>QEPC01007559.1:10619284-10796888 GCA_003113815.1 Sphenodon punctatus | reverse complement strand
GGGAGCACTGGGTTTTGGGCTGGAATGGGGGTAAGGCTGGGGCACTGGGATTTGGGGGGAACAGACTGGGAGCACTGGGTTTTGGGGGGAGGGGCTGGTGGCTACGGGGGGCCAGGCACTGGGCAGCCTACCTGCTGGACTGGGCTGCTGCTGCTGCTCCTTGGCTCCACACACAAGCGGTGCTGCAGTGTGCAGCCACTGGTGCCTACTTCTCACAGGGAAGCGGCGGCACCAGCAGCTGCACGCAGCACCGCTTGTGCGGGGGCAAACAGTGGCTGCAGGGGGGCTTGCCACTCATGTGCAGGCCAGAGAGGAGGAGACACGGTGGGGCCCGGGCCAGTACTTGCATCCCCCAGGCTGCCCCGCCTGCCCCTTCAGCCCCCTCATGCAGCAAGCGAGCAAGCCCTCCACATGGCAGAGAGCAGAAGCAGCATGGAATAAGCCCTGCCCCCAATGATGACATGGGGGCGGGTCACACATGATTTCAGCCCACCACTGACCAATGGGGGGGCTGAAGTCCCCCTGGTGAATCCACCCATGAAATCATCACGGAATTGTAGCTTTCTAGCGGTACTAGGGAAGAGAAGGTAACCTCATGGAAGGACGTATACACTGAAACCTACTCTACCAGTACATTCCACGTTTCAAAGGAGGTGCCATCCATGGGCTCCAGTTAGAATGATCACCTCACTCCTTACACCCCTTTCCAAATCATTAATGAATACATTAAACAACACTGGTCCCAGTACAAGATCCCCGGGGCACTCCACTATTTACTTCTCTCCATTGTAAAAGCTGACCATTTAGCCCTACTCTTTGTTTCCTATCCTTTATCCAGTTACCAATCCACAATAGCACACTGCCTCCTATCGGCAAATGATTTCAAGTACTGTGATATAATCTGTCTCCAGGAAACTTGGGTTAAAGACCAGAGTGGCCCCTGCCTCCCAAATTCTTGCACCTGGGCAGCCCCAGCAGTGCACTTGGGGAAGAGAGGTAGGCCAGTTGGGGGGCTGGCAGTGTTGGTAAATAATTCCTGTGACTGTGAAGTAACCCAGTTGGCAGCAACTGAAAATATGATTGCTCTCAAGATCTGCAAAGGTTCCTACCTGGCTTTTATTTTGGTCAATGTGTATCTGTTTCCTTCTCTGGAATTGTATTCAAGGCAAAATTTCTGGTGTAATCTTGGTGATGCCATACATTCATGGGATCTAGAACACCCCAATGTTTGGATTATGCTTGTTGGGGACTTTAATGCCCGGACAGGAGATTCGGATCAAGTTAGGGCTGCGACCATGGGCCTGGATTTGCAGGAGGAGGCATATTTTTGGCCTCCTAGATTGTCTAAGGACCTAGTTCTAAATGCTAAGGAATTGCAGTTTTTAATATATATATAAGTATAATTTTAAAATACTAAATGGGAGTTCCAAGTCAGACCCTTGTGGAGATTTCACTTTTGTTTCACCGTTGGGAACAAGCATAGTGGATTACATAGTCATTCCAGCTTGCTCTTGTTAAAAGTGCTGGACAATACGGTACTGCCATATGGCCCAAGCGACCATTTTCCTCTAGCAGCCCTTATGGATTTAGGATCCGAGGGTACCCAGGTCCCTTTTCCTGTGGTCCAGACAGACGTTTCAGCATTAATAAAGACAAGGACCATTAGGTGGGGAAATTCTATCGCTAGCTGGGCAAGTAAACTGTTCACTTCTCCCACGCTGCAGCAAATGAAGGAATTATTTTTTCTATCAGATGCCTCGGCATTTATAGAGAACTATCAGAATCTTGTCCAATATATAGGATTTAGCTTGGCTACTGTTAAGAAACCCATAGTCAAGAAGAATCATAGCCCTTGGTTTGATGGGGAATGCAGGCAGTCAAGGGCTCGACTTAGGAAGCTGACCAGATCAGCAAAAATTTATGGGACTGCCATTATAAGAATTAAGTATGTTGTCGTCCGGGCTTCATACAGGGCAGTTCTCCGGAGGAAACAGCAGGAGTTTTGCTTTATTCTTTGGGATAAAATGGAGAGGGCTATAGCCGAAAGGGATTATGTATCCTTTTAGGCTCTAGCCAATGAAGGATCTAGGAGTAATTTTCGCCCCCAGGGTCCCCCGGTTGGCAGTATAGCCTGGCAGGAACACTTTAGTGGTATCTTTAATAAATATCCAGGGGAAATTGTTCCTCCCCTGTTATTTGAACCTGGTTCCCCGGGGAGTGTGGTATCAGAGGCGGAGGTCGAGAAAGTTCTGGAATCACTCCCACAAAAAAAAAGGCAGCGGGGGAAGATGGAATCCCCCCAGACTTGTTACGAGTCCATAAGTCCTGGTGGGCCACAGTTCTTGCTCGTCTTTTCAACCATATCATCAATTATGGCGATATCCAACACTGTTGAAAAAGAAGCATTATAGTCCCCATCTTTAAAAGGGGGACCAATTGGACCCCACCAACTATAGGCCTATCAGCCTAAAAGATGTGGTCACAAAGGTATTTGTGAGATTATTACTAACTGGAGTGCTGGGTTGAGGAGAACTGTCTTCTTGCCGAGGAGCAGGCCGGATTCAGGCCTGCCAGGACAGTTTTAGACCATTGCTTTGTACTCGACTATATTATATATAAATATGTCCATTTGAGGAAAGATGCGGTTTACGCCCTTTTTGTGGATCTAAAAGCTGCATTTGACAGCATAGATAAAGCACTTCTGTGACAGAAATTACTGGACAAAAACATTGAGCCCCAGCTCTTGTTTCTTATTTGTTTACTGTACTCAGATATCACACTCAGGATTCGAATGGATGCCTTGGGGGATACGACGGGGCACATCTCGGCAGCAAATGGGGTCAAGCAAGGAAGTGTCTTGGCCCCCTTGCTATTTAATTTATTTGTAAACGTAAACGACACAGTCACAAAGCTTGCCGGGCACGAGGGCCACCCCCCTTTAATACATGGCAGGCTGGTCCCCATCCTGTTGTATGCGGACGATATGATTATTCTTTCAACTACAAGAGTGAGTATGAGGCGCAAACTAGCGAAAGTAGGCCAATATTGTGATGATAATCATTTAATTATTAACAAAGATAAAACAAAGGTAATGGTGTTTTCCAGAAAGCCTAAGAAGTACGTTTGGGAAATGGATATAGGCTCCATTGACAAGTTTACCTCATATAAGTACCTGGGGATTTGGTTTAGAAACAATGGCAGCTGGTCGAACCAGCTGGAAGCAATAAAATTGAAGGGTGCCCAGTCCGTCGCTGGCCTGCTAAAATTCTGGATCGCCAAGGGCAGGAAGAAAGTGAAGCCCATGCTAAAATTACTAGAGGGAAAATTAATCCAAAACACCCAAAACTCTCCAGGGAGGGCCCAAAGGTCTGGGCACCTGGGGGCAAAAAGGTATCCTGGGGGTAGTTTGAAAATGTAGCTAGGAGTTTTTTACAGCACACCGCCGTGCCCGGAATTTTGCCCTGGAAATGATCTGGTATATGGTTACATCATATTCTCTGAATGCCGATGTTAGCTCTGTAATTGTGTTATAATTCTCTTTGGTTTTTTGTTTTTACTTGCGATTTGTTACAGCCATTTGGCCAAACAATTAATAAATACTACTACTACTGCCTCCTATCCCATGACTTTTTAATTTCCTCAAGAGTCTCTCATGAGGGACCTTATCAAACACTTTCTGAAAATCTATATTCACTATATCAGCTGGCTCCCTCTTATCCACATGCTTATTCACATCCTCAAAAAATTCCAATAGAATTGGAATTCCAATAGAAGTGTCAAAGGCAGCAGAGAGATCGAGGAAGACAAGAATGGAGTAAAAGTCCTTAGACTTAATTAAGAGAAGGTCATCAGTGATTTTGGCAAGGGCGGTCTTAGTCAAGTGGGGAGGGCGGAAGCCCAATTGAAGGGAGTCAAGGGATGAATTTGAAGAGAGGAAATCAAGACAGCACATGTAGACCGCCCACTCCAGGAGCTTGGAAGCAAATGGTAGGAGCTAAATTTATTTATTTGTTTGTTTATTTCATAAATTTAATTCCTTGCCCCTCCTGCCACAGCAGCTTGGGGCAGCTTACAATATATAAAAATAAAAGATAATAAAACTATATAAAAACTCTATAAAACTGTCTATAAAACATGGAGGTTGTCAAAACCCACCCGGCCAGCCAGACTTCTGTCAGGAGGTAGTTCCACAGCCTCGGTGCGGCCACTGAGAACGCCCTCTCCATCGTCACCCCCGGTGATAGCTGGAAGGAGCGGTAGCTGGAAGGGTCAATTTATACTTGTCTGTTCTGCATTAATTTCCATCTGTGCTCTCTCAGTTTCTTTCCTGTCCTCTATATTAGGATTATACTCTAATTTCCCTGAATTAACAGCTTCCTTTTAGGGATGGGCGAACAGAACCGAGTTTGGAAATTCGGTTCGGTTCAGTTCAGTTTGGAAATTCGGTTAGGTTCGGAAGTTCAGTTCGGTTGACCAAACTATTCAAGTTCGGTCCGAACTCCGAACTTCCAAACAAAGTTCGGAAATCCAAACCCCATTGAACTAAATGGAATATTATCTGTTAGGGATGGGCGAACAGAACCGAGTTCAGAAATTCGGTTCGGTTCGGTTCAGTTCGGAAATTCGGTTAGGTTCGGAAGTTCGGTTCGGTTGACCGAACTATTCTAGTTTGGTCCGAACTCTGAACTTCCAAACAAAGTTCGGAAATTCAAACCCCATTGAACTAAATGGAATATTATCTTTTAGGGATGGGCGAACAGAGCCGAGTTCAGAAATTCGGTTGGTTAGGTTCGAAAATCGAGTTCAGTTCGGAAGTTTGGTTCGGTCGACCAAACTGGTCGAATTCGGTCCGAACTCCAAACTTCCAAACCGCATTCACCCATCCCCACTTCCATTGGAGATGCCTTGGTCCAAACCACGCACTCCTTAGTGCCTGTTGGCCTCTCCTGGATTCTAGTTTTAAAACTGCCCTAGCTCCTTTTTAATTTTTTGCACCAGCATCCTGGTTCCGTTATGGTTAAGGTGGAGCCCATCACGTTGGAATCCTCCTTCCCCCAAAGGTTCCTCGGTTCCTAATGAACTTAAAGCCCTCCTCCCACACCATCATCTCATCCACACATTGAGACGCTGGAGCTCAGCCTGCCTCTGGGGTCCTGCAAATGGATCCAGAAGCATTTCTGAGAATGTTACCCTGGGCGTTCTGGATTTCAGTCTCCTACCAAGAAGCCTAAATTTAGCCTCCAGAACCTCCATCCTACATCTTCCTATGTCACTGGTACCCACATGTACTACGACAGCTGGCTCCTCCCCAGCCTTCTCTAAAATTCTGTCTAGATGGTACATGAGGTCCACAACCTTTGCACAAGGCAGGCAGTTTACCATGTGGTCCTCACAGCCACCAACAACCCAGCTATCTACACTTCTAATTATCAATTCACCAGCTACCATGGCCATCCTGTTCCCAACCCCTGAGGACACCCCTGGAGATGTATCCCCAGTGAAAGAGGATAACACATTGCCGGGAATGCAGAGCAACTATTAGCTGTGCCCATTCTCATGACTAAAGTAGATGGGCACAGCTAATCGTTGCTGTGATAGTTTTTCTAGTAGAGCTTTGGAAAGGAAGTGGAAAGATTAGCAGTTCAAGGCTCCTATAGACAAAGAAACTGCATGGAAACATTAGACAGTCCACCAGCCAGAGAGGGAGGGGAAAACCTCTCTTTTGTAAAGAAGCTGCAGCTCCTACTTTCACAGCTCAGATTCCATCCTACATCCATTAGGATCAAACCAAGAGTTTATTTTGTTTTTAAAAGGTAACAGGAAAGAAACACAACACAGACTAGAAACTATAACTTCTGGCATAGCAAGCACAAAGTTTAGCTTAGCTTAGCTACCCAGACACATCACAACTACACCTATAGTACTCTTAGAAACTGCTCTCTAGCTTTCTGGGCACTATATAGAGTCTTTCCCCTGCTGGCTGACTGAAACACATGAGCTCTCTTTCTCCTATAGTTCTGCTGGTAGCCTGAGGCAAAGGAGACTGATTAGGCCAAGGATTCAGATCTGGACTGTGTGCTAAGCTGAAGGGGTGATTCCTTGCATCTATTTGTTTTTACGAGATCACGCTCAACCACAGTGAACCACGCTCAATCCCACGGCGGGGCCAAAGAGCCCTGAACGTCTGTTCGGTGGCCGTCAGATATTCACCACAGTCAATACTCACATGGGGTCAAAATCAACCACGCTTCCGGACCTCCGGCCCAGACCATCTCCAAAAGCGTGGTCAAAGAGATTCCCACCGGGAAACAAAAAAAAGTAACGTCTGGACGACAATCACCGGCCGGAATCAATCAAAATGATTCCCAACCGGGGACAAAGCACGCAGCATCACTGCCAGGCAACCAGCAACAACACAGGCCACAGCGGGAGATTTAAAGGGCACCCAGCAGCAGGAGAACGTGGCGGGATGGAGCGAGGCGGGAGGCAGAGGAGACCGGAGGGCGAGACAGCGAGGGAGGAGGAGGTGGTGGAGGCATAGGCGGAGGAGGAGGTGGTCATGCTGCACATGGAGGTGGAGGGACAGCAGCAGCAGCAGCAGCCAGGACAGGCCGCCCCGGGGACAATGACCGGGCCAGGGGAGGAGGCACCCCGAAAACAGGTAAGGGGACCGAAGGCGGAGGGGACCCGGTGGCACAGGGACACCAAGGGGGCCGGGTGGCTAGCCAGCCAGCAGGAGGGGGGGGAAGGGGGCAGGCTGCAGGACAGGGGCAGAATGGCAACCAACCAACCACCCCCACCCCCCATGTCCCACAGACACAGAAATGGGTCTGGGAGCCCCAGCCGCCAGAGGAGATGGGCACAGCCCCGGCAGAGGAGGAGCAGGAGGAGCAGGAGCAGTGGCAGGAGGACCCAGAGGGACCATGGGGGAGATGGCCCTACCACAGAGGGGGGCAATGGGGGCACCAGGAGACCCAGGAATCTATCCAAATCTGGGGGACCCTGGAGCATCAACTGGAGCTCGCGCTCAATCAGCACAATGAGCATGTGTTCCAAGAGATAGTGCAGGACATGGAGGCAGCGGGGCATCACAGGACCATGGCACAGTGCCGCTCGAAGGCCAAGGAGCTAAAGAGGGGGTACAAGGCCATCCGGGACAACAGCCGGAGGTCCGGACATGGAGCCCGGACCACCCCCTACTATGATGCCCTGGACCACATCCTCCATATGAAGGGATCGATAGTAGCCCTGTGCCTCATGGGGAGTGCCATGGTCCAGGGCAGGGAATGGGCCAAGGTACCCACTCCCCTCGCCGCCCCACAAGAAGGCACTGGCTCCAGGACCCCCAACCCCCCGGAGGAATGCCCAGGGACCACCCAGACCAGCAGGGCCCCCCCAACACCAGCCCAGAGAGCCCCCACCCCCTGACCAGACAGGCTGACCCGGAGGTCAGCACACTGATCACCCTCAGCCAGTGGTTGCTGGGGGGCCCCAGCTACATGGAGGGGCCAGCCTCGGAGGGATTGGAGACAGACATTGAGGGTAAGCAGGCAGATGGGAGGGGAGATGGACCAAGGCGAGGGGGGGAGGAGGGAGCCCCAGGCAGAGGGGCGGACCTGTCCACCCCCGATACCCCAATGGGCCACCCGGGAATACCTACAGCCCTCTGCCTACCACCACCACCCCCATATCCCCACAGGTCATGGCACACCCCAGCACCCAAGTCAGGTGGGCGAGAAGGCCAGTGGGGAGCAGCCCCTGCAGCAGCTGGAGGCCCCAGGTGAGGCACACCAGCAATGAGGGGGGGCCCCCAAGGAGGCCGGAAGGGGGACCTGGGTCACGTGGGGTGGGATGGGGCCGGGACGATGGGGAAGGGGGGAGGGCACCAGCCGCCTAACGGGGGTCTCATTATCCCTCAAGCCGTGCCCCCACCTAGGGTGTGGTCATCCAGGGCAGCCACCCCATAACTACTGTGTACTCTACAGGCCATCCCAAGGAGCCCCAGCAACCTGTCCCCCAGCGCAATGGATGAGGGAGCACCGGGCATGGGTACAGCGATGGAGGGATGACCAGGTGGAGGACATCATCTGCACCACCACAGAACGGGACAGCGGATTATAGCAGCCATGGATTGCATGGAGGCAGCCACAGAGCGATCCCTGCAACAGGCGGAGGCAAGGAACCAGAGGCTCCAGGCGGAGGTGCACCTAGAACGGAGGCGGGAGCGCTGGGACCATAGCAGGCAGGTAGAGGCATTTGGGTGGCTGGAACAGGCCATCGAGGGGATGGTACGGGAGCATTCCGCTAAAATGGATAGGTCACATGACATTGGGACCTCCCTGCTCCTGCACGCTGGCTCCATGAGTGCCTATGTGATGGCAGTCACCCCGCTGGGCACCCTGCCTGACCAGGGCCCCATGCTGGGCCCCCTGGCGCCACCACCAGCTCTCCAACCGCCCCAGCTGCTGCCCCACCAGCTGGGGCCACGCATCCACCTCCCAGTCCCAGTAGGCCTCCGGAAGGAGCAGTCACCCAGGGGGCAGGGCTCAGGTCCCGGGTCCTCCCTCCCTCCCACCACCACCTGCCCCGCCGGGCACCGAGGCCTCCCAGGACACCATTGGGGACATGGACAGTGGGGGGTAGGGGAGCTCCCAGAGCTCTACGGCACCCACAGGGTGGCCGAGGGGGAGGCCCTGGAGATGGAGGGGATGGGGGGGAAGGGGAGGGAAGTCTGAGGGGGGGCACAGAACCTGCATGCCCTTCAGGACACCGAGAGGCCTCCCAGGACACTGTTGGGGACATGGACAGTGGGGGGGAGGGGAGCTCCCAGAGCTCTACGGCACCCACAGGGTGGCCGAGGGGGAGGCCCTGGTGATGCGGGGGACAGGGGAGATGGGGGAAGGGCAGTCTGAGGGGGGTGGCGGTGTAGGGGGCACATGTACTTGGGTGAGGGAATAAATTCCAGGGCACCACTACTGCCTCCTTCGGTCTGTTCATGAGTCCGTGGGTGGGGAAAGACCGATGGCCATAGAGGGGCTTGCCCAGGGAGCCGGTGGGGGCCCCAGGTTGGTGGGGTTGGGGTTGAGTGCCCTCACGCCTCAGCCTCCTGGCTGATATGCCTGACCAGGGCAGCACAGATGCGCTTGGTGTATCGGTACTCCCGCGGGTTCTCTGCATTCACATACAGGGGCACAGGGCCGGGAAGGTGCTGGGGCACGGGGTATTCAAGGGCAGCCCCATTGGTCTTGCACACGTTGTGCAGCACACAGCAGACACCTATAACCAGGGACGAGGTCTCCACCGTGTAGTCCAGTCGGCCAGCGGAGCTCCTCCAGCTTCACATACATCCCGGAGAATACAGGCAACAGTACTCACTCTGACACCAAAGTGCTCGGACGCTGACCAGCAGGAGTTGGGTGTTGTGAGGGCCCAGACCCCGATGGCCACCTGCTGGACCATGGGGATGGGGGTCCTCATGGGGGTGTGCTGCTGCTCCAGCCAGGGCGTCAGCAGCTCTGCAAGGTGCAGTAGGGTGAGCTTGTCCATCTGAAAGTGCACCCTCCAGGCAGCCTCGTCCCACTGAGCCAGTGCCCGGGACCACCACCCCTGTGCCCACTCTGTGACCCATACCCACTGGGCAATGGGCATAGCGAGCACAGCATGGTCTCCCTCTGCCATTGGAGGCACCCAGCCACCTCGCAGAGCACTGCGACCCTTTTCTAGCTGTGGATCAGGGCCTGCCGGTCCGCCCTGGACACCCGCTGAGCCCTGAGCCGGGCCAGGGAGCGCCTGCGACCATGCTGGGATCTCCAGGCCCTTGAAGCACTCCAGGCCAAGCTAAACCACAGGCGGGCACCCAGGTGCAATTCTGTGGTCAGGATGCGCAACTGATCGGTGTGCAACTGGTACCACTCAGCACAGAGCACTAGGTGCATCCTGAAGGCACCCAACCTGTCTCGCTGCATGGTGCCTTCTGCCCCGGGTGGGGTGCAGCCAGCCCCATTATAGCCTGGGACACGTGGAGCCCCACCCCTGGGTCACGACCCGGCGACCAGGCAGGGGTACCCATGTAGCCCTGGGGTAGCCCTGGGGCAGCCCCGTCCCGGCTGGCCCGGCCGCCTCCAGTGGGGCGGGTGGGGCGGAGTGCTGAGGGCACCTGATTGGGCGCACCTGCTATCCCTGCATGGGGCCTTGCGTATGGACCAGCACGCACCTGGGCATGCTGGCGGCAGCTGCACTCCTTCTGTCATCACCTCCCCCCTCTGTGCTGGCAACATTGTGTCCTTGCTGGCCTGATTAGTCTGTCGGCTGTCCTGTCTGTGTGCTTGGTTCCTGCAGCTCTGCAGGGTCTGCGGCCCATGCCTCGCTCTGTTGCCATGCCTTGTTATGGCCCATGGCCTTATCGCTTGGCCTTGGGGCTCCCCTGTGTCCCCTTCTGCCCCTCCGGGGAATGTGGGCCCCCCTGTCCATGGTATCAGTGTTCCTGACTTGCTGGACCATGGCTGGCTGTGCTTCCACTGGGCTTCCAGCCCCCATGGGGCCCCCCATATGTGGACCTTCCGCGAGACCATGGCCCTGTGTGACCTGTGGCATACCCCAGCCATGAAATTGCTTCTGAGCTGCCTGGACAGCCTCACAGGTGCCTATGAGAGCCTGAGCTCTGGCCTTCATTCCTTTGGCTATGAGGCGAGCGCCCGCAACTGCCGGCTGCATGCTGAGATGCTGGGGCTGCTTCCCTTTCCTGATGGGCGCATTCCGGAGATGAGGTGCTCGCATGTGGGGTGGTCTGTGGCGGAGACTGTGTCTGCCCTCTCTGTGTGCAGCCCGGCTGCCTACACAGTCTGTCTGGTGGAGGGGGGCCCTGCCTTGGCCGTGTCCTACTTTGGCTGCGTTCACAGGACCCGTGGGTACCAGCACTCTCATGGGGCAGTGTATCACCGGCTGTTGGAGCTGGGTCACCTCCCGTGGCCCCCTGCTGCTGACTCCTGCTTGTCGGAGCC
The DNA here is from genome assembly GCA_003113815.1 of Sphenodon punctatus. Lineage (NCBI taxonomy): Eukaryota > Metazoa > Chordata > Lepidosauria > Sphenodontia > Sphenodontidae > Sphenodon > Sphenodon punctatus. Next base: position 10,785,888 of record QEPC01007559.1, on the reverse strand, counting down.
CTCCACGGCAGAGCTGGCAGCGCTGTCAGGTGTGTGGTCCCGTTCCGATGTGCAGTTGGGGCTCTCCATGCAGAATCAGTTCGAGGCATACTACCTGGTCACCCACCACATGTCCATGTTGGGGTACTTCTGGGGCATGCTCCATTGGCTGCACTTTGTTCACCTGGCAGGCCACCCAGCCTCTGGCCCCTTTGTGGCCCCCAGCCGCTGGCTGTGAGTCCCCTTGTGCCTTCCGGGCCCCGGTTGCTGGCCCCACTGTGAGCTCCTGCCTCCGCCCGGCTGCCGTGGTCCATTGCCTGCTCCCTCCTTGATGTCCCGGCTGTGCTGCTGTGCTGCCAGCTTCCCGGGGTACCTCTGCCCATGGCTCCGGGCCCCCTCTGGACCCCCCCCATCTGCCTCTGCAACCGGTGTTCCCTTCTGTGGTTGCCATCTCCAGTGTTCATGTCCAGCTCTCCGAAGCACCCCCTAGCTCCCCTGAGTGCTGCTGACCTTCCTCATTCGCCTGCGCTCCCTCGTGCGCCCCAGCCCTCCCCCTTGGGTGCCTGTGTGGTCTCAGGGTTCTGGGGACCCCGGACTGCACCTCCCGGCTACCTCCCGTATGTGTGTGTTTGTGCCTTTGAATCGGCTGCACTGCTCCAGCTCTCCTGCCTCCCCTCCATGGCACCCTCGCCAGCGCTTGGGGTCTGTGTGTGCCTCCTGGACCATGCCCGGGCCACTGGCTATTCCGTGTGGCCTCCCCCTGTGCCTGTACCCCGAACTTTCGGGTTCCCCCCATTCCGGGACTGACTGTGAAGCTGTGGGGGTGCCCGTGTAGGCTGCTCTGTTTTGGGGGGTCTGACTGCCGTTCCCCATGCCCGGTCCTGCCCCTGGCCTGTTTCCTCCCCCTTCCCTTCCCCCCGTGCCCATTGTGCCGTGCGTGTTGTCTGTCCCGCTGTGTCCCCCCTTCCCTTCCTTTCCCACGTGGGTGTGTGTGCGACCGGATGTGTGTTTGTGCTGTGTGTTTCACTGTGCCCTCATTGTCTCTGTGCCTGTTGTGTGTGGTACCTCGGCGGCTGTTCTCCCTCTTCCCCCTCCCTTCCCATTTCCCTTGTGTGGGCGTTCCCTTTTGGTGCTTTTGGCTTCCTTTGCCCTCAGCCGGCCATGTCTGTGTCCCGCCCCTCCCAGGTGCCTTGTGGGTGTTTTGACCACGGCCGGGAATTGGCGTCACATCTGTTGCACTGCCCCAGGCTGTGATCTGGCAGTCCGATTCCCTGCCGTGGTCCTGCTCCCGTCACATCTGTTCGGGGCTCTTCTTGACCACGGGGGGTGGTTGTTCGGTTCACCACCACTGAGGATCCACTGTGGTGAATCCGGACCACGTAACGTCTAAAACACCCTATAAGTTTCCTTTGGGAAACAATAATACAGGATTTTCCTCCTGTGCGGTGGATTTTCCAATGCTCTCATACAATTTTCTTCACTTATAAGAGCCTTGAATCTCCAACATTCCCAAAGCTCTACCCAGAGAACTGCCAAAGCAACTGCTAGCTGTGCCAATCTACTTTAGTCATGAGGATGGGTACTAGCCATCTTGATCATATAAAGAGTTTACACTTAGCACCTGAAAAGGTCTGGCTCAGCTGCTCTGCCTTGGGACATCTTTCACAAGGGTACTAGCCCCCTTCTAGAAGCTGGCTTATAACTGCTGCCCTCTATAGCAGCTGCCCTCTGCTCGCTTGCCCAAGCCCCATTCTAGCAGCTGGCTTATAAAATTAGTGGCCATTTATGCCCATAGGTTTTCTCCATTTTAAATCCAAAACAGGTGAGTACTCTTGTCCATTGCGGGCATAGGGTCAGGTACTCAGAGGGCTACCCAAAAATATGGATATTACTCACAGGTAATAAATTCACTACTCGCTCTAGCTCTAATGCAACTCAGAAGTATTGATGTGTTCTGAACTTCGGATGTCTCCCAAGATAACTTTGCCTGCCTGACAAAGTACTGCATTGTAGGTCTGATGCGAATATTGTATTCAGATTCTCTTGCTTTGATTTTGGGATTGATGAAGCAGATACAAAGTGCTATGTGTTTCAACTCTATTTACCCATTATGGATATTAACTTCAGTTATTTCATTCTGGTTATTTTGGCCCTTTTCACACAGGCACTCTAACACTGATAAAATGGGTGTTACATTTTATTATACATGTTGCAGGGCTGCAAGTGTGCTCTATGGGTGCCCTGCAACATGTATAATAAAATGTAACACCCATTTTATCAGTGTTAGCGTGTCTGTGTGAAAAGGGTCATAGGCTATTTCAGCTATTTTGCTATTAGTACTGGCGTAGCACTAAATAATCACCAAATGACTGAATAAAGTCCCAAACTGATTAAATTTGAGAACCCTCCAAAAGGAAATACCCAAAAGAGTGGGTATGTGAATGTCCATTCAGGTTCAGATATTCCGGTAGTTATTCAAAAGTGTGCATAATATTTGTGAGTATAAAATTAGCTCTTCCTCTCAGCACTACTGACTTGCAAATCTCTAGGGCAAGAGCATTCCGCTCTCATCCAACTTTCCTAGTTAGTGTTTTAAAAAATTGAGAAATCAAGCACAAGAAACCAAGTCTCGAATAAATAAAATTATCACACCACCTCTGTTCAGCTCACCTCTTCACACTTCCTTCCTCACAGCAATCGGAACTCATACCACTCAGAGTAAATTAACCCACTGGGACATAACCCATTTCCATATTTTCACCTAATTTTCAATTAAGCTTCCTTCCTATATAAAACATATAGGACCAGGTATTAGCTTACTGTGTACATCACCTGTACCTTGCTATCACCAAAAACTCTGTTCACAGTTCTGACAATCAGCCTGATAATACAACCAATCAAATGCCACTCTACAGTTGTTACCTAGGTAACCAACACATACTGTATCTATGGAAACTAACTGCAACACATTGGATGAAACATTTTTTTTTTAAAAAAAAACAACTTGCAGGTTTTTTCCACTTTTAAAAAATACTTGAAAATTATGCCACACTTCGTAAAAGATACCAGTGCTGAAAAATACCAAAGTATTAAGCTAAACAATGGATGGCTTTGCAGACATTCCTTTATCATTGTCAGCTGACTCAACAAAAGAGGGACTGTAGGATGGTCTTTTCCTTTGTGAAAGTGAAAGGAGAAAAATAGAGCATAATTTCTATTCATAAGTACATTCCGGTAGGGGTATGTGTGTGTAAACAGGTACACATCTATGTATATTTGTGCATATTTATGCCATGCTGCATACATTTGAGTCTTACTCTTCCATGGACCGTACATTGCTGATTGCATTATAGATATGATAGTTAGGTTACCCCTGTTTATTTCTTTGTATGTAATATGTTTATCCACTGCATCTGTGTGCATATGCACATACATAGACATTTTAAGCTATCTTTTGTATTCCAAAATTCTTCAATAATCCTTAAAAAAAAAAAAAAAACACTCCCAGGTTATAGTATGCAAAGTCACCTTTAAACATTTGGTTTTCATTTTGCGATGAAAATTAAGCAAGCCAGATTTGCACTTTATTTTATTTTTATGAAATCCACTAAGCTGTTCCAAATCTTCAGATCCCTGTCTGAATGCTCCTCTAGCAGAAGGGAGGGAGGGGGAAGAGGAAACATTAAAGAGCACACCACACAAAGTAACAAGCAAGGATTTCATAGGCAGCACTTCATAAAGGACTCTGTAAGTTAGAAGTATTACTTTTAGCAGGGGGGACATGAAAGATTAACAGGCCACGCCAATTATAATGGGCAGCGCTGCTCTTTCACCTCGAGTCTACTGTGGATCAACACCAACACCCAGATCTGCATTCACTTTGAGCCAGAGGGACAGCAAGTGTCATGAGGGTGTGTGTAACTGGATGCAGGAGGAAATGGTCTACATTTTCCACATGAGTTAAAATGGAAGGATGAAATTATAGACTATTTAAAATCCTCCTTGCAATTTAGAAGTCATTTTCCCAGTACTCAGTATGCATGGCATACTTTGAAGGAAGTTTATAGACAAAGATCAAAGGGTTTTTTTCTCACTAAAACATACTGTATATCTGCTGGCTGTGTGCAGAAGGGTCTGGTTGTAGGAACATAAGGAACTCTTGGATCCCTGCATCATGCCTTACTCAAGTCACTACTACAACGATATAACTTAGCCCTCTGTTACCCTGGGCAACAGACAGCATGTCCATTCCATTATACACCCCCATTTTCAGCCATTTGTCAAAAATTGCCAGGTTGCTGTCCCCCGTGCCTGCCTTTAGCTTGCAGGTGATTTATTTTAAACGTTTGCAGGAAGTCCATTTAGCTATTTCAGAATTCTGTGACGGCGGATGAAATACACGGTTTTCCACTCCCCCCAAATTGTACTGACTGTTCCTTTTGCTCTGAGAACTCTGAAGTGCCTTTGTTTTACAACTTCAAAGCTGGCACAATAGGGAGCTGGGAATGAGTCAGGACCACTTTGCTCCAATTGAACAATGTTTTATTAAGAGAGACAAAATTGTGAACTGTGGACGACAACTGTGCTTAATACAGTTCCTTCCCAGGCTTGGTTTCAACCGTATATACACACCTTGTTTTCTCCCTTTCTTCTTTTTGTATTTGATTTGCTAAAATTTAAGTGTAAGATTTTGAAATTTTATTTTTCTCGTGTCTATATGCTGTGGTATATCCCTGTGTGCCCTGTAAGTTCACTACAACTGGGCCCAAACTGCTCACAAGTCTTTGCAGACTCATGGACACAAAATATGCAGATCATATGTATTTTCTCCAATGACTTTTACAGTGTCCTCTAAACAATGTAACAAACAACTGTTCCCAGGGTCCCAACAAATGACTGGGCTGCTTTGCCAACCACAATCTGCTGGGTACTTTCTGTCCTAGCCCTGACATTCTGCTTTCTCTATGCCAGCCAGCTCTAGGACAACCTGCTCCCTGGCCTTGTCAATGCAGGAGTGGTGAACACTGAACACTGCTTCGTTCTGAGGCAAGTTCCTTAGTTTCTGACTCCTTCTTGGTGACAGTGGCATAGCAAGGCCATAAGGGCCCAGGCTCAGTTGCAAATATGAGCTTCTTAGGATTAACTAAAGCTGCATTCTCACAACGCTGCCTGCATAGACTTTGGCGCAACGGGAGCATGCGCTATCAAATGTAGCGCACCTCACGTCTCATAGGAAAGGAGGAAGTGTGGCTCTCCCGCTGGCAAGCTCATGCATTGGACAGGGAAGGATTTCGCTGTCCTATTTGATGCGCAAGCTTGCCGGCGGGAGAACCACACTTCCTCCTTTCCCATAAGATGGGAGCTGCGGCGCCATGCTCATGGGAAGGGAGCTTGCGGTAAAAGCCTACTTGTGGAAAAGCAGCCTAAGGATGACTCAAGACAGAAAGTGACCTACTAGGATGCAAGGTTGCACATGAAATTGGCTCATGGGATTTTCACATACATCAGACTTCTTTATACGCACACACACACACATGGATTTTTAACGCTCGGATTTTCACACACATACACACTCACATGGATTTTCATACACGCAGTATTTTCACACGTGTACAGATTTTCATACATGCAAGATTGCACACACATATACGTTCACACAGACCATGCAAAGATCTTCTCCTTCCCCTGCAATCTCTATCAAAGCCCATTTACAGACCATTAAAACCTATTGTCATTCACACATCCCCACCATTATTTCCAATTGGCTTTCCTGTTGTCTCCGTTGTTTCCAAAGGGCAGTCCATGCCATTGGTTTTCGTATATCCTCTAAGGGCACTGTTGATGGAGGACCTTCTCAACTTCCCCACCTCACAGTTGCTGACATAGCTATTTGTGCAAGCTCTTTCCTGGAGCATTCACCTATGCTGCCCCAACCTCTCTTCCCAAGCCGCCTACTTCCAAAGCAAGCCCTCTATGGCTGTTTTTACACGGACGGTACCCACCCACGCACACCCATCGGATGGGTGGGGGAGAGTCCGTATAAACATCTTGGGTGTTTGCTCGGTGTTTCCCGGGGTGGGTGTTTGCCCGATGGGTGTGTGCCAGCCCCTCCCCTTCCTTCCCACAACCCCTCACGGTGGTGTCTGTGTAAACATCTCCCTGCTTGGCACCGGTGGGTGTGCTCACCCACCCATCTTCACCCACTGGGGCCGAGGCACTGTACGTGTAAAAAAGGTCTATATGTTGGCAGCCCATTCCCCCTCCTCCTCTGGCTCCCCTCTTCCTACAAATACATTGGCAGCAGGAGCTGCTGCTCTGTGTCAGCCATAGCAGCACTGCCTGTGAAGCTATGGTCACCACAGACCATGAATCCAGTAGAAGTCATAGAAAGCCAAGCCCATTAGTGTCAGTCTGTGTGGAGCTGTTGCCACTGCCCTACACCCTGACTGGTAGACACTTGCCCAAACTAGTGAAACTAGAGCTAGCATAAGTCGCAGCCTAAAGTCAGATGCACCCCAAGGAGTTGTCCAGAATCAGTCACAGGGGAGTGCACAGAGCTTTCCCCAAGCCCAGGGCTCTGCTGAGAGAGCCCTTCTCAAAGACCCCAGCTCTGTTGATTCTCCCCACCCCCATAGCTCCCCTCCCCATCTTGCTGCTCCCCTAATTGATTGCTTTGGTGCTCCCATAGAGAATTGAGTCAGAGGGAACATGAGCAGGCATGGTCTCCTCCAAGTGCTTGGGTTGGATATGAATGGCTAATATACATTCTGTTAGAAGGACAGGGGGGAATGCATGCTGCATTTTAGTGACTTCCTCTCAGAACCATTGGCCACAATCCCAAACCCTCTCTGTGTGGAATCCTGCATCACAAAATGTAGTCTCAATGGACGTGCGCAAGAGTTGCGTGCACGCAAGGCATGGGATCAGCCCCAATGGCTCTCACTTACGTAGTCTGGGTGGGGTCTTAAACCCCCAGCCCTGGACTGGGGTTGTGATGTGTCCTTCCACAATGCTACCATCTGGCTGATTTTGACAAAAGACCATCTTGTATGTCTTTCTTTTTGTTTGGTCTGTGACCCTGCCCGTCCAGCTTTCTGATTGGCTTTGAGTCTTATATAAGGCATGCTGGGAGCAACCGGACATGCTGGGAGCAGCAGGAAACTGGTGGAGCATCTGTCCTGATCCATGTCCCAGCCTGGCTGTTGTGATTCTATGGGATGCTCAACAACCTCAGATTGTATTGTCCCTTGCTGTGTCTTGCTAAGCTTTGTCACTTCCGGAGTTCCCCCAGCCTGTCTCCTGAGCCTCTCCTTTCTTGTTCCCTGTTTAGCTATTGCTTGTAATCTCTGACTCTCTGAGATATTTCCTCCTAGTCTCTCAAGCCTGGTACTCTTTGCTTTCTCTGGGACACAGTCACATCTGAATTCCTGGCTGTGGCAAATCGTCCTTTCTTGGTTCTCCTTTGTATATGCTCTCATCTTCCACTGTGCTGTGTGTGCCCAATCCTCCTCCTCTTGGTGCTGTGTGTGGTCATTCAGTGTGTTACTGCCCCATTCCTCCACTCTTAGGCCATTTTTAGACATGAGTGGTGCACACACAGCATAAAATCACGGCGCGTGTAAATATCCTGCATGCGGGATTTAGACTTGACATTTCATGTGTTAAAGCCGGTCATGCATTCTTTTAAAGCCATGAATTAAATACGTGGCTTTAAAATGAATTTAATTCATGGCTTTAAAAAGAACACATGACCGGCTTTAACGTGCAAATGTCATTTCTAATCCCGCACACGGGATTTTTACACGCGGTGTGATTTTATGCTGCGTGTGTTCCGCGTAGGTCTAAAAGCAGCCTTAGTCCTGAGCTTGTGTCATGTTGTGACTTGTCTTGTCCTTCACTGTGTTATTGTCCTGATTCCTCTCTATGTAGCCCTGAGTAGTGTCTTATGGGGCATTTCTTGTCCTGACTCTTTCCTTTAGTCTTATTGTTGCCTTCTTTAACACTCTTTATATTATAACACCCCCATGCTTCCATATAGTTCTGCGTATTGGCTGGTTGTGGTTTGTCTTGCTCTGCCAGTGTATCATTTTTGTAAGTTACTGCCGATAGCTCTGAGCTACTTACCCGCCTTGTGTCTGTATCCTTTCTCCTGTCCTTAGCAGTTGGTAGGGATGTGCGAACAGAACGCGGTTTGGATGTTCAGCCATTTGGTCGTTTGGTTCAGGAATTGAGTTCGAGTTCAGTCATTCAGTTCGGGACCCGAGTTCGGGTTCGGTTGTTCAGTTGAATTCGGTTCGGCTGAACATTTGGAAAATTGGTATCGATATCAGTGCCAATATCGATACCGATTTTGAAGATTTTATTTTTGGTATCAGTATTATTTGGCCCTGAGACACTAATAAGTTTGTTATTTTTATGTCTTGTTATATTGTTAATTTTTTTATTATTTTTTTTATTCAAATTTTTTATCTAATATTATATATATCTATACTAAATCTAACTATTTAACTATAGCTATTAACTATTCTAAAACCTATGGAACTAAATGAAATATCTAATAAGTAGTACTACAAAGGCCTAGTCCTACAAACACACTATAAAACAGAATTAGTACATATCTCTATCTCTATAACTAAGCTAACTCCTACAACTATCTATATCTATAGTAACTATCTAATATCTATTTATATATATTGCACAGGGATTGGGGGGGGGCACAGACAGCTCACACCAAACAACAGAGGGAGGGGTACAAAAGTGAAATGAAACCTGAATCTAATCCTACTCTAAATAAATCCAAAAACAGGAGAAGGGAAGAGGAGGACGGCAATGGATTAGGAACACAAACTGCTAGGAGAGGGAGACTTCTGAAAACGCCTGCTATCAGGAACAGTGGCTAGCTCAGAAGGTGTTGGAATGGGGGAAGGCAATTACTTTTGTTACTTGCTGCGTCCGCCTTACCACAAGCCCCATTGGCTCTGTGAGTGAGTTCTACCATTCTGATTTCATAGCACTTTATTGCCACAGTGCATTCCATTTCCACTGATGTTGTTAAGTAGTACTACCCTAACCCTATGCATGTTTGTTTAGGCTTCCTTTAGAGGAGGGTGCTTAGGGACCCAATGTGAATGGATGCACATGGATAGTGAAAAGAGGCCCACATCTGAACTGTAGTCTACTGAAGGCAAGACATATCTTTTTGGTCAAATATTCGTTTTTCTGTGGACTTAAGCTAGATGGAATTTTTCTTACAATATAAGAAACAGGCTGTTATGTTCTTGCCATTTCTCCTGTGAGCAGTTTAATTAAACGTGTTGCTTGCTTATCTCTATGTGTTAATCTCAGATGCCCCAGCCATGGTACTATTAAAATGAACAGATGATTTCCATAGCAGGTGGTGTCAAACTGGACATTTAATGAACACTACCATCTTTACTAACAAGCAGTTAACAGACAGTAAGAGCAGGATATCAAAGAAGTCCTGGGGGACTTTCTGAAATCTGTGTGTTTTGGTCAATCCTCCAGTTAAAATCTTGGAGTTTTTTGCATGATAGTTTCTGTATGTTAGATTATTAATGATACATTTATTTGAAATAGTTGTCCTTCAGTTGAGGGAAAGCTGAAATGGCTGAACTTTTCCACATGTTCAATGAAGGTGAATGTTCAAAGCAATACATAGGGAACATGTGCAGATATGTTGTCTTGAAGAATATATAAATGATTAACTAAACACATGTTAAGTATATGATTAGGTTAACTGTAAAATGTACATATGTTCAGATACCTTGGAACGGTATCTAGATATAGGAAGGTCATAAAGCATATCTGAGATTTTAAAAAGAATCCAGATATAGGTTATATGTACTGTATTCAGACTGGTCAGCAAAAGAGAGTAAAAGTCACGTTTCGAAAAGCATTGTGTCCTAACAATATTTCAAAGTGTGCTGTCTCTAGAGATGGGCGAATGCGGTTCGGAAGTTCAGAGTTCAGCCCGAACTCGACCTGTTTGGACGACCGAACCCGAATCCGAACTGACCGAACCGAACTCAATTCCAAACATCGGTTCGGATCGCGTTCGAGTGAGTTTGGCTGGCAAAAACATGTCACTGGAAGGCAAAACGTGACAGGGAGGGGGAGTCAGCTGAGGGGCACACTTCCAGGCACCAGGGGTGGAGAGGCTTGGAGTAGCAGCCAGCCTGCCAAATCACCATCCCTTTTCACCTCAGACCACTGGCTTCGCAGTCTGCGATTGGCCACGGGCTAGGCTGCATGGAGCCAATGGGGCTTACGGTGAGGCGGACACAGCAAAAAACAAAACTGATTGCCTCCCCCCTTCCCAACACCTTCTGAGCTAGTCACTGTTCCTGAACAGCAGGCGTTTCAGAAGGCTCCCTCTCCCAGCAGTTTTGTTCTCCTCAGTCCATTGCAATCCTCCTCCTATTTCACCCATCCAACCCATCTACCTCCATATTATCATTTATTTAGCTTAGATTAGATAGATTTAGGTGTTATTTTTTGTTTTTACCCCTCCCTGTGTTCCCTGTGTTCAATCTTCCTTCCTCCCTCCCCCCTCCATTGAATCCTTTCCCTCTCCCTCTTATTCCATCCCTGATTCCCTTCCCCTGTTTTAAGTTTTGGATTTATTTAGAGTAGGATTATTATTAGATTGATTTTCATTTCAGTTTTGTACCCCTCCCTGTGTTCTTTGTGTTTCCCCCTGTGTAATATTGTATATATAGATAGATAGTTATTAGATAGATAGTTACTAGATAGATATACATAGTAGTTAGCTTAGTTATAGAGATAGATAGAGATACAGTGTGTTTGTAGGACAAGGCCTTTGTAGTTAATTATTAGGATATTCCATTTAGTTCAATAGGTTTTAGAATATTTAATAGCAGTTAGATTTAGTGTAGAGATAGATATAGATAATATTAGATAAACATTTAAATAAAAAATAAAACAAAAATTAAAAAAACAATATAAAAACATTATTTTGGAGGAAGAAATGGAGAAGGGAAGGAGAGGCCGGTCTGCTGCCCATAGGGGAGGCAATGGGGCACGCCCAAGAGGCAGCAGGGGCCGTGCCAGGGGAGTGGCAGCAGGCAGAAGCAGTAGCTTGAGAACATCACCATGCCCCAAACTCAGCAGGCCTGCTTTAGGGCCCCAGGCTTCATTGTCTCAGCATCGCCTCCTGGCAGTGCCCTCCTCCACTGCCACACAGGGCACTGGAAGGCCTGCAGTACATGAGGCTGTGTCTGTTTCTGCTGGTGCTGGAACGGGTGCTGGTGCTGCTTCCCATGTTCCTACAGAGCCACCAATGTCCCATACTGTCAAGGCGATCCCCAGCAGTCCAGAGCTGGTGGATCCCACCCCGGCTACTAGAGGCAGGGCCCAATCCCCAAGCAATGGCAGTAGGGAGAGGAGTAGCAGCAGCAGCAGCAGCACTAGCTGCTATAGAGGGGGGCACAGGGAGAGTGCCAGCAGCATGGCGGGCATGGACAGTCTAGCCTCAGGGTCCCAGTACTCCCCTTCACGGGACATCACCGTGTTTGGGGATAGTGAGGAAGAGGCAGACACAAGTGCTGCAGAGGAGATGTCTGCAGATGAGGTGATGGCTGAGCTTCCTCCCAGAGCTGTGTCGCCAGAGCGACCAAGTTCTCCCCCTCCCAGCAACACTGGCAGCAGTGTGTCACCCGGAGTGGCCAGAAGGCGGGGGGGGGGGAATCCTCAGTCTGGGATCATTTTAAGCAGGTGTGGGCAGATGATCCCAGAGACGTGCAGTGCACTGTGTGCAAACAGGTGGTAAAGCATGGGCAGGTGCTCAGCAACCTGGGGACAACGGCAATGGCAAGGCACCTAAAGTCATGCCACAGTGCTCTCCTGCTCAGCGGGAAATCAGGGGAAGTGGATGCAAGTGGGTTCCCGACTGCAGTGGCCAGGCGCCCGGCTCCTTCAGTGGGCAAGCATCCTGTACCAGCACCAACTGCTGCCTCTAGCAGCAGGAGCAGTATTCCTCCTGCTGCTAGACGATGTCATTCCACCACATCAAGAAACAGCCACTCCAGCCCCAGGATCCGCCACCAGGGTTCTGGGGCCACGTTACTGGCAGGGAGGCCTGTGGCCAATATCTAGAAGCTGCCACTCTAGTCCCAGGAACCACCGTCATGGGTCTGGGGCCCGTCATTCCTCATATAGAGAGCCAATTTTCAACTGCATCAAGAAACAGCCACTCCAGCCCCAGGACCCACCTTCAGGGTTCTGGGGCCAAGTTACTGGCAGGGAGGGCTGTGGCCAATATCTAGAAGCCGCCACTCTAGCCTCAGGACCCACCGTCATGGGTTTGGGGCCATCATTCCTCACACATGGCGCTGTCATTCCACCGCATCAAGAAACAGCCACTCCAGTCCCAGGACCCACCATCAGGGTTCTGGTGCCAAGTTACAGACAGGGAGGGCTGCGGCCAATACCTAGAAGCTGCCACTGTAGCCCCAGGACCCACCGTGATGGGTCTGGGGCCATCATTCCTCGTACAGAGAGCCTTTTTCCAAACACCCGAACCGAACTGAACATGACCAAACCGAATGACCAAACCCGAACGTGGCGAATGAACCGAACGGCCGAACTGAACAGGCGAACTGAACCGGACCGAACCGAATGGCCGAACCTGAACCGCGATCTGTTCGCGCATCCCTAGCTGTCTGTAGGCAATTCAATAGCATGATTCTAATATAGGCAAGGATTTTCAAAGGATCCCAAGGGTATAAGGCACCAAAATTCAATGGGATTTTGGCAGAATAGTGTTAATGTGCCAACTGGATATTTTGGATATTTGGAATGTTTGCCAGTTACCAGAAATTCTCCTTTTACTCTTGAAGCTTATTTATTTCCATTCATATTTAGAAATTAATGTCTTTCAGTCAAATGTCTGAGTGCATTGCCATTGCTTTTGAAATTTACATACCTGCCTATTACATAATGATTCAAATAGGAGGTAGGGATATGTGAACATGGTTTGAAAGTTCAGAGTTCGAACCGAACTCGAATAGTTCAGTCGACCGAACCGAACTTTCGAACCAAATTTGATTTTCAAACCAAACCAAATTTCCGAACTTGGTTCTGTTCGCACATCTCTAATAGAAGGCATCTATAAATAAATTCTGCTCAGAACTTCAGAATCCAGGGGTGGCCAAAGTTTCCAAACCATGGAGATGGGTAGGGTACCAAAGTCTTCATATTGCGAGAACCACGCATACATGAATACACACATGAACCTCTCCTGTTTTGCGATTGACTGTAGGTCCTGGCAGCTGATATATGGAGGAGCAGCTGTGATTCGACTGCCACGTACCAAGTTCAGTGAAATAAGACACAACAGGACTATTACGGCTGTGCAGGGCCCATGACCAGTCTGGGCCGAGTGCCCAAGAGCCACATGCAACTTCCAAGCCACAGTTTGCCCATATCTGGTAGAATCTAACAATTCCCAACTCCTCCTTAGACAATAGATTACTTCCTATCTCAGAGGCTTTACCAGGACTTTGTGGGATACAGGCATATAAATCTTTTAAAAGATGGAGAAGGGGTGTGTGTGGAACGGAGAGATTTGTATTTGACCAGGAAGTCTGTGAATATAACTGAAATCCTCTGCTTTCAGTTTTCTTCTCTAATGATGAGACAGTCCTGCTCACTGAGACAAAATTGACTTCATATATCACTTGCCCTTGAACAATGCTAGAGAAAACCCATGTGTCTTACAAAATACTGGGTCAACCAGGATGACAGGGTTTCTTAAATACTCCCAGTCTCACAGGACTCAACTCTAGGGATTGTCAAGGGAACTCTCTCGTCTGTCAGCATTTGGCTTGCTGTAAGTCCTGTTAAATTCAATGAGAGACAGGTTTCCGTTGACTTCAGCAAGAGTAGAATGGGGCTAATACTCAATGGTTAGAGAAGCAATCTTTCAGATAGTTATGACACAGACCACATAAGCCATTTTCATTAATAAAACTGGAAGTGCCTACCGTCATCATCCTGAATATTTGGCTTGGGGACCTGATGGGATGAGACTTTTGGTTCAGGCCATGATTTTTAGGCCAGTTTTCTCCAAAACAGTCTGCAGTAAATGGTTTGAGGACTGGTGACTTTGTAATCCAGCCTAGAAGAAATCTTGAAATATTCCTCTTTTCAAATGCAGTTCCATGTGGGAAATGGTATCTTTTTCAGTCACTAACTTTGCCCCACTTGCATTTTCTGCTTAGTTTAATAACTAACATGCCAGTAAAACTAACACAGCTACAGCAGAGGAAACAGGGAAATAGTTCTGCTATTCCCTAATCAGCAGAATTTCTACCAAGCTCTGAAATGTAGAGGCTTTATTCCTGACCGTGAAGGACCTGAGCCAGATCCAGGCAACTGTAAACTGTGCAGAAGACAGGACCAGTGCAGCAGGGGCGGGCACACCCGGGGTAAGTCCTGGCAGGATCAGGGCCCCACCACAGTCATGCACTCTAGAGAATCCGCTTCAGCCCAGTCTCTTTATTCCTTTATTTAGTCAGTCCTGTGGGGTCTCTGGGCCAGGCACCATGCTCTACAACCCAGTAGAACCCGTCACTCGGGCACACCCTCTCAGCTTCTCCACACAGCATGTGCGGGACAATGCCAGTTTTCCTGCAGCCACCAAGCCTCCTCAACCCAGGCAACACCCTCTGTGTGGGGCTTGTCCTAGAGGCAGAGCTCTACCTCACCCCTGATTCTTTCACGGTCCTTTCAGTTCAACAGCCTTTTTCAGCGCTGAGCTAGGTTCAGGTTTTCACCTCCTGGGCTGACTCCAGCCACGCCCAGGCACAGCTGTTTTCTCTCGGGTACTGTTCCTGTCTTCTTGCAGCCCTGCCAGCACCGGTATCTTAAAGGGGAACTGGGATCTTAAAGGGGCAACAGTCCACAGGGACTCTGCCCTTTCACAGCCAGACTTACCACAGGGCAACCTGGCACCCCAGGCCACGCTCTTTTCTCTACTTCCAAGGAAGTGCGGCACTGGGTAAGGGGCCTGGACCACCAGGATAATGCTTTTGTTCCGGTGGGTGGGTGCAGTACTGCACAATATATGTTTATACGTTGCACTCAGGGGTCAAGCCCTGCTAAGGTTTGCTGTGTCAAAGAGCAAGGCAACTATTTCTATTCAATTTTATCTATTGTAAGTTTTAATTGTTCCCTGTTCATTTAATAGAAATGGGAATTCCTACATCTCTTCGATAACTGTGTTATCCTCCACACTTTTGTAGTTACTAGCAGATCTTCGGGCTGTGTCATATGTCGCGAAGTTATCTGCATTTTGTATGGTACAATCAGCCAATATGTATATGATATGATATGATATTTTGTATACTCGTATCTGTGCCTGGCCATAGCAATAGCTAGAGCCGTTCAATAAATTTAATGTACATCTTACAGGGACTCTGCCCTGTCGCAGCCAGATTTACCACAGGGCAACCTGGGATGACCACCCCAGGCCACGCTCTTTGCTCTATTTCCAAGGAGGTGCGGCACTGGGTAAGGGGCCTGGACCCCCAGGGGCCCTGCATTATATCTTCAACCTGGGGCCTGCAAATTCAAAGGGTGGCGCTTGGCATAGGGCCCCATGATGCATTGGATCAAACTTGACATGACAACGTGAGTGGGAATCATTAGCATAATAGACTCTCATGGGGCTTGAAAAGCAGGGAGCCCTGGCCTATAGAAGGCCCATAGCCAGTCAGGAAGAGCCCCACCCCACCCCCCACCCCTGACACATGGAGTCCATGGGTAAACTAGAAATCATGGAATCTTACAGTTGGAAGGGATCTTGAGAGTCATCTAGTCCAGCGCCTTTCTTGGATGCAGGATGGCTACAGCTACAAGAGCAGCAGACACTGTCCAGTCACTTTTTGAAAAGCTCCAGTGCTGGTAGGGTGGCCATACCTCCCCTTTAAAAGAGGACGACCCTAAACGATGGAGATCCTACAACCTCTGTAGACAGCTTGTTCCATTGCTGCACAGCTCTTACCGTTAAGACGTATTTTCTGAAACTTAACCAAAATCTATCTTGTGAAGACCAATAGCATAGTTGGATTCAAAAATGATTTGGATAAGATTAGGACCATATATGTCTATTTGTTGAGTTTTAAAGCATTAGATGTTGTATCCAAGATACCGGAGGTGATGGTGCCACTTTACTCTGAGCTGGTGAGACATCACCTACAAGTTGTTTTCTGTGTTGGGCACCATGCTTCTAGAAGGATGTTGGAAAATTGGAGAAGATTCAGAAGAGAGCAACTCCGGGTCTGGAAGAACAGTCCTATGAGGAAAAGCTTGGATATGTTCAGCCTAGAGAAAAGAAGACTGAGGGAGGGGATGATAGCCGTTTTCAAAGATCTAAAAGTATGCCACAAAGAAAATGGTGAGCATTTGATCTCCACTGCCATAGACGACAGAACAAGAGGGAATGAGCTTAAATTGCAGATTTTTAGGACCAACTTCCTAATTTTAAAAACTGTTGGGAAATGGAAGAAATTACCCAAGGAGGTAGTGAAATCTCTGTCCTTAAATGTGTTCAAAACCTGTCTGGACAAATATTTGTCTGCAATGTTTTGGGCAGAGGATATCCTGCCTTGGAGCAGGGGGCTGGACTAGATGACCTTTGAGGGAACTTCAATGATTCGGATTAGAAAATTCTGTGATTCTAAGATGATTAGGGGATGGGACCTCTGACATTGAGGGGTGGGGGGAAATAGCAGAAAACTGATTTCCTCCATTATCCCTTGTTGTGAACTTCTCTGACGCAACCGAAGATGGCCACTGTTGGAGACAGAATGCTAAGCAAAATGGACCATTGGTCTGACCCAGTATGGTGGTACTTATGTTTTTATTATATCCAAATTTATAGTCCCATGTTTGAGTCTGACAATTTTTCAAATAAATTAATTGAGAAACTATCAGACACCATTGTCTAGTAACCAGGCAAAGTATATTTTTTAACAAATTAGCATTTTGTATTAAGTATGCAACTAGGCCAGCACTCCCCAAAGCCAACCATAGGGGTAAGTATCCTCCAGTTGAGAGAAATGAAAGGAGACTGCTGTCATCTTGGAGACAATGGAATCTAGCTGGCAGTTATCTACCTTGTTGATGAGCCAGAGTGGGCTCTTTAGGAAATGCAAGTTATTTGCAAGTCTGAGTAAATTCATTCCTGAAGACAGGATTATGTAAAGCAGATGCATATACGATGGCTCCAACTAAACGATGCAACTGGAACATGCATTACTTCCAGTGAATTGTGCTAGTGACTATAATATTTGGAGGCCTTCTACTCAACCCAGACAATAATTACTCTTTGATTTGCAGGGAAGCTGCATGAAAAGTTAGCTAAACTGTGTAAGTCTCCTCAGAAAGTAAAAGCCCTTTAAAAACCTATTTAATTATTCCAAGACCATTATCAGCTAGGCAAACCTAGGGAAGCTGTTGGATGTCTCTTTAAAGGTCTGTAGCATTTCATTTTTCATTAGCTTTCCTTTTGATTACCTTTCCCTTTGGAACTAATGTATCCTTGTAGCCTTTTCATACAGCAGTAATTCATACATTGTGTGTACTGGATGCATAATGATGGCTAAGGATACAATTATACAATCATGACCCCCAGCAGACGTACACCAGTGCAGAGATTCTTTTAATATCAAAACCACTCTTGAGACTCAGACCATGAAAACATAATGTGCTTATATAATAAACAAGAAGGGGAAAGTTCACAGGGATCATCAGCTCCATATTCTAACTAGATTTATGACCTAATTAGAAGACAGTTCTGGACACAGTGTAGCTCCTGTAGGAATTTCAGTGATGATGGACATTTATGCAACACCAGTTTAGTCCCATGCAACTGCCTGCTTGTGTTACTCTATGCGTAATTTTTTGTGTGCAAAAGCACCTGCTGCTTATGCACTTGGGGGACTGTAGAACACAAATACTTGCATAAGTACCCAATATATGTCCATTAATCAGGCATTGACAAGGGTGCATCGACAGGTAAGAATCACTGAATTGGAGCTTTAGAAGGGACCTCCTCAGTGGTCATCTCATTCAACCCAAGTGTCTTGCTGGCTATGCACATATGCAAATATCTAATTTGCAAGTACGCAATAGGTATGTGCACACAGAATTTAAGCCACATGCAAATGTATGAAAATAATTGCATATGGCTACCTGAAAAGCCATCCTGACATTTACCACTGCAATAGACTTGGCACTTTTAAGAAGGGGGGGCATTCTAACACTCAAGCCTACTCCAGAAGTCCCACCTTTTGACGGAAGGATCATATTTGAGGATTGGAAAGAGCTGGTGGGCTACCATGCCTGGTCCCACAACTCCATCTGTTCCTACCCTTTCTTTGCCAACCATGGATAGATGAATTTTGATGAGAGCTGGGGGCTGGTACTGCCACCACTACTGATCAGCTCTTCAGTGGCAAAACTCTTATTGCCAGACAGCTGAAGGGTGGAAGTAGCAGCAGCTACGACACAGCAACCTCAGCCCTGTTGAGGGGTAGAAACTGGGGCTGAGGCTGGTGCATTCTGCCATTGAGGGAGAGTTGCAGATTGGCACCGCTGGTGCCAGGCCTGAGCCCTGAACAGACTACCCAAGGAGGTGGTGGATTCACCACCACTTCCAGTCTGCATATCTAACCCAGGTCTTCAGATCCTCACGATGGAACTTGCTCCCTCCAGATGTTCATCTCGGTTCCTCCCTACTCACCATCAAAAAGCACCTGAAGATGTCTCTGTTCTCCAAGTACTTTTAGAGAAGTCACTGCTGGTTCCCTTACAATATTTTTTCCTCTCCCTTTACCTCCCACCACCACCACCACCACCACCCTTGGTGGTTTTAAATGGGCTTTATATGGGTTTTTAATTTGTTTACTGTAATTTTGTATGAATGTTGTGAAGCGCTTTTCTGGGTGCCATTCAGCTGGGGGTGGCTCTATAGAAATAAAATGTATTATGTGCTAAACCCCGCACGATTTGCAGTAGCCAAACAGTGTAGTGCGCTTAATACCATCATAACTGGAAGAAAGTCAATTAGTCCTTCCTGTATTTGCATACAAACTCTGAACAATCCTTCTTACTTTAAAATCTACTTAGAAATGGTCTTAAGAACATAAGATCATAAGAACATAACTAGTGCCATACTGGGTCAGACCAATGGTCCATCAAGCCCAACATCTTGTCTCCGACAGTGGCCAATTTCTTTCTCTTGGAAGAAGTACCCAACAGGTCACAATGGGCAATCCATTCCCTGTTGTTCCAGCCCCCAACAGTAAGAGATTATGTTCCCAAAACCTACTGGCTAATCATCATTAATGGACCTATTTTCCGAGAACTTATCCAGTCTTATACAGCATTCACATCTTATGGTGGGCAGCAGCACGCCCACGAAGAGAAGACAAAGTGGGGGAAGGAGGCCAGTGCCTCCACAACTTCCGGTGCAAACGGGGTTCTACCACAACAATACTCAGCCCTGTCACTCGCTAGTATTGTTGCAGTAGAACCCCATTCACACTGGAAGTTGGGACAGCACTGGCCTCCTCCCCCTGCCACGTCTTCTCCTTGTGGGCATGCTACCGCTACACCATCGTAAGGTGTGAATGCGGCCTTAGCGGTCACAGTCACAGGGTGCAATCCCATCCTCACTGAAGTCAATTGCTCATCTCCCATAGACTTTAATGGGTAACGCTTGCACCCATCATCTCATTTTATGGCATTTCAGTTTTAATTAAAGGTTATCAAAAGACCCATCTTCCCAGATGGAATATATTTCTACAGTGTTGGTCTTTAGCTCACTAAGAGTTGTATTCTAGTGGAAGACATTTGGTGACCACTTACTTAGTGGACTAAGCAGGTTCATCTATTTTCTTTGACCTGATCTGCTCAGGTGGGATTTTAATTTCACCTCCATCATTTGGCAGCAATTGCTGAAGCTTGGTATCGGCCTTCCTAAACACACTCTTGAAATATTCACTTGCAAATTGTTAACTAAGGTTAGTAACAGCAGTGCTGGCTGTGAAGTAATCTATGGTCATTCACTTCCAGGCAGGTCAGCATTCAGGAGAAAGTTGCTGCACACACCACTGGCCCACCAGGGAGTTAAGGACTCCTATAGGACTCAAATTGGCATCATCACACACACACACATATACAAAATTTCCCTTTCAGGCTAGACCAATGATGTCTGTAAGTCCATTTCTCCAGACCCCAGAGGCCAAATCTGTAAAAAGTTCCAAAAAGCCTCTGAGAAAAAAAAATGAGCAAGCAATTTTCAAACAGTCCTGCACAAACATCCCAAAACCCGCATCTCTGCTGTGTATAAACCAGCTGCCTCAAGACCCACATTTTTAAATGGCATTCTCAAATTCTTCAGGAGCTTCCAAAAACCAAAGGTGGGTAGGAATCCACAACTAGAGCAGTCTCTGGTTTGAAGGACATCGATTTGAGAAATCCATTTGACTGATTATGATGTTTTCAATTTATTTTTTAACAATGTACAACTCAAAGAAAGCACAGAAGGCTGGCTCAGAGTATTCAGCTTCTTTATATAATGGACATTTTTTTAAAAATCCCCAAAGCCTGGTAAATGAAGTTGATAGATTTACCACTGGGTTTTTTCCCTCTCTGTCCTTAGAACACACATGTAAATGAAGATAGTACAGCAGTGCATAACTGTAACAAGTGCCTTTAAGCACATTATCAAATCTCACCATGGCAACATCTTTCAGCTGATCTTATTTATAGTAAGAGAAAGAAAACAAGCAAAAAAAAAAAAAAACCTCCAAAACCCAGAAAACTTCCTCAAAAAGGAGGTGAAAGGCTGGCATAAAACAGCTACTCATCTTTCCGCTTACCTGTAAAGTGCTGCTTAGTCACTTTTGCCACCTTAGAAACAATTGATAACTAACAAAAGAGAGAATGGAAGCCAATAGTTTCTGCTTTTTTGTCCTTACTAAGCACACACTAATTCACCTGGCTTTCTCTCTGATAATTTTGTTGAGCCAGAACTGGATAGGAGTAGAGAGGATACAAGAGTGAGGAGGAGGAAGCAATATAATCTGACATTAGAGGTTATGACCCTGAGCCCTACACCTGGTAGAGAACTCTGCACAACATAGAAACTAAGGTTCCTGCTGTTCTAGATTAACTGGATGTAGCAGGTGGGAAAGCAAGCACCCCTTCCTTGGTTGTGTGGCGTTTCTGTTGGCTCTGTGTTGTGAGCAGGGATGGGCGAACACGGTTCGGAAGTTCAGAGTTCAGACCGAACTCAGTCTGTTCGGTCGACCGAACTGAAGTTTCGAACTGAACTCAAATTTAAAACCGAACCAAACCGAACCGAATTTCCAAACTCCGTTCTGTTCGCCCATCCCTAGTGGCAACACACACCAAAAAAACCTGGTTTTGAATGGCCGAACTTGGTTCGGAACTTCAGAATTAGACCGAACTTGGTCTGTTCGGTCGACCGAACCAAACTTCTGAACCGAACTCGAATTTTAAACCGAACCGAACCAAATTTACGAACTCAAATTTCAAACCAAACCAAACCGAACCGAATTTACGAACTCCTTTCTGTTCACCCATCCCTAGTTGTGAGACCACAGGAAGAGCAAGGCTGTTTGGTGTTACTGGGTATTTCAGGCATTTTTAAGGGAAAATGGTGACAAAGCTTAAGTTGTAGGACTATGGGAGGGGAGAAGTCAATCTGGAAGGGAGTGCTCTTCTGCTAAACCACCTGAGATTAATTCAAGAAGAGTTGCTTTCTAGCAAGCATCATGTCATTGACTATCATAAGGTGTCTGAGAGAGCAGGATTAGTGCTCATGCTATGTACAGGCCTGGAAGCTTGTTTGGCTAGAGCAAATTTAACATTATCCATTATTCACTCTTTTAGCATGCTTCAGCATAAACAATGGCTAACTGCTGGAACGTACAAACTTTTCCATATTCAGTAATTAAGCAATAGCTGGGTGGCAGTCAGTTCTGTGGAAGGAATTAATGGAGTGAGCGTGTTGGGTTACTAAGTGAACAGTAAACAGGATGGACAAAAGCAGGAATAGATCTTTAAAGTTACATCACTGTGACCTAGCCAAGAAATGAGAGAATTGCCAAAAAAAGGAGAGAAAAACAAGATAATTAACAATGTCATGTGGTAACTGGGGGCTTCTCATGTAGGGCAGAGGACTCCCATAAGACCCTGCGGTAGAAAACAAGAGGCCAGGGGAGTGACAGTGGACATCTTTAGACATAACAAAGATCAGGTGTCAAAACCCTAAGCATGTGTTTGGCCGGTGTGTGTAAGCACCATAACAATCCCAACACCAATTTGGCCACCTGTTGAGCACACAATGTGAACATCATTGCATCACAAGGACAATTTGCGTATTCCAGCTGAACACATGGCCAATGTTGTGTCTAATGATATCATGTGGCATGTTAGCAGTACAACAAGGGAACGAGGCAGCAGCACTTGCGTGCTGAGATCAGATGGCAAGCAAAACAATGATCTTGTCCCAGATGGGCTGTGTATCTAAGCAGCGCCACATAGTGAACATAGGGCCAAACCGGTGTTCATATCAAGGTCAAAATACACGTTCAGACGTCCGTTGACATTATGTCTAAAGACACCCAGTGGGGTTTTGTACTGGTGTTGGTCCAACAGTACTCATTCCTCATAGGCTGAAAATGATAATGAATATTGGTTCACTTACCCCTGTCTGTTGTGTGTCTCAAGAGTATCAAGACTGGCTGTATGCTGCTATTATTTGTGATCTATTTGGAATTACAAGAAATGCCAAAACAATTATAATAAATCCACTTGGAGCATTACTCACACTGTGAGTGTTTGAGTCCTTCACTTAAGCAGCACACCAGGAAGGAAAAGATTCCATCAGACAACAGTAACCATCCAAGACCCACTTATAACACCCTATACCTCCTTGTGCTCCTCCTCTCACTCTTTGCCCCCACCCCATACTCCTACTAACTTCCCCAGGGCTGCTCACTCCCTCTTGTGCCTCTGCACAAACAGGGGGCATCACTAGACGTAATAAGAAACATGAAGGAAATTCATACCATTTTGCCAATCCTGGGCTCCTAACCAGTCGTTGTGACTTACTCTATCAGACAGGTATTGCGTGTAGAACTGAAACAAGTAGTACGTTTTGTACCTGTGGGTAATGCTCAACATTTTTGGTGGTCTGCCAGGAACCTGGTGAGTACTCGACTACGTGAAATATTATTAATTTTATTTATTTATTTATTTAGTTCCCTTGATATGCCACCCCCTATGCCTATGGCATCTTGGGGCGGCTTCCAACATAAAATAAACAATATAAAAAATCCACACATATTTAAAACAATTTTAAAATACCCCCATACAAAAATTTAGCCCACCCTCCACACCCCGCCTCCGAAGGCCTGGGAGAACAGCCATGTCTTGCAGGCCCGACGGAAGGCCAGCAGACTCAGGGCCAGTCGTCTGGGAGGGTGTTACACAGCCGGGGCCCAGCCACCGAGAACGCCCTCTCCATTGTAGCCCCCNGTTCAGCCCTTCCCATACAAGAAGGACCAAATTGGTTTTGCAGCATGGTTGGTGCCTGTTAAACCACACTTTTTAGCTCATCCAGGTTGTCAGTATTAACTGGCACCTGAACCAGTGTGATTTATTATTTATTTATTTATTTAAATAATTAATTCCATTTAAATGCCATCCCCTATGCCTACAGCATCTCAGGGCGACTTCCAACATAAAATAAACAATATAAAAATCCACACATTTAAAACAATTTTAAAATACCCCCATACAAATATTTAGCCTCCCCATCCCGCCTCCGAAGGCCTGGGAGAACAGCCATGTCTTGCAGGCCCGATGGAAGGCCAGCAGACTCGGGGCCAGTCGTACTTCTTCTGGGAGGGAGTTCCACAGCTGGGGCCCAGCCACCGAGAACGCCCTCTCCATTGTAGCCCCCCGCTTTACACGGGGGACCTCCAAGAAGGCGCCCCCGGTGGACCGGAGAGTCCGTCCTGAGTCACAGAGGGTGAGGCGGTCCCTGAGGTACCCAGGTCCAAGACCATACAGGGCCTTATAGATCAATGTCAACACCTTGAACCTGGCTCGGCACATTATCAGGATATCATGGATTATCATTACTTCGTTACTGACTTTCCATTACTGAGTTCTACTGACCCATTTCAACTTAGCATGTTACTATTTTATTGTCTTTCTGACATGAAATAATCAGTAAATGAATGGAAATGGGCAGAAACTGAAAAATGGTAAACTGATCTTGGTTAAATGGCGCAAAATGTAATAACAGTAACACGGTAACGGAAAACCAGTAATTCAATAACAGCAAGCCAGGTAGTTCATCAACTACCATTTTAGTATCTGATCCACCAAAAATTATTCGGGTGCCACAGCTTTGACAGATATACCCATTTTGCTGTACTCATTTCAGCTTTAATTTGTGTGTGACAGCAGCTACCTAATTGGGGGGGGGGGAGAGCGGGGACATGGCTTACCTACAGCAGCAACACTTGCAGGTGAACAATGAACACTTGGGTAGCCAATAGTGGGTATTAGGAATAGACATAGCACCTAGCCATGCCACATCCCATAGCAGCACATCTGAAGGAGCAAAGCATTTAGAGGGAGGTGGAGAAATGTGAGGTGAACCTAAAATGGGGTAGGCAGTAACAATGAAGGCGATCCCACCATTTTGTGACTAGTTGCTCTAGCTTTCCTTGACATTTATACCTTGTTCACCAAGAAATCAAGGCAGCCATGCTTGAAGAGCTCTTCCAATAATGCATAGTCACTAGACTCACCTCAGCAAGGTTCCCAGACATATTCTAATTTCTCCATCCACACCCAGCTCTGTTAAATTTGGACATAAATTTCTGTCACTGAACTGTGAGGCAGAGAAACTGTGACCAAATAGGAATGCAACCTTTCTATACTAGGTTAGGCAGCTCTGTAAATTATCTGATTGTGATTTCCACGGGTGCTGAAATGTGACAGTTTCTGGTGTCTGACAGGAGCTGTCAGTACTCGCCATCACTGACAAAAATCAGGCAGCTCATTTACGTGACTAAATACAAAGTTAGGTGCCTAATTTTAGGGTTTCTGTGTGGAGAAAATGCTGTCCCTTTTCTTTATTTCACTCCAACTCCACTCCCCATTCATCCAAAAAAAAAATTCCCCAGAAGCATCAGCTCTATGTTTATATTCTATATAAATAGGGAAGAGAATAAAAGGGAAATATAAAGAGATTCTGAATTAAACAAAAAAAAAAACACAGCTATTTTTAATCCTTCATGAATCTTTCATTACTACTTCCCACAAGACACCTCCTGTGTTCTCCAAATGTTCCACAAAAAATGATACCGTCACTGGTAGGGGAAGCAGCATAGAAGTCATTGTAGTTAAGAAAAAGTGTTGTGGTGGGTTTAAGTTCTGTTTGTTAACCAAACAAATCTAAAATGGGCAGGGCAGAGTATACCTACGCTGGAACTAAATCTGGTGCAGAAGATGGAATGGGCTCCACCAACTTCCTTCCTAGCAGCCGGGGATGCAGCTGCACCAGGAGTGGGAAGGGGGCCAGGCTTGGGGTGCAGCTGCACTGTTTGTCCCAATAATAGCTATGCCATTGAAAATGGGTATATCAGAGATAAAGTAGGGAGCAGTGAGAATGCTGAAAATTATAGGTGTCCAGCACAGATTCTTTGTTCTTTTAACACAGAAGAGAAAAGAAGTGTAAGGAACCCCTCCCACCTTTCCCCCCTACCTTTAGTATATCCTTTTGACAAAGATGCAAGACTTGACTGCTCTGCCAGGCATTTGGTGAGGGAGGTGGGTGGGTGGGATGAGTTGGGGTGGTGAGGGCTGATTATTCCCCCTAGCTTCAGTTGAATTTTAATATAGTGTTTTAATCTATTTTTATTGGTGTATTTTCTATTTTGTTTTTATTGTTAACTGCCTCGAGCTGCTGGGAGCAGAAGAGGAGGGCTATACATATTTTAAGAAATAAATAAATATGTAAAAGTATGAGGGGGGGGGGGGCATGAAGCAGTCACTACCATATCACTATGCCCCTACTGCACACAAGGACAGGGACTGGGCATAGTTTCAGCTCTGACTCTTTAATGTGCCATTGCCAAGAGGAAAGTAACCTGCACCAGATAAAGGATGGGTGCATTTTCTTCCACCATGGTGCAAGGGGGACCCAGGGTCCAAATTGCAACGTCTAGTCCTATGGGCAGGACAGCTAAATGTTGTCCTTTATTCAAGGCAGATTGACAGATTTGTGTTAGTTCTACAGCTGCAGGGGCCCCTTAGTGCACAAGTGAGTCTGAAATGTGGCAGAGATGTAGTGGACACAATACAAGTTATTGTAGTTTTCAAACATCTTCACTGACAGCATATCAAGAGATCTCACTGGCTTGCAACAGGACAATCTTTTCTATTGCTTTTTTCCTGCTAAGATTGATGGAATCAAAAGGCCCATGCACAAGGGCCCATGCACTATGCTTTCCAGGTATAGAAATCATGGGCCCATTTCACTGTTGCCATGCCCTTGTGTAATCCTCTGCATCAGGGCAAAACGAGTATAAAGTTGTCATTGGGTGATTTCAGATGTTACGGGGCCCGTTGGTCCCGTACCGAAATCACCCCATTCATTCTCCGCCGGGGTCACCCCGTCACACCGTAACAGACGTGCCGGGGGGATCCCGGCGGGGAATCTGGGAGGGGGCGGGGCCGCGTGGCGCAACGTGCAGCCGCACGGCCCCACCCCCTCCACGCTCCCGCCGCCCGCCCTCCGGGGAGACGGGCGGGTGACGGGGCCAATGCGGCCGCCGCGTTGGGCCGGATTCGTCATAGCCCGGGATCCCGCTGGGGATCCCAGTCCGTGGCGCCCGGCCAGACGTTACTTTTGTTTGGTCCCCGCTGGGGATCTCTTTGACCACGCTTCCCGGGACATTCCCCCCGCTAGCCCGGGAAGCATGGTTCAAATTGACCCCATGTGGGTATTGACCGTGGCGAACATCTGGCCGCCGCCAAACAGACGTTCGAGACACATTGACCACAGGTGGGTATTCACCGTGGTTCACTGTGATCTCGTAACGTCTGAAAATACCCATTGGAGTAGCTCCTAAAATCTTCAGTAAAGGGCCCCAATGTGCTAAGCACTGTACACATAGGACAGAAAGATGTGGTGTAAAAATCTTACAATTGCTCCAGAATTGTAGGGCTTCATTGGAAATTCTCTGGAGTTGGCTGCTTGTTGATTGAGGCCTCAGTTTGCAAAGATTACAGCTGAAAACAGATTATTTTCATGAGCCTTGAACTGAGTGAGTTCTGCAAGTTTGCACGTGTAAATCCAAATTTCTGACCACATTTGCAAAGTTCACATGAACTGATTTTTTAATTTCATATTTATGAAGTCAGTAGTCATTATTAGATTAATGTAATGGTGATTTTTGGTGATTGCCAGTGGTGGCCAATTGGCTTAATATGTGAACTAGGCAAAGTGAGAACAAAGATAAACTGACTGAAGTCAAAGTTCTTGCTGGCATTCTCATAGGGTATGAATGAGAATATAAATTCAAGGAAAAAAATACTCAAATTTGAATCGTGAATTTGGAAAATGCTGTTCATCTCCAATAACTTGTTGCTACTTGTTGCTAAATCTAAGCGTCTCTACTCCATTCTTGTCCTCCTTGACCTCTCTGCTGTCTTTGACACTGTCGACCACTCACTTCTACTGGACTCTCTTCGCTCCCTGGGCTTCTGTGGCTCTGTCCTTGACTGGTTCTCCTCCTACCTCTCTGACCGCTCCTTCAATGTGTCTCTTCCCAATTCCACGTCCTCCTCCCTCCCCGTCTCAGTAGGGGTTCCCCAAGGCTCGGTCCTGGGCCCTCTCCTCTTCTCTATCTACACCCTTTCCCTTGGCAAACTCATTGCCTCCCATGGCTTCCAATACCACCTCTACGCTGATGATACTCAACTCTGCCTCTCCACCCCCTCTCTTTCCCCTTCTGTCCAAGCTTGCCTCATCAACTGTCTCTCTGATATCTCCGCCTGGATGTCCCAACGTCAGCTCAAGCTCAATATGGCTAAGACTGAACTCCTCATCTTCCCTCCCTCCCCCTCCTCCCCCTCTTCTCTGTCCATGCTCATTGATGGAGTCACCATCCGTCCTGTTCCCCAAGCCCATAGCCTGGGCTTCATCTTCGATACTCACCTTTCCTTTAAACCTTGCATCAACGACATCACCAAGTCCTGTTGCGTTGCCCTCCATAACATTGCTTGGATTCGCCCCTTTCTCTCTGTCTCTTCAGCCAAACCCCTTGTTCATGCCATGATCATCTCCAGCCTTGACTACTGCAACCTCCTCCTTACTGGCCTCCCCCGCTCTCATCTGTCCCCCCTTATTTCCATCCAAAACTCCGCTGCTAGGGTCATCCACTTGGCCCATCACTTCGACCACATGCAGCCTCTCCTCCCCTCACTTCACTGGCTCCCCCTCCCCCAATGCATCCTTCACAAACTCCTGGTACTTACTTACCTACAAAAACCTCCACAACCTGGCCTCCCCCTACCTCTCAGCCCTCATCTCCTTACACGCTCCTGCACGCACTCTCTGTTCCTCCTCTGTCACCTCCCTCGCTCTCCCTCATCTCCCCTGCTCCCCTAACTACCTTCGTTCCTTCTCCCTAGCTGCCCCCCATGCCTGGAACTCCCTCCCTGCCCACATCTGCCTCATCCCCTCCTTCCATTCCTTCAAATCCCTCCTTAAAACCCACCTCTTCCTCTCCACTTTCCCCGACGCCCGCTAGTACTCCCCTCTCAACATTTACTGTCCGCCTAACTGCAACCAAGCCAAGCACGTGCACCTGAGACTCCGCATCCACTTGAATGTTTTTATCCCTTGTCTTTCCATATGTCCCCTATCCCTTTCTCCACCCCCCTCCTAGTCTACTAGATTGTAAGCCACAGGCAGGGACCGTGTCTTTCTCATTGCTATGTAAAGCACCAGGTATACTGCTGGCACTATACAAATGCTTCTAATAATAATAATAATAATAACTACAGAGAGTGAACAAAAAGATATCTGCTCCTGTGATCGTTGGTACAGAGTTCCAGTTATCCACTATTTTGCTTGCATTAAAGAACGGGAAAAGTAAGTGGGAGGAGCAGAATGTGTACCCTTAGAGCTGCCTGACATATTGGGTAATTTCAGATGTTACGAGACCACTGTCAACCACAGTGAATCCCCTGTGGTGACCAAAAGTCCCGTAACGTCTAAATGATTTCTGCCAGATGTTCACCACGGTGAACCTCCGGCGGGAATCATTTTGACCATGAGTCTGGACCTCCGGCTGCCCGGAGGGCCAGAATCATGGTTAGCTGGACCATGATCCAGAATTGGCCCAAAGTAACATTTGTTACTTTGGCCGATTCCGGATCATGGTCCAGACCACGCAGCCCTGCCCCCTCCCCGATCTCCTGTAGGAATCTGCCGGCACATCTAAAGGATGACTGGGCAGATTCCTGTCCAGGATCCGAAATGGATCCCAGACCGTGGTTCAGCGTGGCGAGCCAAAGGGCCCATCATGTCTGAAATTACACGATGTCATAGGAAAAGGAGAGAGTGAAAGCTTTGGACTAGAGCAGGGGATGTGCATTAAAACAGCTCACCACAACCGACACAGAACACCACCCTTGTCTGCTTCACCTGTAGGTGCAGGAGGTGTTGCATAAAAAGGGTACCTGCAGATATACTCCCACCATGAGGGCACTCCTTCAAGCATTTTCTAGGTATGTATATACCTGTGCAGGGGTGCCTGCAGAGGCACCTGCAGATAGAAAATCTCCACCTTACCTGGGGACTATAAGGGGTCCATGGCAGAGGGGTGTGGCAGTGAAGGGAGGGATAGGTGATCCAGTGCCCAAAGGCCTCTGTGGGTCAGCTGGCAAATACAGGCTCTGAAAGTGCACCAGACGTAGCTCTGGAAGTACTTCTGGGATCCTGGCCAGGCCACAAAATGGGCATCCAGGCACTGAATCGCACCTCCCCTTGCCACTGCCACACCCCTTCTACCATGATCCCCTCCTGATACACACAAGCCCACACCCAGACTGAGATCACCCTGACACCTCACTAGTGCCACCACCTGACCTCACAGCCCCTCATGAGGTTTAAGCAGGAAAGGGGGAGAAAAGGCGAGAAGAGTTGAAATGGGTAACCATTTGGCTACCGCTCGGACACTTTAACAAACCCAGTCTACCATCAGATGGATCAGGTACCATGGATATGACAAGTATATATGTTTTTGCAGGTATCAGTTTCAGCTGTAGCACAAACCCTTTCACACAGCCCCACTGCCTCCCTCAGAGGAGCCAACACATGCAGTATTCTGTTGTCTTCCCCTTCTTGGAGGAAGAGGGGCTATGTGAATGTGCTCTTTATCTTGTGGGGAGCAACCTTCCTTGCAGTTTATTTTGAGGGGAGCGGCCTACTTTCTGGCTTGCTGTTTTTAATTTGCAACTTGAAATGCAGACCTTAATTTATTTCTTTGTTTAAGCAACCTATGGATAAATGAGTGAGCCTAATCCAGCATTGCACAGCCTAACAGCAAAAGATTTTGAGAGAGAGAGTTTTGCTTCCAGAGCTTGTCGTCGGGCGCTGGAGTTAGAAGTTAACAACTTCCACAAAAATGCCACAGCTTTGCGGTGGGAGGTGGAATTAAAGCAGAAAACAGACACCTTGCTGAGGTAGCATCAAAAACACCAATTCCTCAAGTCAATGTGGATGTTTGTCATATCGAAAGCTGTAGCTTTTGTTTATTGCTAGCTTAGCTTTGTGGCCTGTCCATTAACCCATTTGTATCGGTCTCCCTGAGGTAAACCCTTGATTGACCTCATTTCAGTGTAGGACTGGCTCTAGGCAAACCAGTAAGTATTCTTTCCCTACCAGCACACTGTTATCCACATGAACAGTTACTGAGCATATTGCCGTCCTAGTTGGCTGCTTCCTCTGCTCCCCTGGAACAGCCACTCCTGTTCATCTGCACTACCTCATTACCTCAGCCACTTCCACATGGGTAGGTGTGGGACACTGGAGATGGTGGGGCATGAATTCTAGCCAAGGCTTCTGCTGCCTGTCACAGGAGAGGAGCTCAGTAGTAGATGCAAAATTATGTTCCCCCTGTTCTTCTCTGCTTGGGAAGTGCCCTGTGGCAAAGTTTAAATAATTAACAGTAATACTGGATTGTTGTCACCTTTATGAAAAGTTTAGAATGGCCACCAGACCATTCTGCACGTATATGCCCTTTTCCAAAATGGCCAGCATCACCATCATTTGGGGAAAGGGCAGCCGTTAAGGGCCACATGCACAGTGGCCATTTTTCACCTGCACAGACTGGCTGACCTTTTCCAAAATGGCAGTGATGCTACCACCTCCATTTTCTAAAAGAGTGTGGAAGTGCAGAACAGTCCAGCAGCCATTTTGCACATGGGCAATGATTTTGTAACAGACTTATTATTTTTTTAATTTAAAAAAAAAATTAATTCCCAAAATGATGGCGATGCTAGCCATTTTGGAAAAGGGCATGTATGTGCAGAATGGTCCAGTGGCCATTTTGCGCAGCACAGTGATTTTTATTTTTTATTAGTTTTATTTAATTTTAAAATGTTAATTAATTTTTGTTTAAGTTGATAGAGAAGGACAGGGAATATTAATTTAACATAATGGCCCTTTTTACACAGACGCTCGAACACCCATAAAATGGGTTTTACATTTTATTATACTTGTTTAGCAGGGCACCACTGCAGCCAATCACCATGGGCCCTGTGCACACATGATGCCTCCACCCAGTTCCTCTGGGTGGAGATGAGTGTTGGCTGGTGTGAGGGGGTGGGACTGTGCGGCTCAACATGCAGCTGCNGGGCACCACTGCAGCCAATCACCATGGGCCCTGTGCACACATGATGCCTCCACCCAGTTCCTCTGGGTGGAGATGAGTGTTGGCTGGTGTGAGGGGAGCATTTCCCTGGGTGGAGATGGATGGAGAAGTCTGTGTAAATGCCACTGTGTAAATGTCACTGTGTAAACGCCTATTGATCCCCCGCCGGGATCAAAATGGCACGGCCAACAGACGTGCTGGCTGATCCCGGCGGGGAATTGGGGGAGGGGGTGGGACTGTGCGGCTCAACATGCAGCTGCACAGCCCCACCCCCACCTCCCCATGCTCCCTAGGCCGGCCGCCCTCTGGGAGATGGGCGAGCACTGCAGCCAATGCGTCCGCAGTGCCCGCCCACCCCCTGGGGCATTGACCATGGCCCGAAATCAGTGGCAGGCATGGCTGCTGATTCTGGGCCATGGTCAGGGGACAGACGTTACGATCCCACGTTCAACCACAGTGAATTCCCCGTGGTTGAGCATGGGAACGTCACATCTGTTGGCCCGAATGTGTGTTCACGCCGGGTGTTCACCCCCATGAATCACGGGCGGGAATCTCTTTGACCACGCAAATGGCGACGGCCGTTTGTGTGGTCAAAGAGATTCCCGCCCATGATTCACGGGGGTGAACATCTGGTGGGAATCTCTTGTCAGACCAGCAGACGTTACGGTCCCTTGCTCACCATATGGGCATTCACCGTGGTTGAGCGTGGGATCGTAACGTCTGAAAATACCCCACCTCTGTTACTGAAAGAAAATTAGTTGCTAGCTATTCAAACATATAATGAACCTGTGACCTTAAGTGTTAACCCTAGTGTATCGTAAATAATCTCCAGCAGGAAGAGTAAACATCTCAGGAACGTCTGTCAGGAATTTTATATTATGTAAGTTGTAGCTAGGAGTGTAGCTTGCTGCATTAGGTTTCAGGATGTGTCTATATGCTGCATGTTACAGTGTAAGATGTAAATACCTCTCTCACACACAACATGAAATACAAAATTCCACAGCCTACACAGATGTCATAAAAACAGGGTGAAGTAAGGCAAAGGAGATTTTTTTTTTTTGTTATGCCTATATCACTGTCTAGAATTGCACAATAATTTGGCTGAATTAGCAAAACTGGAAGTGGGTGAGGAGTGGGAAACCAATGAGCTGCAAAGGATGCCTTTCAGCTTTCAGAAAATATTGAATGCACAGTCTGTATGGTTTCCAAAGATGATTTCTATTGATCAGTGTGCTTGGCTGAACTAAGGAGGCAGGGACTTATCTGAAGTCCTGGAGGTCTTCTTTCTAGTGGCTGTGCAAAATTACTCAGCAGCCTTTCGAAGGGAAAAAAAAAAGGGGGGGGGGCTGATTTCCAGACGCTGGAGGCTTAGAACTTTCTCAAAATCAAACCTTTTAAAAATGTTTCAGAGTGAGCACCCACAATCACTGGGTACTTTTGAAAATCTTGGCCATGAATGAGGATTTTGTTTAAAAAAGTGAAAATATCATAGAATACAAGTTCAGTATATTCTAAGTGGGCTAGGTTTCCAAGGCAGAGACCGCACTGTTAAAGGCCCTTTTTACACAGACACTCTAACACCCATAAAATGGGTGTTACATTTTATTATACATGTTTCAGGGCACCACTGCAGCCAATCACCATGGGCCCGGTGCACACGATGCCTCCACCCAGTTCCTCTGGGTGGAGATGGGTATTGGCCGGTGGGTGGGGAGCATTTCCCTGGGTGGAGATGGGTGGGGGTGTCTGTGTAAATGCCACTTTCGGTGGGTGTTGGTGAGTGTTTGCTCCTGGCCAACACCCATCTCCACCCACACCCACCCACGGAGCAACCGGCGTCCATTGCTCTGAAATTACCCGTGATGGTGAGGTTAAGCGTTTATCCCTCTTATTTTTACACCATGTCCGATACATAGATTCATGCTTAATGGGGAAGTCTGCAAGGCAACATTTAACCTTCTGTAATCATGCAAAGGCACTGTAATATAAGCCTGCATGCAGAGATATGACACAGCCATAAAAAATAGAGACTGTGGCATGTAAGCTGCCCATAAGAGAAAACAATCAAGACTTTACATAGGGTGTTTTCAGACGTTACGAGATCACAGTCAACCACAGTCAATTCCCTGTGGTGGCTGTGATCACGGAACGTCTGTTGGGGGAACATATGTTCCCCCCCAGATGTTACCATGGCGGGGAATCACTTTCGCCACACGAGCGGCTGAAGTGGCGGGACCAGCGGCCACTGCGTGGCGATTCCCTGCCGTGATGAACCCCTCCGTCACTCCTGGACGGCGGCCACGGCCTGGAATCTCTGCAGGGATTCCGGCCCGTGGCCAAAGCGGGCGAGCGCTGTGGCCACATTGGCCACGGCGGCCGCCCATCTCCCCAGAGGGCGGGCGGCAGGAAGCGTGGAGGGGGTGGGGCCGTGCGGCCACACGTTGCGCCATGCGGCCCCACCCCCCTCCCCGATTCTCCGCCAGGATCCCCAGGCACGTCTGTTAGGGCGTGACGGGGTCATCCTGGCGGGGGATGAATTTATTGTTTTCGTGAAGCGGCCAATTGGCCCCGTCACGTCTGAAAACACCCATAATGATGGAGTTCATGACAGAGATAAAATGGTGCTGTTTCAAATGATGCCACACCAGGTGAAGCCACATGAGACTCTAACCCAATTTGGGCAGGCGTTACCTCACAGGGAGCAGCCTTACCCAGCAATTCAGCACATCATATGGCCAGCAGCTGTCAGATGTTCACCCAGCCCTGCCCCGCTGTGGACAGTCAGCTGCTGTGCAATGCATCAGCCAAGGAAGGCCATGGACGTAGCAAGTAGTAGCACTGCCCAAAGTAGGATAAGGCTGTCCAAACTGGGTTAACGAGCTGCCTCCCATGTGGCCGGTCCCTGTGCTGCCTTGCTGTGAGGCAAGGTCTGAGGATCAGGCCTGGAGAAGCACAAGCACTCCTCCCACCTGTCCAGCAGCTGATTGGGAGGAAGAGAAGCCTGGAGGGATATGTGTGCTTCTCTCACCCACCCAAAAGCTGATCGTGGGAGGGATGTCCTGGAGAAGTGCATGCGCTCTCCACCCACCCACCCTCATCAGCCATCTAGAGGAGCAGGCCCAATCCTGCTATGCAGCAGGAGTCCAGGCATCCAGCCCCATGTGGCCAACTCCTCGACCCCACCTGTGGCATGGAGGAACTGGTGATGGCCACGGCGGGAGGAGGGGCAGGGTCAGATTGTGTGGCCTGCTCGCCTTGTCAGACCAAAGTGTGGTACCTGCAATTGTGGGATCAGGTCCATCCCAACTCATGTAGCTTTACCCATACATAAAGCACAGCTGATTCACACACGCTCTCCCTGGGGCTACTGTCAGGGAGACCAGAAGTAATGTTCCCTGGACCTATGCTTTGCAGAAGGCAGAGCTACCTCTGAGCTACCTGAGAAGACTCAAAGCTGCCGCTTGCTGCACTATAATAAGTGTGAGTGCTCTGGTCCTTCTTTCTTCCCGCTATCTTTTGCCAGATATCTGCTTCAGGTATTTCAGTTTGGTTATTTTGGTTATTTCAGTATGTCAGTTATTTTGGTTCAGGTGTTTTGGCTACTGCATGAAACAAAATAACAGAAAAGCTGAAAGGAGTGAAATAACCAAGCTGAAATACAGAAATGAACAAAGTATACAAAACGAACTAACTGAATGAGAATATCCACTTTGGTTGCAGATATCATTTGGATAGTCGGAGGGCTATCCAAAATATGAAATATGAAAAATATCCATGAATATAAAATCCACTTAGTTTCAGCTCTAATTTATCTCAGATAATGCTTCTGGTTTGGCACTGAAATAACACGAACACCATGAAATAAGTACAATTATGAAAAGTGATCATTTGGGGGATGTAAATCAACATCTCACTGGGGGAGCAGGTGCGGTTGGTACAGTCCACTGGACATTTTTAATTTGGCAAAATGGCCCCCAGGCAAAAAAAGGTACATCCCTGCTTTAAAGGAAAGTATTGTCATTTTATGACCCCACTCAAAGCCAAAAGTAGCCCATGGTCACCATCTATCTGGACCTGCAGAATGAAGATAATCCTGATCAACACAGTTGTCAATTCAACTAAATTTCATTGGAGAATTCAGCCCATTTATATTTAAACTTCTTCAATAATGGAGCTAGTCAAAACGTGCTTTTGCTTATCATTAACAAGTTTGAAACTTTTTGTTTTAAAGTATTAGACATGTATTTATATATTACATTTTTCTTGGTTCCTGAAAACACAAGCTTATAAAATTTCAGAAAGAAACAAAAAAGAATTGTTTTTGAATGCTGCAAATGTTCAGATTTTGAGGGGGGTTTTTTTAAATTACAAAATGTCAATGATCAATTTTGGTTTCAAAAATTTGAAAGTCTTTAAAATAAGTTTGAGGGGTTTTTTTTAAACAAAGGTTTGGTAATTGTTTTGTAAATTTCAGTGAACTCAAATTTTGAAAAATCAAGTTCAAAAATGTATATAAGAACAATTTCAGAAAACAAAGCTCCATGACAAACCATATTTTGATCTGAAAATTTGGACTAGCTATATTTAATCTCTCTATGTAGCGTTCTGCTACAAATCTATCTCAGAGCCTGTTGTTTCCTTTATGCAAGCTGACCTGCAACATGTAACACGTACACTTTTAGTCTGAGACATGCTCCCAAAAACTGCAAATGGAATTTATGCTATAATAATATACAGGTAAAAATAAACATCTATTACAGAACTGTATCACTTATTTTTACAATATGGAATCTGTCAAAATATGGCTATGACTCCAATGGAGAAACCA
The DNA here is from genome assembly GCA_003113815.1 of Sphenodon punctatus. Taxonomy (NCBI): domain Eukaryota; kingdom Metazoa; phylum Chordata; class Lepidosauria; order Sphenodontia; family Sphenodontidae; genus Sphenodon; species Sphenodon punctatus. The sequence continues at coordinate 10,749,039 of QEPC01007559.1, read as the reverse complement.
CTAGTTTCAACAGGTGTAACTGAGATTGGAATTTGATCCATGCCACATTATTCTTACTATTTATTTATGATGATGATGATTGATTAAGCAGAAGCACATGCTGTAAGTGTACACTTACTGAAATTATTACAAACAAGTTTCCAGTTTGAATGACTCAGGCATTTCTGTGTATTTTTAACCCAAATATCAGCAGAATGTTCTTTTTCTAATGTGGACTTCCCAATTTTATGTTAAAACCCAGTATTTAAATGTTGACAGTACCATGCACATTTAAATACTGTTTCTTAAAATAAAATCAGGAAATCCACATTAGAAAAGTAGTACCTAAGGCACGGCAGTTGGAATGATCCTATTCTAAGTGATGAATATGGCCCATTTTACACAGACACACTAACACTGATAAAATGGGTGTTACATTTTATTATACACATTGCAGGGCTGAAGGTGTGCTCTATGGGTGCCCTGCAACAAGTATAATAAAATGTAACACCTATTTTATCAATGTTCGAGTGTCTGTGTGAAAAGGGCATATCTTTTCCTTATAACAGAGAATGTATAGATTTTTTCCCTCCCCGGTTCATTTATCTCACTGAATATACAGTGGGACACAATTGGCCGAGAGTGTGTTATGCTCAGCGTGTAGAGCATGATTATAAAGACTGATTTGATTATATGTTTATACATCAAGGGAAAGGTGGGTAGACTGTTAAGCATACGCTGAATGCAATATTGTGTTTGCAATTAATGTGCTGTTTCTAATGAGGCTATTGCTTATACAAGCACAGGCAGTGGTGCTGGCCTTAGCTGGGAGTTTCATTAGGTTTAAAACTTGTTTTGCTGTTTCCACCCCCTACCACAGTAATATAAATATCATTCACAACGGCATAGTCAAGCACTAACAAAAAATGTAATTCCAAGAAAATGGGTTCAGCCACACAATGTGGGTGGGCCTGATTCCCCGCATGCTCCATGTTGGGCAAGCACAGCTTCCACACTGCAGGGCCAGTGCAGATGCTGCCCCCCCCCCCCCTGTCCTACCCATGGGGAAGCCAGATGGGCAGGCCACTATCAGAGGTCCCACCACACTCCTGGGCGGGCAGAGGCACCGGCCACACCACCTCACCATGGGGCAGGGCAGACAGGGATCGGTCCAACAAGAAGCAGCGCGCTACCCCATGTTGGCCAGCCTTACCCCACTTTCGGTAAGGCTGCTACGTGCAGAGACCCAGGCTTTTGGATGAGGACACAGGGCGTAGCAGTCTGCTGCCTGCCTTGCCATGTGGCAAGGTGAACATCTGGTGGCCACCAAGCACACAATGCACTGCATCGCAGGGCAATGATGACAGATGTGGGGTAAGGCTGTCCAACTGTCGTAAGTGTATCATGTGGCTGCACACAATGACTGAGGCCCTACGGTGCTGCTAGCAAGTTTGTTTAAGCTGGGTTTTGTTCCTGTGGCTGTAAGGTGAACATTTACATGTGGGCAATGAGGTGGCTTCCCAGGCCGGCCCTCCCCAGATGGAAAAGCATGGCCACCACTCCCCAGGCAAGGCAACACAGTACCGATGTGCCTGCAACCCTGGCGTCCAGAGAGCCACACCCCCATGCCCCAAGTGGGTGGGTGGGAAACACAGCAAATGTGCAGGCAGGCAGCCCTACCCCTTTCCTTCTTCCAGAACCCCACTTCCCACCATGATGGGCAGCCATGCCAACCAGCCGTGGCACACAGGGGGGCTGCGGCCTGCAGCGGGTTTGGCAGGGCCAAACAGATGCGCTGGCCATGTGGGCAGCCCTTGGCCCAGAATGGATGCCCGGACTCATCCCAAGCCAGCTGCCTACCTATCTCAGGCCAGTAGCAGACCCACATCTGGCCGCAGGACAACAGATATGTGGGTCAGTCCCCAGCCTGGGGGAGCCATAGCAGGCCACCATCATGTCTGTTTTTACCCAATGCTGGGGATAGAAATCATGCTAAATGGTATTGCTCCTGTGAATGATAGGGTATTTTCAGACATTACAAGATCACAATCAACCACAGTGAACCACGCTCAGTCCCGCAGTGGGGTCAAAGCACTCTGAATGTCTGTTTGGTGGCCGCCAGATGTTCACCACAGTCAATACCCACATGGGGTCAAAATCAACCACGCTTCCGGAACTCCCTCCCGGACCATCTCCAAAAGCGTGGTCAAAGAAAGTCCCAACGGGAACCAACAAAAAGTAACGTCTGGATGGCAACCACCGGCCGGAATCAAAGAAAATGATTCCCAGTCGGGGACAAAGCACGCAGCATTGCTGCCAGGCAACCAGCAACAACACAGGCCGAGGAGGGAGATTTAAAGGGCACACAGCAGCAGTCGGGATGAGCCGCCCTGGCACCTTCTGGTTGCTTTGACTGCTGACCGGTCCGGGATCAGCATACCGTCTGTTGCACTGCCCCAGGCCATGATCTTGCGGCCTGATTCCCTGCCGTAGTCCCGGTCCCGTCACATCTGTTTGGGGCTTTTTTTGACCATGGGGGGTGGTTGTTCGGGTCACCACCACCGGGAATCCACTGTGGTGAATCGGGACCACGTAACATCTGAAGTCACCCAAAATCGCATACTACCTAAATACACTAATCAATCAACCAGCAATCAGTATCTGGAAAACAACCTCAAATGCTCAGACTTAACTAGAATGCACATGATTAATCTAATTGAGTGGTTCACATCAATAGAATTATGCGATTGGCGTCCAGTGGTTCATAAATGTTTTGGACCAAAGGACCACTGTCAACTTAAAAAAACTTATTGCGGACTGCCATACAACTGCCAGAAATGACCATAGCCCTGGTGTATGCTCACCGTGGGCAGACAGCAACTTCAGAAGGCAGATAAGTCAGTCGCAGGGAGGGGCCCAGGAGATAACTATAATGTGCATGTGGTGGTTGTCCATAAACTCCTCTTCTCACCTGCCCAGAGATAGTCACTATGTCAACAAGAATGTGAAGTAGCTTTATCTGGTTCCATGAACTAGTTGTGGGTCCCTTTCCACAGTCGTATGGAATAACCATTGTCCACAGACCAGTTTTGGAACCACTGAATGAACAAATGCATCATCTTAAAGCCACATGGTCAGAACACAGACAAGACACTGGGTATTTTCAGACGTTACGAGATCACGCTCAACCACGGTCAATTCCCATATTCAATTCAATTTCAATTTTATTGAGCCAGCTTTCGCCATAGCCAAACAAACATACATACATACCTTACACATATCACATCCCTTACATCAAAACATCAAAACAACCATTAAATGCACTTTTCTGATAACATCTCCTTATAATCCTTACACCCGAGCCCAGGCAAAGAAAGGGCACAACTATACCCTCCCTTGCTCTTGGGTCCCTATTTCTCCCTTCGCCTCAAATCCCGTATATCTTAACTCAACCAATATAAGTAAAGATTCATATAAGCACATACTTAAAGCAAAATATGACCGGATGTGAACTGATAATTACATCAATTAAAAAGCAAAAACATTAAATAATCTGATATACATATATTTGTAATAATACTTACTATAATTAATATATCCAGTAACCAAAGATATAGAAAATACAATATAAAATTTACTTATAATATTATAAAATATAATATATAACGCGAGTACCCCTTCCATAATGTATATCCTGATTACCTACCCCTAACCCCAATTCCAAATCTACCTCTAGCAACTGATCCATAACAGTAACTTTAGCGCCCCACCATTTCCTGATTACACCTGAGGGCAGCTTACCCGCATATCCCCGAGTCCTCCATCCCTTTGCCGGGCGGCCCTTATTCATCCTATGGTTAGTAGGGATAACCCCTTTCCTGATTCCCACTTGCTTTTAAGGGCAGCTTGTCCACACAAACTCCCAAGTGATTCATCCCATAAACCAATGGGTACCCCAATTCCATAGTTGGAAGGACTTCCCCCTGCCATACCCGAGGCACTGGTTGACAGCCACTTACACTCACCTGGCCTAATGCCGTTAGAGGTAATAACAGTGGCCCTTGCTGCTTGGAGTTTAACTTACGAGGGGCTTGCTTTACCAACCCTCATCCCCTTCTGAACCTTTCCAATAGTTCTTAATTTGGTTTGAATTAACGACCTCCTTTTCTCAGCCAGGTCTACATATATAGCGACCGCTATCAGTTCCTCCCTTCCTCGTAACCCTAACAGAAACAAATAGCGGCCTTCTGTATTTAGATCCATTTGTCCCTTCAATAAAGGCTCCAACCATACTGTCCTCAATTTCGCGTAGTACGGGCAACGCAGCATGAAATGCTCTGTTGTCTCTACCTCTTGCATACTGCAAGAGCAGCATCTTAACAAATATGGTATCCTATTGTGCCTGCCTTCCGTTACAGCAAGTTGGATAAGTTGGAAGCGTAACAATGTATACCCTCTGCGCAACTTGGCATTTACTATGGTATCCAAGTAGGGTTCAAACCCAAATACCCGTTTATACAGCCCCAATTTTGGTGCTGCCCTCCAATCAAGCACTGCCCCTAAATCCTCCTGGTGCTCCATGTCCTTCATTCTTAACAAAATTTTGGCTTTTATATCCGATATACTCTTGCCAATGAAGTAAGTGAAAGAGAAACCACTGAAACTGAGGATCCTCTCCAAATACCTCACCCATCGATACGCCCTTACCCCTACATACATTAACTCTTCCCTTAAGACTAAAAGGGGAAGCTCTGTCTCTCGACCCATCAATAGCCTTAGCCAGTACCTTACATAGAATTCCCATATGGGAAGCGTGATCTCGGCACGTCTGGTCAGTGTTATGCCAGATGTTCACCCCCGTGAATCACGGGGTGGAATCAGATTTACCACGCTTCCGGCCCTCCTCGCTGGAGGAGGGCCAGAAGCGTGGTAAATCTGATTCCACCCCGTGATTCAGGGGGGGTGAACACCCGGCATAACACTGACCAGACGTGATGTTGACCAGCTCAACCATGGTGAAATCCCCATGGTTGAGCGTGTCAAGAATGCATCCAGGAACTGCGTCAGGGCAGCGTGTGTGTGAAAAATGAATCAGGAACTTACTTGTAGACTTGTAAACCCAGAAGATTGGAAAATCCGGAACTTTAATGTGTGTGTAAAAATGCCCAGTGTTGCTGCTTTATCGACTGACCACTTTGTGTTTATCCAACCAGTGAAGTGCATATCTGAACGATCAGCCATCTGAATATCATGCCCAAACAAAAACCCTATCAGAAGCAATTCTAGCACCATCAAGGTGAAACTGTTTCGGAGCATGAATGTTGACTGCAAGTTCACAGTGAATGTTGTACAACATCCCATATTAGGGCAACTACACGTGTTTCTCACTGCATGTGGGATTTTTTTTCTCCTGGAAAACCATTTGTGTCATGAATGTTGAGGAATACCCAGTACGTAGCATGCATACCAGCAAATTTGCAGTAAAAGATGCTGGATTCATTACATAGACAATAAGCCTTGGATCTAATGCATGCATGTAAATATCAGTATATAAAATTGGGTGCAAATATTAACTTCTGCAAGAGTAATGGCAGCAAAATGGTACTGTAGTATGCTGCTCCTAGCTAAAGGTTCTGGCCAGTTTGCCTACTTGAGATAACACAGTTTTTACTAAAGGACAATTTTTGCTACTATTGACCCTACAGGCAGCTACTATTTGTAGTAGGATTCTATTTAATTCTTGAATGTGCTAAAGTCTTTCGTGTTCAGTGTACCAGACACCACTCTCAGTGACACCAGTGTAAATCCGGAATGCCTCTTTTAAAGCCATTGACATGTCTCTAGATTTATGGTGGTGCAATAGAGATCAGGATTTGGCCAACTTACTTGATAATGACTTGAACACATTAAAAGCCGCTTCAGTGAGCAAGAGACATTTGGTTTGCCTGCAGGAAAGTGACGTTGGGGCAGCTGGCCAGCCTTTCTTCCCAAGAGGAGATCTAGGCTAGCCAGCTAGCTCCTTTGGGGTATCAGACATCATGGGTGACAGCCAGCCCATCCCCCTAGTGGGATATATTGGAAGAGCTATCTGAAGTCTCTTGTAGAAGTCTTAAGGGATCTGTTCACCTTCTGGCTGATTGCTAGACCTTCTCTGTGGGGTTAAGGTGAATCTCTGAGTGAGTATTAGAAAGTTGATATATTGTTTTTAAATATGATACAATTTAAAAATGGAACAAGAAAGTAAAGTATTAAAAATACTATGCTAAGCACAAACATTTATATACTCCAAAATGTAAACACCAAAATTACCCCCAAGCTGTGCAATTACAGGCAGCTTGGAAGTGCGGGGATAGAGACTGGTGTCACATCACAATCCATCAACCACTTATTCTAGACCCCCTGAAAGAGGGGCAGTAGGATTCAGCACCTAAGTAGGGACTGTTGTGAGGTATGTCCACTTGGGTGTAAAGGCTCTTATTCATCTTCTGCCCAATAGGATGGGGAGGCAAATCCTTTTCCTAAATAGCTCTTCTGGACTATCTTCTTTGACATTATTATTATTATTATTATTATTATTATTATTATTAAACATTTATAAAGCGCCAGTAACAACCTGGCGCTGTACAGAACATATAATCAGCTGCGGTCCCTACCTGTGGCTTACAATCTAAAAACATGGCTTTCTCCTTCCAACTCCTCATGCCCCCAGGCAGCCATGTGAGGACACCATGATCTGCCTTAAGCTCTTGCAGGTCACCAACTATTTGCTCACAAAGGTGGCTGTAACAGGTGCTGGAAGGTGCACCCATGACCCCGCCAGCCTGGAGCACTAGCAGGAATGGAGCCATGGCTCCCCACTAAAAAAAGCACCAGAGGCCATTGCCCCTCACTTTTTGACAAATGTACCCAGCAAGGGCTAAAAGTAGGGCTGAAGCAGCAACTCCTTTTTCTGTGCCGATATTTCATTCCTCCATTACGGAATTGCCTGTGACTTTCCACAGCTTTTCCACTGGCATTTTGCTAATTCCGTGCCCTTTGCTTTGCGACATCTGAATGATCAGAATAATCTCGGAAAGTGTTGGAATAATCTCATAAAGTGCTGGAAGAAACATTGTTCCGCTACTTTTGCACCGTGACCGCATGTCGGAAAGTGCCAGTGGAAATTGCCGAAGATCGCAGACAAAAGTAGCAGAATGAATGTCTCTATCGCACCATGCCACTCCTTGCGGAAGAGCTCTTTCCGTCGGAAACAGCTACCCCGGCAGCTTGCCATTTCAGTCCTAGCTAAAAGCACACATTTGTGGTGCACAAAGGGAGAGAACAACTAGCTTTAACTTTCTCAATCTTAAGCTTGTTGATACAAAAAAATGGATATAGTTGTATTAAGGAAATAATCCACCAGTCTGAATATAAAGACAACAGGTGGTTAAAGTCTTGGTTTCACTTTACATTTTTGAGCCCTTGTTGCCACTTGAGAAGAACGACATATGAATAAAGGAAAATAACTGAATCTGGGGGAAAGGGCTCGAGAAGCAAAGAAAAAACACAGGAATTTCCTGTTCCATCATGCTTACCCTGTGTGAGGTGGGGAACCTCGGGCCGAGGGGGGTAGGGTGTCAAATGCGGCCATGGATAGCTTTTATGTGGCTCCTTTCCAGTTCCTGGATCTGGCCTCTGGATCCAGTTCCCCCCACCAAGCACTGAACAGCTGAGGCCAGGATAAGGGAGCAGAGATGAGAGCATGCATGCAAGGATAGGGGATAGATCCATGACGTGGAAGAAGGCCACCCTCACCCCCAACTTCTGTGTGACCCTCAGAGCTTATCCTAATTTTCAAAGTGGCTCTAGGAGGGGGAAGGTTCCTCACCCCTGTCATATGTGATCCTTCCATAATTTCTGTAGTGTATGCGTGCGTGCGTGTGTGTGTGTATACGTTCGTACTCACACACGCACTCACACACACGAGGGTGTGAAGTTACTGACTGAGGGTTGGCTTGGCTATTTCACAGCAGCCAATGAGCTGGCATATTCATTCGTTGAGCAATTATTCACCAGTCTGAACTGGTTCTCTCTCTCTCTCTCTCTCTCTCTCTCTCTCTCTCACACACACACACACACACACACACACACACACACACACACACACACACACACACACAAAATTTTGGAAACCAAAGGGCTCATGCATGCAAACCCCGGATCTCAACCAGACTGGCTTCCCATGGGTTGGTTCTTGTCACAAGGGGGACCCAGACATAGTAACCCTGCATGCTGGAGCTTGCTTTGTAGGGATGGAACTCCAGGGCAAATTTTGGATTTCGTTTTTTCAGATTCGGTTCTCCGAGAATTTCTGTTCTTGATTCACCTTCCGATTCAGTTTTATGCATCGAATTTTTTTCCAGGTTTTTTGCATTGAAAAAAACAAACAGAAAAATTAATCAATGCCAAAAAACTGAATCACCCAAAACTGAATCAAGAACTAAAATTTCAGAACTGAATCAGCAATTTTCAGGTCGATTAGATTCTAACCAAATCCTAAATGTCCATCCCTATTGCTTTGCACAGGTTTGCTAGTGTGACAAACCCTTCCACGCCTTCCCTGCTCCCCTAAGCGCCTTCGTCCCTTCTCACTTGCTGCCCCCCATGCCTGGAACTCCCTCCCTGTCCACATCCGCCTTGCCCCCTCCCTTCATACCTTCAAATCTCTCCTTAAAACTCACCTCTTTCGCTCTGCTCTGTCTGACTCTTTATCCTGCTGAGCCACTATTCCTATACCTACGATCGGTTTACCCTTATCCTTGCAACATGGACCTGCCTGCTGTCATTCTCATCGTAACCAAGCCAAGTACGTGCACTTGAGACCTCGCATCTTCATGAATGTTAGACCCCTTGTCTCTCCCTCTGTTCCCCTTCCTAAGTCTCTCCCCCAGCTCCTGTCTCTCAGATTGTAAGCCCTAGGGGCAGGGACCGTGTCTATTTTATTACTTTGTAAAGTGCCAGGTACACTGCTGGCGCTATATAAATATTTGTTAATAATAATAATAATAATAATTATTAATAAACCCCTTCTGACAATAGCCAACCTCCAGGCAGAGACTGCAGAGGCTGCCACTCCCCAGGATGAGAGTTTTGTCTAAATGCACCCAAAGAATTATTTCACAATAATGGCTCAGTTCTGATAATGATAGTATTAAAGATTAAAGATCAAATTTTGAATGAAATTAGATATTATGGAAGGGAAAGGTTTCCCCAACTCTGGTCTAACCAGCGCTCTAAAATAAAAGTATTAAAATATTACTGAATTTTACAGAGCATGCCCTACCACACAGGAACTGCTTCACCAATAGACTATCTGGGGCTGAGAAAACTACTCGTGGTGTGTTCACACAAGTAGGTGTTGAGAAGGTACGGTAACTACTTTAACTTCACTTGTGTTCATACAAATACAAGGGTATTTATGTACAAGGGTATTTACAACAGTATGTCAGGTAATAAAAAAGGGGGGATAATTACCTCTGCAAACAAGCAGGATTCAACTAGCAAGGGAGTCTTCTCCTCTTTGGGGAGTACTTGTGTGTACCTTTTGGGGGAATATTACCTAATGTTTACATTCCTGTGTACCTCTGCTGTCCTAAGCAAACTTTAGTCCTTCTTACTTCCTGAGTATCTATCACACCATATCTCTGCCTCACTAACTGCTTGCTATTCCCAACCCACCGTCCCCCCTGGAAAGTTTCCAAGAAAGATCAGAGGTGGGAAGGAGCTGTTTAGCCTCCTGCTGCCCACACACTCGAGAATGGAGACAGAGGGAGGTGATTATTCTGGAGGAATTCATCCATAGTAATGGCATGCTTGGAAAACACCACACTTCAAGATAGTTCACGCTGTTCTTGGTAGAGAGAGTGCCTTGCACCCTTCAGTTCTGACCCTTCTTGACTTGAAGGAGCCATCAACTTAATGGAGTCTCATCCATTGCTCTTTGAATGGATGATGACCTTAAAGAGGGCTCCAAGACATTATTAATGACAGGAATAATTAGACATATTCTACATTTTCAAGTTGAAATAAAAATCTGGCAGGAGTTGTCTTGTGCTTTGCCACAAAAAGGAAAATTTGTCAGGCAGGGAATGTAGAAACTGAGGATTCTGAAAGGGGGTTTGTGCGTCCGTCTCCCTTGTACTCTTAGATTTTCTGATTGACAGCCAATAATAAAAGGTCTGTTGTTCTTCACTGTTGCATCATGTCAGCCTTTCAGCATACAAACAGCTTATTAGTCTCAGGTAGGGTGGCCATACCTCCCCTTTAAATGAGGATGCTTATGAAAAATACATGGTGCAGGGCTGCACTGGAACCAATGCAGCCCTGCAACATGTATTTTTCATAAGTGTCCTCTTTTAAAGGGGAGGTATAGCCACCCTAGTCCCAGGGCTGGTGCACCAAGCACCCATACGCTGCCACCAGGACAGGCCCATACTGCCACCCTCCTGCACCGCTGGTGAGGAAGAGGGAGCTGCTGGAACAGGCCTGGTCCTGTGCCGCCCTCAGTCCTGAGAGAGCATGTATGAGTGAGAGAGGCCCTGAACAAGACGCAGAGGGGCAGCCAGTTACTAATCTCTTTGAATACCATGCCCAAACAAAGGGAAGCTTAAATTAATTTAAGCTTATGTACAGTCATGAACTGTACATTTTCCTGTGCATTGCCATCTAGTGGTTGAATTTAGAATGGCAGTTTGTCCTGGTGAGTGTTTCTGAATAAAGTTGTTGTTGTTGCTAATGCTTCAGCAGGCAAGCAGTATGTCCAAATGTCTGCTTCTTTTGGTGCAGAATTGATCCAGGGAACCACAAGAGTTTAGACAGGCACCCATGTCCATTGACAACAGTGGGGGAAACACAGTGACCCTGGGTCTCTGCTTATAGGGGAGCGGGTGTGGGGGATTTTCTCAGGCTGACACAGATAACTTGACTTCATGGAGGAGTGTGGCGCGACAGAGCAGTGGTTCCTAAACTTTCTCCTAAATATGAGGGATGGCTAACAGAAAGATGTGCTAAAACACAAGGACAACAAAAAATGTACAAGACCCGCAAATGTAATAGCAAATCCTTGCTTTCCTTTTATTTCCAGCATTGCCAACTCTCGTGAATTTATCGTGAGAGACACAATTTCTAAGCCTCACTCTCGATTTCATGATTAGCATCGTTAATCTTGCACGATCAGGACTAGAACCAATTAGTGCTCAGGGCTGCTGACCTCTGGTCTGGTTCCTGCTTGCTGCTCCCTGCCTCCTTCTGTACTCTCCCTCTTTTCCTTCTGTTCAACTCTTGTATTTGTATGAACACAAGTGAAGTTATTGGCTAGCATAACTCTAAACACTTACTTTTGTGAACAAGCCATGAAAGGTTTTCTCAGGTCCAGGTGAAGCAGAGCATGTGTGGCAGGTGTGCGTGCTCTTGTTCTATTCAGTAACTTTCAATCTTTTTATTTCAAAGCTCTAGTTAGACCAGAGATGGGGAACCCTTTCCCTCCAATGGGCCACTCTGAAAATTCATTCCCGTTCTATGGGCCAAATAGGAGTTTGGGGCGTGGGGGGGAGGCTTAAGGATGTGCTCAAATGGGGAATGAAGGGGAAGGTCCAGGTCATGACCCTTCCTATGACCCATCTCTGATTCTCTCCAACTCCTTCTCCTGAGTTCAGTTTTTCAGGTTTTGGGTGTGGAGAATACTAGGTCCATGGTCCAGATCCTGGAACTAGTAAGGGGCCAACTAAAAGTGCATCAATGACCAGATTTGACCCATGAGCCATAGGTCAGATCAAAGAATAGACATTTCCACCAAGCTCCAACCCTTTCTTCAGTCATAGCCATCTAATCCTGTCTCCCACTAGTTCTGTTCTTCCTCACCCCACCGATTCCTGTCCCCACTGTTCAGCACCTACCTCCTCCTTTATGCCAACTGTCAGTTACTACAGCTCCTTTCATCGGCGAGCACAGCTACAGCTGTTGGCTGTATCTTTCGTCACCCTGCCTGCTCACATGGCTTCTCAGCTATCTCACCTGGCTGCTTCTGCTTAATTGGTTCACCTTCCCCAGACACTCAATCTAGAAGCCCAGGGCAGAGGGGAAAGTAGGCAGGAGGCAACGTTTTTGCCCCATTCCCTCTGGCCTCTGTTAAGAAGCAATTCATAAGTTGTCTAAAACAAAGGGCTTTGGCAGAAGGAATCTATGGATGTGAACGTGCACTGCCTAGGATCTGCTTTCGTGCAAAACACAGACTGCAGTTTTGCTGACTCCCAGTCCCTACGTCTCAGCTCAGGAAGGCCATTAAAGTCCCCATTTGCTCCACAGGCCACTGCAGGTATTGTCCACATTCAGGTAAGTGGTCAGTTACATAGTCAGTAACTGTGTACTGGGATGGGTACCTGACTACCCTTATTGGGGAACCATTTTTCCAATTTGTTCCACATTTCCAACTTTTTGTGCTTCCATCATTTCAGTATTTCCAGGTTACAGAAAATGAAGAAAGGCAGAAAAAGGACAAACCAGGAAATTTATTTATTTAGTTAGTTAGTTAGTTTAATTTATATGCTGCCCTTCCCACAGAAGCTCAGGGTGACTTACAATCCTAAAAACAGCAATAAAAATAATTAAAATCAATAATAATAATTATTTAAAAATCCCCTTAATGCCCCACCCAGACTTCCCCTACACCCCCACCCAATCCCATCCCACCCTATCCCTCCCTGCCAAAGGTCTGGCCTAATACAAAGGTCTTACATTGGGCATTTTTACACACACCTTAAAGTGCTGGTCTTTCAATTTTCTGGGTTTACAAGTCCACAAGTAAGTTCAGGATGCATTCTTCACACAAACACTGCCCTGAGGCAGCCTAAAGTAGCCGCAGCTGTAGACGTGAGGGGCTGCCATGGAAACCAAGTGACCACAGCTGCCTGGAGCAAAGCAGTTTACCCGGAGAACTTTTTACACACAAAGGTTCTGGGAGAAGTTCTACGCAGAAGTTCAAAGAGCCAGATGTTTAAGATCTGGGTGAGTGATTTAGACTCACAGAAAGTTCAGGATGTAACAGCAAACATGCAGGAAAAATGTGTGTGTAAAAACACCCATTGTTTCCGGAAGACGAATAAGCTCGGGCTTAGGAAGTTCTCGGACAGAGACCGGGGGTGATTTCAAAAGTGACACGTTTCAATTCACTACAGTGAATCCCACCCCAGTGTGAACGGATTCACGGCGGGCTGTGGTGACACGTGAGGCCCCAACAGAAGTGACAGGATCGTGACCACCGCCCGGGGGCAATCAGAGAGAACATGGGTATTTTCAGACGTTACGAGACCACGCTCAACCACAGTCAATACCCTGTGGTGGGGAATTGCCTCGTAACGTCTGTTGGGGAACCGGAAGTTCCCCCCAGATGTTTACCACAGTCAATTGCGGTGGGGAATCAGATTCACCACGCGATCGGAGGTCCTGGCCGGACCATCCCCGATTGTGTGGTGAATGAGATCCCCCCTCCCCCCCCCCCGTGATGAAGGGGACAGTAACATCTGTCCCCTGACCACGACCCAGAATCCGTGGTGGGATTCTGGGCCGTGGTCAATGCCGGGGGGGGGCGGCCGGGCGCTGCGGTCACATTGGCTGCGGCGCCCGCCCATCTCCTGGATGGTGGGTGGCCGGGGCAGCATGGGGGGGGCGGGGCTGTGCGGCCACACGTTGCACCATGCAGTCCCGCCCCCTCCCCGGATTCCCTGCCGGGATCGGCCACCGCGTCTGTTAGCCCATGATGCGGTGGCCCCAGCAGGGAATCAAAGGGTTATTTCCGTGCCAGGGCCAATCAGCCCCATCACATCTGAAAATACCCCATGGGCCGGGGGAACACAACAGACATGCAGTGGAGACGTGGACCGTGGTTCAAGCCCCAGAATGTACCGCGGCTGGGGTCAATTCCTTTCACCGCAGCTGCGGGTTTCCGTTCAGAAGTTACTTTTCATTCACCCCTGCCGTGATGACCATTCACCACACTTCTGGACCTCCTCCCGCCCCGACCTCATGAAGCGTGGTTAGCCCGGGCCGCGTTTGACTGTGGTGAACATCTGGATGCGAGCAAACAGACATGCACGGCGCTTTCACCACCACCCATGTTTAACTGAGGTTGACAGTGGTGGACATTCACCACGTCACTTCTGGAATCACCCCGTGTCTATCTGATTCTTTGTAAAGCACCAGGTACATTGCTTGTGCTACATAAAAGCTAATAATAATAATAAGAGGCAGACTGCCCCAGGGGGAGGGAGTTCCATAACCTCAGGGCAGCCACCAAGAATACCTCCCTGAGCGCCCTAGCTGTAAAAACATCTCAAAGGATCACATGTTTATGTGGGATCCATGCCATGTGCCTACAGTGCCCCTAAATTACAGAAGAAATGGAAATAGATGGAAGAATGTAAAAACAGAAGAATGGAAAATATGGTAACTGTAACATGGTAAACATGTACCCAAATGGATAGGTCATGGGTACCTTTCTGTGCCCACAAAAATACTGCAGGTTCAGCAGGTTTATCTGTTTTTGAAGAATCTAAAATTAAAGTCAGACTCACTCCTCATTGATCACATGATCATGTGATGTTTATGGGAAAAGAAATAGCAGTTGGAGGTTCTTGTGAGTGAAACATACTTATCTCCATAAATACATTTATATTCTTAACCACATGGCAAAATACCTGTTGCATTACTATATGTGATGCACATAGAACATTTAGCCCCTCACAGAACCATTGATCCCCCTTCTGTCAGAGCTTGGTGAAGGGCCCACCAAGAAATCCATCTGCTTCTGGAAGCCTCTACTTACATACTTTCATAAGCTGCTACATTTGAGGAACAGACCAAACAAGCTACCAACCATTAGCTTTCCCAGGAGTATTTGGACATTTGTTCAGGAAGCAGTGGGTTAATAGATTTTTTGATGTGGAAAAACGTGTTGTTGGCATATAGGAAATAACATCTTGAAAGGTATGGAATAGAAAACTTTATGCCCAGAACTTTCTTGAGGCATTCAGTCAAGTCTCCTAGAGGAGAGACATAATTTAGCATCGAGTGAACATATGTTCCCAGTTAAAATTACAAAAATAAAAAAAGAAAGTTTAATTCAAGTAAATACTGCGAATTAGACACAGTCTGGAATGCAATATTGCAGGAATTAAAACTTTGCTGATTGACTTCTTTAAGTTCTAGTCCCCAAATAATTGTCTTTTTCATATTAATCAGTAATTTAGAGATTTCAAACGTATTTGCTGTGAGCGTGTATTTCAAAGCCCTGGTATCTTGCTTGGAGCTTGATGGAAACACATTTTAGATGTGCTGAATAGGCAGCCTCTGTCTAAAATCGTAGCAGCGGGTGAGTACCATAGAAATGGATGAAATAAAACAGAACAATTACAAAACAGAGCTGCACGGTTGTTGTTTTTTAAAAAGAACAAAAATTAAAACCTCAAAGGAATTTTTTTCACTGTTAGTCCAAAACAATGATTAACTCTACAATTGATCGTACATAGCTCTGAAAGTCTAATTCTAGAAGGAGAAGAAACTAATAAATGAGGGTGCAATGGAATTAGCGTCTGTTGCAGTCTAGGTATTGATTTCAAACTATCAATCAACCTGCGTAAAGTGTAGCAGCAAAAGACGGTGGTGTCATTATATTTCTCAAGTCTAGATCCAGCAGTTATTCTAAGTTGGCTAATACAAGTGGTAGGCTCCAAAGTCACTTTTCATACACAGCAGATACCTTCCAGATGTCAATTACTGTCAGGATTTGCAAATGCCAGTCTATTTTCTGGTGTTCACGTCTGTTTTTTTGTGGTAGTTTTCAATTGCAAAGTGTCTAATTGGCAGATTTATACAATTCATTCCATTCCCACTCCTAATTTAGATTATGCATTAAGTCTCAAAGGGAACAGAAAAGCGGTGCGCTAAATATGATTAATTTCCTAAATTTTAGGTTACCTAAAAAGAAATTGTAGAGCGGCTTCAGTAACTAAAGGCTAAAGAGGTCAGAGGAACTTTCAATATAAAACAGACGCTTGTTTCCTATCCATCAATTATGTGCTGCTAAAGGGCTCCATCTTGGAATTAAAATCTCTAATGAATGTATTGGCCCTTAGGAAAACATCCTTTCCCAAAGGAAAGGAATGTGCCATCTTTTGTATATTGCTGTCAGCTGTGGACAGGATTCCTTGTGCTTGTTTTGATTAATATGCTATTGCATTCAGGTAAAATTAATGAACTGTGAAGGATATTTGGATGCTGTCTCCTCATTTCAAAGAAAGAAAGTTAAGAATTTAAATAAACATCTCGTTTAGACTGTCTATCTCATCAAGGACTGATTGGTCATTTTTCTCCCATTTTTAAATCTGATTTTAATTCATAGTGGCAACATTTGAGAGATGGATGCGTGACTTGCAGCTTTAAGACATAAATCCTCTGTTATCCCATTTTAATCCAAGACATTACTTCAGTAAGATGTGAAGTCTTGCACCTGTTTAGAGAATAATAGTTGACTGATAGTACATAATATGAATTCAGACCCAAAGATGCCTTTCAGTTTGAATTTTCTGTCAAATAACTGAATATCAGAACAAAAATGGCCGAAGAAATTGGGAAAACATGGGTTGTCATCAAATAGGTCAAATATTCAATTGAATATTCTGAATGCTATCCAAACGTGCAAATAATATTCATGAATACAGAATCCACCATTCGGATCAGCACTAATTTAAACGGCAAGTATGATTTCAATGAAGACTGTCCTTACAGTGCAAGAGAGAATTATTAATAAGTTGGAAATGGCATTTTGGAAACTGGAATGAAGACAATAGGTTTTAGAGACTCTGATAATGTTTCTCAGTTATTTATTTATTTAAATTTCCACCCCATCCTCCCCATAAGGCTCTGGGTGTCTTACAATATTAAAAACACAGAATACATTCAAATCCCTTTTAAAAAAAAAAAAAAAAAAAAAAAAAATCCATCCCAACCCCTATCCCAGCCTGCCAAATGCTTTGCCAAAAAGAAAGGTTTTACACTGCCTTTGGATTATGCTCAGGCACAGGCTCTGGGGGACCTCTGGTGGAAGGGAGTTTCATGATACTAGGGCAACAACCAAGAATGCCTCTCTGTAGGCACTTCTATGAACAAGATTGGCAGGAGGTACCCACAAGAGAGCACCCCCAGACGATTGCAAGGGTCACAGTGGAGCATGGTAGGAAAGGCAGTCTTTCAGATTTGTCCCCTTCGTCGCCAAAATGGTGGCGATGGAGCATTTGTTGCATCCCCCTTCCCCCTGGAGGGGAGACCGGAGGCAAAATGGAGCCGTGGCGTGAAGGCTTGTTAGAAAGCCTCCCCGTTGGATCGAGGGTTGCTGGGCAACCGTTCCTGGAGCGAGGCGGCGCATGCGCGCCTCGTTGGAACTGAAGACCCCGCCTCTGCTAGAAGGGGCGGATCTCTTGTTGCCGCGTGTAAGCGGCAGTCCAGGGAGCAAGCCGAAGCAGTCAACCCCTCCCACCTCCCCTCTAGCACTGTGGGTGTAAACTGATCACCGTTAGGGGGTCGAGGAGGAATTTTTGGTGAAAAACCTTTACTTTAAGGGTCGCTTTTTCACCTCCTCTACAGTGCAGAGTAGGTTAAATAGGCTGATTAAACATTTGATTATGATAATTGGATAAATTGAACTAATTTGGTGTCACGAAGTGCTGAAAGAATAGGGGAATCCGAATGTTCTAGATGAAAGATAATAAAGTAAAGAATGGGTAATTTGTCGCACTTGGCAGGGGTCCAGTATGCCAGTATAGGTTTAATAGGGAGGTTAATAGAGTATTATGAGTCACCTCCATAAGAGATGGGGAGAAGACACACAGTGTAATGCGGGGTACAGCATGCACTGGCGTCATCACCCTGGGAGTGGGGAACAGCATGACTAGCAGGGACATGCGCTTTCCTCTGGCCTTGCGGAATCCTTGCTCCTTACTTGCACCCGGAGACGGGTATGTTCACCCCCCTTCGGCCTGAACGTTGTCGAAGGAGGGGATGTTTGGTTTAAGGGACTGCCAACGGAAGGTACATCCTGGCAGGACCTGTGTTAATAAGAATGTTAGTAAGCTGGCATGCTGAACCCAAAATTGCTGGGGCAATTTCCCACCTACCGTTACGAATTGGATTTGAATAAATGAGTGCAGCCTGCATTTAAACGAATATCTGCCTCCAAGTCTTATTGGGGTGCGTCGACAAATCTTTGTTATATTAGACTGCAAGGAGAGGTCTAACGGCAAAAAATAAAATGCAAATTCCAGAATGATTTCAGTGTTTATTTTGTGTTCCACTTACACGTTTTGGCTAAAATATCATTGTCCCTAAAATGATCTACAGCATAATTCCTGTCAATTACAGTCAGAGCTACACCGCTAGCTAGAAAGAAAAAAAAAAGTCAGTTCAGGAGGAATCAATTCCAGCAATTGTCTCTACATTTTTGAGCAAT
Organism: Sphenodon punctatus; assembly: GCA_003113815.1. Classification (NCBI taxonomy): domain Eukaryota; kingdom Metazoa; phylum Chordata; class Lepidosauria; order Sphenodontia; family Sphenodontidae; genus Sphenodon; species Sphenodon punctatus. The sequence continues at coordinate 10,730,525 of QEPC01007559.1, read as the reverse complement.
AGAAACATTGTGCCAAGACCAATACTGAAACATAGGGTGTTAACAAATGATATGCTAGCCTACTGCAGTTTGGGTTCAGTCCGTGCAGTCCCCACTCACATGTTATGTACGTCCAACCCCCTGCATGTATTTCACGTGCTTGCAGGCAGCCCCCGCTGGCAGCACCAGCAAGAACAGAGAGAGGGGCAGGAAGTGATCGCTCCTCGGATGCTTGAGGATTTCTGCCCAGGACTGCCCAGGTGTTGGCCGACCTGTACGCGTGGAAGCGCTGCATACAACCTAACTGATGGGACACAGACACGTGGGTGCACAATTGCCCTCATGGCAGCCTCCACTTTCTGCAAGACCCCGGCATAAGTGAGGGCTGAAGGTCAGGTGGGTGGAGGCCATGTGGCCAGTGGGAGTGAACACCTAATAAATGGACAGGTGGACACCCAGCTGGTATGGGTCAATGTCTTGTTTGTTAATACTGTCAACTAGAGAAAGCTGGAAACAATTCCTTTGTGGAGTCTTGATTAGTCAGAAATGCAATTAAAATAACCTACTTTTCCCAATGTCAGATTATCCCAGTATTTAGACTTATGGTAGCTCCAAGAATTATTTTTTATTTATGGATAACTGGATGATCCACAGCAATATGAATGAGAGATGGAGAGCCCCATCTCTTGACCCTTGCATTGTGGTGGACAAGGAGCAAAAGTTGTTCCATCAGATGCCCACTTACTACTAGTTTGGCTCTCCTATTCCACCTGACCTTACCTTACAAGAAGACTACTGTGGCCTGGTTGAGAGAAGGGGGCAATTTGTGGGGCAAAGCTGGGACCATTCTACCATTTTCCTGGCCACCACCCTTGAGGTTTCCTGCCATGGCTGGAGAAGACTGCCCATGGTGACACTGGTCAAACAGAGCTGAGCTTCCCCTGTCAGGGCTGATGGCCAGCCAATCCTGAGAGGGGATATCTAGAGAGGTCAATTGGAAAGGAAACTTGGGGGAAATTAAACCTGATTCTCAGCACTGTCATGGGAACCACATAGCTGGAGTGTGTGATCACAGTCCATACCTCCCTCACCCCCACATTTGTCACTAGATGGGACCCTTTTATGGCATTCTCCCCATAGAAGTTGCAGACTGAGTAGGCAAAGAGAAGCCCATTCAACTTGCCCCTGCCCGAATACCCCAGCACCCCGCCCCACAAGACTTTCCGCAAGCTGCGCCTCTTCGACACCCCGCACACGCCTAAGACTGCTGCAACCAACCTGATTGTAACCAAGCCAAGCACACGCACCTGAGACTTCGCATCCGCCTGAATGTTTGTTTGTCTTCTCCCCTGTCTCNCCTGAGACTTCGCATCCGCCTGAATGTTTGTTTGTCTTCTCCCCTGTCTCTCCCACTGTCCCCTCTCCTTGTCTCCCCCTCCTTGTCTTTTAGATTTTAAACCACTGGCAGGGGCCGCATCTCCTTCTATGTTCTGTACAGCGCCGGATACATGACCGGCGCTATATAAATGTTTATAATAATAATAATAATAATAATAATAGTATTGGGAAACTGCCTCCACCAGCACCTATTCCAGGGTTAGAGCGAGGCTGTCTGTCCAGCATCTTTCAAAAGCTGACAAACGTATTTTTTTTAAAAAGATTTATTTCCTCCTTGAACGAATCCATCTTCTCCCTAGCTGATTGCTTCAGCGCAAGAGCAAGCCAGCAGACTCAGTCGCACCTGACTAAGGCAATCAAACAGTCTTAGCACAAGGAAGCAGCAAGGTGCTGGATGCTAACAATGAAGAGAGGCAGAGAGCCTGTTTAATTCCATTTGAGACAGCAGGGGCTTTTCATCAGGAGTTTAATCTCTGACAATCAACTCATTGTGGCTAAAATTATTTCATCTCTTACCAAGGCACTGTGATTGCCCCAACCAGATGTGACAAACCGCAGGCTGGATCCAGGAAAAACTTGAAGGTAACTTTACTTGATGACAGCAGCAACGATCTTATCTAAGCAGCGAAGTAAAAAGATCTGGGCGGAGGATGGGGGGGAAGCATATTCAGTACCCAGCTTGAGAGCCTAATAAAAAAAGGCTGCCAAGTCTGTGAAAGTACTAGAATTCGTTCCAAATTATCTTGTGCACATTTCCTAGTGAATCAATCCAGCTTCCACCATAGGACTTGCTATGGTATTATCAAGGTCCTCAGAGCAGACACTTTAACAGATCAAAGAATTATAGTAAGAAGCAGCCCTGTCTCATAGCCAGGCTTTATGACACTTTGAATAACACAGTGTTACATTTTTCAGTGATATTCTGTCAGACTTTTGATTCCCTCCCCCCCCCACTAACTTTTTGCCAACTTTGTGAAAACTCTGATGTTAAAGTAACTGCAGTTGTCAAATTAGAAATGTGCAAGCTTTGCATAGCTGTAGGCAAGTTCTCAGAAACAGGTTTGAGCCTGCGGTTTTCCTGAGGCCGATGGAACGCTTTAGCCAGCTTCCTCTGCCTTCTACAATGTACTTTGCAAAACACCACTTTACATCCACTTACTCAAACAATGGCCCTTTTTACACAGACACTCTAACACCGATAAAATAGGTGTTACATTTTATTATACATGTTGCAGGGTGACACTGCAGCCAATCAACAAGGGCCCTTTTCACACAAGCTGCCTCCACCCAGTTTCTCTGAGTGGATATGGGTGGAGGTGTCTGTGTAAACATTACTTGCAGTGGGTGAAGGTGGGTGTGTGCTCCGCGCAACACCCACCCACCACCCACCCACGGAGCAACGGACACCACTGTAAAAAGGGTCAATGTGTACAATGTAGGTCACATGCTGCTGGTACCTGCTGTCTCGTTGATAAATGGGCTTTGTGCAGGTTTTCTGAGTAAAAATGGAGAATAGTTGGTCTCCACTACCACAGAAGATCAAAGAGGAGGGAATGGGCATACACTGCAGCAAGGTAGATTTCAGTTCAATAACTGAAATAAATAACTGAGGGACAGACAGCCTCTCTCTAGCCCTGGCATGGGTGGTAGTTGAGGCAGTGACATGTCAGCATGCTTCCCTCTGCCCACTCTGTCTTTCTAACGGTAAGCTAAGCACTAGAGCGGACACAGTTATCTGCATGGATATTTATAACGGTTGGATTTCCAGTAACCAAACCCCACCAACAATGACTGGTTACGAAGTGATATCTGGTCACTTTTAGATGAGCAGCCAGGGAAGCGCATTCTTCAACGTGCCGCTAGGAAAAGTCATGTGGGGTGAGTTTCACGCACTGGAAGTGGCCACCTGCCATAGGAATCAGTGGTGCACATGGCCTCCCACGGCTTCTTTGAAGATGCGTTCTGGAAACCCCGATATCGAGGTTTCCAGAACGCATCTTTAAAGAGGCCGTGTGCACCGCTGATTCCTATGGCAGGCGGCCACTTCCGATGCATGTAAATGCACCCCACGTGGCTTTTCCTAGCGGCACGTTGAAGAATGCGCTTCCCTGGCTGCTCATCTAAAAATGGCCTCTGTTTGTTAACTGCGTTTGCATTTTCTACTTTGCGCTGTTTACATCATGGCTGCATTGCCATTTCCTCCTCCATCCCACTGCTACTAGCTAGTTTGCTCATAATTCCTTCCCTGTTTATTCTAGACCCTAGTTTCAAGTTTAACTCAGTTTCTCCTTAGATCCCTGGTTCAAATCTCCTGGATGCAACTTTTCTGTTAATCAAGGTGTGCCTAAGGGCTGGATGCTATGGCCAAAATAACTTTGCTATTGGCTAGAAATGACAAAACATGGAAAAACAGTAAGGCGGTGCTTTGGGTTGGGCTGGGGACCACTAAGGAGCACTGGTAGGTGCCTCCTCTCCACCCCCGGGACAATAAAAACCCAGGCTGGGGGAGGCTCTCATAGTCAGTACCTTGCTCTGGCAATGAGCAGACCTCAGGCTGAGTTAACTGGCTTCTGGGAGGTCCCCAAGGTGATGACTCAGCCAGAAAGCTGAGAGCCTGGATGTACGGGCTGCCTTAAGGCATAGAGAGGTATGGGCTATGATGTACCAATTATCTGACAAATAAAACTGCAAGAATCACTAAGGTTTGCCTAAGACTCTAGGTTTGTTGAGATTGCCCCTGCTGTCATGGCACCAGAGAGCTGGACCACCTTCCCACATGTGGTATGTCCTTTCCCAGTAGCGGTATATTGGTTTTGTGACTATCCAATAATGGTATTAACCAGTATTTTGTGTAGCCAGCTAACCACTGCAGTATGCAGATACCAATCATTTAACCAATTGACTTTCAGTTCATGGTTTCAGACTTTCAGAATTGTGATTGCTAACCATGGTTATGGAATTAACTATTTGTTCCAGTTCTAGTAAGTACATGTGGGCAATGGTATAGGTTGCCTAGGGAGGTTATGGAATCTCCTTCCATGGATGAGCATCTGTCTGTAACGCAGCCGGTATAGGGTGTCCTGCCTTGGAGCAGAGCATTGGACTAAATGGCATTTGAGATTCGTTCCACCCTATAGTTTTATAATTCTAAACAGAACTACCTATAAGTTGTCATAGGCACAAGCAGTTCTGTTACTCAGATAACCCAAGATGACTAAGAGCCCAGTCTCAGTTATTGGAACACAAATATTACTTCCCAAGTCAGCCCTATATCAAATAGTTTAGTTTCTTCTTCTGCATATTGATGGCACTTTCTTATTCTTTATCATTCATGAATCACCAAATATCTTTTCCAATATCTACGTCACTTAGTTATAAATAACACCGATACTTGTGTGTTAAACAGAAGGTAATTTACAACGTGTTGTTTCGTTCCACAGCTGTTACTACAGTGGAGCCAAAATAAGTTTCTTGAATGTATACTTTAAATATAAAGAGGGGCCTGCACTAAAATAGTTTATCTTCCTGTTAGCCACACCAACTACTAGAATACTGATGGTCTATCAACAAAACACATCCAGATTAATGCCATTCTGAAAGTTTTTACACATTTTTATGATTCAGAAATGATGTGTTTCACTTTGCAGTTTGTGATTTAACATATTAATGAAATCCTAATCAATATATTTATGTCATTACAAAACAACAACAAAAAAGGTCTTTTCCAAGATGAGATCAGTCAAAGGAGTTGGGTCTAACACAGCTTAAAAGGAATTTGCCCCTCCTACATAATTAGGCCAGGATTTGGTGACAACAGCCCACGGCTTGGCCAGTGGCAAAAGGCACAGTAACCACACTGTGCATCTGTGAGTGTGTGCATGTTATAAAAGTTTTGTAACGTGTGCATACATTATTCCCCTTTTATGCAGCAAAATTTTGCAGTCTTGTAAGAGACACTCTTACAAGGTTACAAGATCTCACTGCATAAAAGGGGAATAGTGCATTCACACATTACAAAACTCCAGCATTTATAACACCCGGTATTATCTCGAGCACTTATAAGAACCCATTTTTTGTCATGTATAAGGCTGCTTTTACATGAGCAGACAGATGCAGCACGTTGAAGAACATGCTTCACTGTAAGTAGCAGGCCGCCATACGAATCGTGGCTCGCACGGTCTTTTTGAAGGTGCATTTTGGAAACCCCGATTTCGAGGCTTCCAAATGTGCCTTCAAAAAGACCGCGTGAGTCGTGATTCCTATGACAGCTGGCTACGTCTGGTGCATCTAAATGCACCCCGTAGAGCTTTTCAGGAAGTGCGTTCTTCAAAACGGTGCATTCCGCCGTTCATGTAAAAGTGGCCACAGGCATTCTAATTGACAGCACATCAACATGTAGGCACACATTAGCACAGATTAGCCCACACAACATTCACTACAACCTACTGCACAAGGCCACTCTATGGGAAACATATGTTTGGGGAACACGGCCACCTAACAAACGACCAGGTGAACATTTATTAATGTGTGACTATCGTGTCATTTGTTAGCACCTTCTCACTCTACGACTGACATAATTATCAGGCCCAGCAGAGTTAAGGAGAAGCAATTAGATACACATGGTAAAGGTCTCATTTACTACATTTGGTGAAGATCTCATAGTCATCCTTCACATGCTGATGTTTTGCAGGAGAAAACTAATTTTGCAGGCTAAATCCCCTGTAGGTAAGCTGACAGAGAAAGCATTCTGAATCAAAAGAATTGCTTTCCAGGTCAGCCAGTCATATACTAGCATTTTACTAGCTGCATTACATAAGCAAGGGCCAGTTCCCAGAGACTGTCTGTGCAGCCTCCTGAAGCACAGAACTATTCCCCTCCCTATGGATTTCACCGGGTATGCTGGAGAGGATCGCCTCACACGAACAGCTGCCCCGCCTCCCACCTGACTGGGCCATCTGTTTAAAGGTGCCTGCTAGTACGTGTGGAGGTGCAGCAGAGGCAGGGCAGGCTGTCCCTGCTGCGGGGCTGCCCCACTGGCGGTGCTTTGGCACATCCTGGAGCACCACCAGTACAGTGAACAGTGCAACCCTGGAGCACTGGCCAGAGGGCAGCTGCATCCCCACTCTCAGCCAGGGGTTGCCCTGAGAGCATTCTGCCTGCAATGTTATGGTGTGGGGGAGGGGCACCAAGCAGGCGGACCATAGACCCCAGCAGCTACCGGAGTCATTGAAAATGAACCCAGGCACAGCTGCAAGTGGGCAGATGTGGGGGTGCACCCCTGGACTGCTTCCACAGTTGTGCACCCCCACATTCATGTGAAAATACCCTATGTGTAACACGGTCATGCAGCCCCAGGGTAAGTTCTCTCAGGATCCATGCCCCACTAAAGTCAACCCACCCAGGGTCTCATCAAAGACCTTTATTAATACAGTTCACATACAAGGTTATGGGGTGCCTCTCCCTTGGGCCAGGCCTGGCTAGACATAGGGATGGGCAAACAGATCGTGGTTCGGGTTCGGCCGTTTGGTCCAGTTCGGTCCGCCCGTTCGGTTCGGCTGTTCAGTCTGTTCGTTGCATTCGGGTTCAGCCGTTCGGCTCGGTCATGTTCGGTTCGGTTCAGGCATTCGGAAAAAGGCTCTCTGTACAAGAAATGATGGCCCCAGACCCATGATGGTGGGTCCTGGGGCTAGAGTGGCAGCTTCTAAATACATATTGACCACAGCCCTCCCTGCCTGTAACTTACCCCAGAACCATGACGGTGGGTCCTGGGGCTAGAGTGGCAGCTTCTAGATACATATTGGCCAGAGCCCTCCCTGCCTGTAACTTGGCCCCAGAACCCGGGCGGTGGGTTCTTGGGCTGAAGTGGCTGTTTCTTGATGCGATGGAATGACATGCCTCTGTGCGAGGAATGATGGCCCCAGCCCCATGACTGTGGGTCCTGGGGCTAGAGCAGCAGCTTCTAGATACATATTGGCCACAGCCCTCCCTGCCTGTAACTTGTCCCCAGAACCCTGACGGTGGGTCCTTGAGCTGGAGTGGCTGTTTCTTGATGCGGTGCCGGTGGAATGACATCACCTCTGCGCGAGGAATGATGGCCCCAGACCCATGAAGTAGGTCCTGGGGCTAGACTGGCAGCTTCTAGATACATATTGGCCACAGCCCTCCCTGCCTGTAACTTGGCCCCAGAACCCTGATGGCGGGTCCTGGGNTTTTTTTATATCTATCTATCTCTACACTAAATCTAACTGCTATTAACTATTCTAAAACCTATTGAACTAAATGGAATATCCTAATAATTAACTACAAAGGCCTTGTCCTACAAACATACTGTATCTCTATCTATCGCTATAACATAGGCCCTTTTTACACAGACACTCTAACACCCATAAAATGGGTGTTACATTTTATTATACATGTTGCAGGGCACCATTGCAGTCAATCACCATGGGCCCTGTGCACACATGATGCCTCCACCCAGTTCCTCTGGGTGGAGATGGGTGTTGACTGGTGGGTGGGGAGCATTTCCCTGGGTGGAGATGGGTGGGGGCGTCTGTGTAAATGCCACTTTCGGTGGGTGTTGGTGAGTGTGTGCTCCCTGCCAACTCCCATCTCCACCCACACCCACCCACGGAGCAACGGACGCCACTGTCGGTTGCCAGTTTTCTGGAGGACTCTGTGGGTGGAGGTAGGTGGGTGATGGGTGGAGGTGGGTGTTGCACGGGAGCCCACATGCACCCCCACCCATCCCCCGCGGTGTTTGCATGGACGAACACTGAATGAACACCCATCCCCTCGCCCACTGCCCGCTGTTTGCACGGACACACACACACACCACTGCACACACACCAAATGGGGGGGGGGGGTACATCTGTGTGAAAATGGCCCAAGTGGTATAAACTTTCTAAAATAAGCTGTTCCTGGTTTCTGACATAAATGCTGATATAGTGGATCCTACACAATGTTCACTTAAATCAGGGTTTCTTAATCATTTTGTTTCTCCGACCCCATATAGATATCTCACGACCCAAGGCAGCAGATGTGGAAATATGTGGGAAAAACATCAAATATCAGTCAGAATTAGGACTCTATCCGCAGATGGCATGATCCTATGGATCATAAGCCACAGTTTGGAAATCTCCAACTCACATTGTCATAATGAATTTAAGGAAGGATCTCTTTGGCATTAACATTTTAAAGAATTTATGAACATGAATTCTGCTAATTTTAATTAATAGGATGTAATTTTAATGAATGAGATGAGGTCAGCTGAGCTGGGAGTGGCTAGGTTCAGCCAACCCTAGGACTGAGTGAGATAAGAAGCTGTTAGGAGAAGCAGGAGTCAGGAGGGACTGTGACTATCCAGCAGAACCTGGGGAATGGTTCTGCTTGAAGGGTGTGTGTGAGAGAGTGAGTGAGCTGGCAGCCTGAGCCTGTTGAGCAGAGAGACACGCAGGAGGGATTGTGCCTGACCAGGATAGGTGCAATCTGCAGGGTATTTGAAGAAGCGAATGGGATTTTGACCCCTAGCTAGGGATGAACGGATGTGGTTCAGAAGTTCGGAGTTTGGCCCGAACTTGGCCTGTTCGGACGACCGAATCCGAACACGAACTGACCGAACCGAACTAGATCCGAACGTCGAAATGACCGAACAGTTCGGTCAGTTCGGATCACGTTCGGGTGGCAAAAATGTGTCACTGGAAGGCAAAACGTGACAGGGAGGGGGAGTCAGCTGAGCAGCAGACTTCCAGGCACCAGGGGTGGAGACTGGCTTGGAGTAGCAGCCAGCCTGCCCAATCACCATCCCTTTTTGCCTCAGACCACTGGCTTTGCAGTTTGTGATTGGCCTCGGGCTAGGCTGCATGGAGCCAATGGGGCTTGCGGTGAGGCGGGCGCAGCAATAAACAAAACTGATTGCCTGCCCCCTTCCCAACACCTTCTAGCTAGTCAGTGTTCCTGAACAGCAGGCGTTTCAGAAGGCTCCCTCTCTCCCAGCAGTTTTTGTTCCTTCCTAATCCATTGCCATCCTCCTCCTATTTCACACATCCAACCCATATTATCATTTATTTAGATTATATTAGATAGATTTAGGTGTTATTTTTTGTTCCGGAAAACCAGAAGAGGCCCTGTGGGTGGAGTTGGGTAGAGGTGGGTGTGTGTCCGTGTAAACCCACCCACCTCCACCCACTGTGCCAGAACACCCATCCCCCCACCTACCCCTGTCCATCTAAAAACAACCTTGGTGTGTAAATCTGTGTAGCAGAGTGTTATTCCTATCAAAAACACAACTGGAGGGACAAGGTATTGTGGATCCATGATATAAATGAAGTTTGGCTTCCAAAATCATTGACTGTGCCTTAGTAAGCCAAAAGCATATCTGTTATTAAGTTAAATGTGCTGCACTCCTCTTGATTTATTAAAATGTGTCATTGGCAGGAATCTTTCAGCTCAGTTCAAAATAATAAATGTTAATAAAAAGGGCTTTACTCATCTGAGCTGACGTGACCTTTTTAACTGCAAATTGGACAATGATGGTGCCATATGTCAAAATTCAGGAGCACAGGAGGCACTCAAATTTTTAAGGCTAAGACAATTATTTTGTCTTTTGGAGAACTCTAATTTGAAGTGATGCCAGACACCAAAGACTGTGTTAATCAGCTATGCAATAAACCTTTGATCTTCTGGAAGAGCCTTGGACCACAAAACTCTGGGCAGACTTGGAAATCCTGAGATGTACTCTCCGCAGTCATTCTGGGAGTTGATTGGTTTGTAACCAAACAAACAAGGATGAAAACAGTGGGCAATTAAATGCGAAGACTCTTATTAAAATTTTTGCAAGTATTACGATTAAAGCCTACTCATCTTGTCACAGCATTTCATTTGGAACCTGAAGGGCAAACTAGCTCTGTGTCAGGAAAAAAAGAGCCCACATATTTCAAACTTGCAAGGAGGCCAAAGAATATCGCATAAATTGCTGTCAGCCTACTTCTCATAGCAATCCCGTTAGTGTCAATGTCCATTACATGTGTACATTAAAGGAAAAATTGACTCCTTAAACCAGGGGGTCCCAAGCTATGGAGTCCCAATTCAGATGGGGAGCTGAAGCTGAGAGAGGCCCTTTTCACACAGACACTCTAACACTGATAAAATGGGTGTTACATTTTATTATACATGTTGCAGGGCTGCAGGTGTGCTCTATGGGTGCCCTGCAACATGTATAATGTTGCAGTTAGCCACCAGTAGGTGTGGGGTGTGTGTGCCTGTGTAAACGCCACACACTCACCAACACCCGCCGCACACCGACCCACACCCATCTCCACCCACGGAGTCCTTCGACAGAACGGAGGAAGCTCCATGGGTGGAGATGGGTGTCAGTAGGTGTAGGTGGGTGGGTGTCTGTGTAAGCGGGCACATACCCACCCACACCCGCCACACCGACACACCCACCCAGGTCCGTGTAAAAACGGCCTGTGTGAAAAGAACCATACAGTGACCCAAGACCACCCAGTAAGTTCATGGCTGAGCTGGGATTTGAGAACCTTCCTCTCCCAGGTCCAAGTCTAGAACCTTAGCCACTAGGCTACACTTAATCTCCTTTGTTGGATGTTTTCAGTCTCTAAACATGCCCAGTGCTGTCAGATTTTCCTCATAGGACTTCTGTTCCAGACCCCTTGGTCACCTTTGTTGCTCTCCCCTGACTCCGTTACCGTTTGTCAACTGTATATGGTCTTCTTAATATGGATAGTCCCAAACTGAACACCAAACAGTATGGTTCATACTCCACATGAAGTCTAACTATTGCTGAAACGGATAGCAAAAAAAATCTGTAGTTAATATCCTCTCTTTCGATTATTTTGGTGGTTATTCACTAATTAACCAGTTACATCAAGCCAGATTACCAGGTTGATAATACTGTGAGAGTGAACCAATTTACTGCATTAATATTTGCCACATTACCACATAACCAAATGTTACCGTTACAACTCTAATATTAGTTCCAGAGGGACGGAGGGGAAAAAAATAGAGCAATGCAGTAAACATTAATGCACAATATCTCTGTAAATCAGTAATCTGGTTAACTGGATATCCATCGGATGCTAACTGGATACAATTTGGTATCTGTCCAGATACTGGATGCCACAAAATTCAGCCAAATACTGATTACTAATGGATACTGGTTTCAGCTCTAGGTCTGACCAATGCTGAGTATAATGGTATTATATATTATATTATTATTATTATTATTATTATGTATTCATTCATTCATTCATTCATTTATATAGCACCAGCGATGTATTTGGCACTGTACAATCAATAGTTACGTTCAGGTCCCTACCTCTAAGGGGCTTACAATCTCCTATAGCTTCCCAAGTCTTAGACCTGATTCTTTTGTTTATACAACCCAAAATGGCATTGCCCTTTTTTGCAACATTATCACATTGTTGACTCAAGTTCGTATATAATACTTATTATGTTTTTCATTATTTAGGTCCCTGATCTTTTGAATGAATAAATTTATGCATTCCTCATGGGATTCCTCATAGGAATAATCTTAATCCTCATAGGAATAATTTTATTTGTGTCGACATTTATTTGTGAAACCATAGCCCACATTTTCAGTCCCATCGCCTTTGCCTTTAGCTAATAAAGACAGAAACTGCAACCTCATCTTAGCAATGAGCAGACGCTTGACCTTAAAGGGAATTGGATTCATAACATCTCATCCTTGCTTTGGAGTCTCCTCTAACACCAGTCTCTTTACAAGCAGAATCAAGACGTTTCTATCTCCCAGAAGGTAGAGGATCTGATGGTCAGGATCTATATGTGGAAAATAAATGGCTCAGCATTTTCTTTTGATTCCTACACAAAATTTTCAAGTATCCTTTTGTTTCAAAACAGCCACACTTAAAAACTGGGGAGACTGTCTGCTGTTCTAGTTTTCTGCTTATTTCTTGCAGGAATATCACTGGCAGAACTGAAACTTGTCTCTAGACACAATTCAAGAGATCCTGAAAGGGGTCTCACAGACATATAGGAGAACAAGCCTGTCCCTCAAGCTTGTGCATCACTATGATTCCTGAGAAAAGGGAGGCGCTCATCTCTGTCCTAGACACACCCTTCCACATACCCATACAACTCCCTGGGTGCAGATGGCAACTCCAGGACTGTCTGTCACCGTCATCTCCAGGCTGTCCAGTTCATCTAAAGGACACTTGCCAGATGTTCACTCAGAGCAGGCTGCAGCTGCTGCAGGGCAGCCCTGCTGACAGCACTTTGGAAGATCCTGGAGCATGCTGTGCAGAGCAGGCCGGCCATACTCGGCGCAACGTGGAGCTGCTGCCTGTCTGTTAGGTGACCCATGATACAGGTCCATGACCGTCCGTCTGTTCCCCATTCAATACCATGGAGTTGCGGGTACCAGACTAGAGCACCGGGTGAGTGTCAGCAACTCTATTTGGGGGCGGGGGGCTGCAAAGGTGGCACCACCAAACCCAAATGGAGCTTGGAACTGGTAGCCATGGGGTTGGACCCCTGGAGCAGCTCTGGGTTCCAGAGGCCTCTACAGCCATCTTAAAACACCCCCTGTCTCACCTTTCCCAGCCCTTAAATGCTCTTTCCCATCTCCTACAGGGGAGAAGTGTTCTGCATGTACAAACCCCTACTGTTCCCAGTCACATGGGAGCAAGTGTTCATCACACCTGTTTTGCCTTATCATTCCTGGAGATCGTTGCAGTCAATCACTGTGTACTTGTGACAAGGGTGAACATTTCCCTATGTGTGCTTTCTTGCTCTTCCCTGAAATCCCATCCTTGCAAACAAAGGGGGGCCGGGGGGGGGTGAAACAGTGAATCCCTTGTCAGTTTTGTCCTTGTGTGTCTTCCATATTGTAACAGAGAAGAAGAAACCATCCTTTAAGATCACCAAGGTCATTGCTGTAATAGGACAGGTGCTGTGGCTGTGCCAAGGCCCACTTGCCTGAACAACTGCATCTCCTAGGAGAGGGTCGGGAGAGATCCCATTCCATCTTTTGCACTAGGGCCCATCCCAATCTAGCTGCACCTCTGACGATGACACAACTGCAGAGGAATTTAGAGGATTAATCTACATTTAACTAATTTCTTGAACAGGCTACATAAATCATTACAAGATCATAAATGAATAGTAACTTGAACCATCTGTCGAGCACATACAAACACACGCATGCATAGAGGTAGCCATAGACGCATACTAATAAACAGTGAGACCTGCATAGGCATCCTCTTTTTTTTTAGTCTCAAAGTTTATGCAAATTAGGAGCAGCATGATGTGTACCTATTTTTATCCATCAGATGTTTGAGGGTATGCGGCAGCCTGCTGCCACACTGTCTCACTTTCTTCCACTGTCATCATCGCTCCCCATCTACATTGTTCCTGAATCCTGCAATGCTAGGGCACAGAACTAGAGTGAGATCCAGGAATGCAGCCCTGTCAGTGTTCACTGCTACGTTGCCAGAGGTCTCTGCACGCTATAGTTCCCAGTTCAACCCTGCAAGTATTGCAGATTGGGGTTAATTTACTCCACCATGTTAGTGGAGTGTGACCAGCAAATATATTAAGTCTCGACTTTCCAAAGTGCTGACCACAAAGACCAATGAGAGTTAAAGGTTGTCAAGCCATCAAAGATGTACTCCTCCTGCTCCCTTAGTAATTTCTTCCTAGGGAGAAAAAAACTTTTAAGATCAGGAGAACCAATATTTAAGATCTCTCTTCTGACTACATTCTCATCACTAAAAATATTAATTGCATCTGGTCTTAGTTTGTTTCTTGACTGATTAATTAGCAATGGCTTTTATAGTGTGCGTGTGTGCATGTGTTGTGTGTGTGTGATTATACTAAGGCCATTTTTACACGGATGGGGATGGGTGGGGGGATGGGTGTGCTGGTGCGGTGGGTGGAGGTGGCTGGGTGTCCCTTTACACAGACACACACCCACCTCCACCCATAGGACCTTCTCTGGTTTTCCGGAGGACTCCATGGATGGGTGATGGGTGGAGGTGGGTGTTGCACAGGAGCACGCATGCATCCCCATTGCCCATGGTGTTCACACGGGCAAACACCGACCGCACACCCATCCCCGCACCCACCGCCGGCCATTTAAATTGACAGGTGAACACCCTCCTACACGCCCAGCAGGGGGTGGGGGCGTCCGTGTAAAAATGGCCAAAGACTTATTTAGGTCCAAGAGACAGTATACTTTTCATTGGCACTCATTCTTCTAGCAAAGATCCATGCCAGAATTTGGAAGTGCTTTGCTAATATTTAATGTTTCCAAGCAATCCAGTTTGATAAATAAGAATCCAAGTGCCTTGTTTAGGCAACCTTTAGGGAATTTAGAGGCAACTGATTTAAAAAAAAAAAAAAATACAACAATCAAGGACTCTTTGTTTGTAATTACAGCAGCAAGGTCATCTGAATCCAAAAGAAAAGGAGACAACTTGCTTTCTACTCTGCAATCTGATTTCAAGTACCTTCTCTGTTATGTTTGTCAGTTGAAGTTCAGGATGTCCTACGCAGTCCTTTCAGAATCCTCTGCTGAACAGATCCTTAAGGCTGATAAGGCTTAAAAAGTCTGCTTGAAAATCCAATGCAGTATCTGAATATCTTTGTGATCTATCCCTCTAAGTACAGCACTCATCTTTCAGCCAGTTGGACAGAATAATATGTCCTCTGGTTCCAACAGCAGCTCTGCCAAATTGGTTAAGGAATGAAACCAATAACCCTATGCTGTTCATTTATCTCATGCACGAGGGAGACAAGATTAAGAAAGATCCGCTTTGCTCAAGGATTCCCATTTTTTTTTCCTTTTAATTGTACACAATATTTTGAGTAGAAACAGCTCCTGTCATCTTTGGACAGCTAATCTGTTTTGTTTCCAGACACAAGGAGAAAACAGACTTGCAGTCAGAAATGGCCAACTCCTATTTTTTATTTATTTATTTATTCATCTAAGGGCATGTAACCCAAGAAGGAGCAAAGGTAAAAACAGGCAGATGCTACCCTAAGAGCAGAATGACCTCTGTCTCTGTCAAGTCCCAGCAGACACAGTTCTTAGAATTTTAGGAATGTATTACACAGAAAATAAGGCCCTTTTTACACAGACGCTCTAACACCCATAAAATGGGTGTTACATTTTATTATACATGTTGCAGGGCACCACTGCAGCCAATCACCATGGGCCCTGTGCACACATGATGCCTCCACCCAGTTCCTCTGGGTGGAGATGGGTGTTGGCCTGTGGGTGGGGAGCATTTCCCTGGGTGGAGATGGGTGGGGGCATCTGTGTAAACGTCACTTTCGGTGGGTGTTGGTGAGTGTGTGCTCCCGGCCAACACCCATCTCCACCCACGGAGCAACCGGCATGCGCGCTCTCACACAATGCCCACCTCCACCCACGGAGCCCTCCAGAAAACCGGAGGAGGCTCTGTGGGTGGGGATGGGTGGAGGTGTGTTTGTGTAACACATACACACTTCCACCCACCGTTGCACAACACCCATCCCACCCACCCATCTCCGTCCGTGTAAAAATGGCCTATGTTGGGGGTTGGGTTTTTTAGTTGTGGGGGAGGAGTCTTTTAATATATGATTTTTTTTTCTTTTTTTTTTTTTTTTGCTTGTATTCATATAGGTGGCCGGGGAAGTCACTACCTCTCAGCCTCAGTTCCTCATCTGTAACAAATGGGAGTGTGTGTGTGTTCCCCTCACCCTTGTCCATCTTAGATTGTAAGCCCACTAGGCAGGGACCTGTCTCTAATAATAACAATTGTAAAATGCCAGGTACGCTGCTGGTGGTATATTTATTTATTTATTTTACATAATTTATATGTAACACTTCCTGTTCCTATCCCTGCCCTGCATCTGACCTGGTCCTCTTGTCCTGTAGCCTGTTCTGACCCCTTTCCTGATCTGATTCTGTCCTGCATCCGACTAACCCTGCACATACCCCTACTCTGCTAGCCTGGACTCAGTCCTGCTCCCGTACTCTTGCCCTGACCCTACTCTTGGCCCTGATCCTGATTGCCAACATCCTGGACCCCTGACCAATATAGAATACTAGTTACAATAAAATTGCTACAGTCCCCAAATATGGATTACTATACGGAGGATTTTAAAACATGGAGTTCAATTCTGTTGCTGGCCAAGCAATACCATAACACTACTCGTTAGTGGCCAAACTGTGGCTTGGGAGCTGTATGCATCTCTTAGGTGGATCAAGTGTGGGTCTTGACAATAGTTGGTTGTGGACCTTGTGCTTTCTTGATGATCATGTGTCTTGGTCCATTGCACCCACATCTCAGCAACTGACTTGAAGGCTACACCTCACAATTTCAGGAGCCAGGAAGACCTCAGAGTACTGGCTCCACCAGCCAGTCTTAAAGCAGGGAGAAGTTTATCCACACATGCATGTGTGTATGTCTTGTAGCTCTCAGCCAGATGAAGATTTTACTATGTGGCTCTTGGGGTTGGGAACTTTGCCCACACCTGTCCTATATTCGCACTGTTCTATAGGAGCTGCATAGCCTACCTAGTATTCTCTTGCATAGATGAGGTATGGGGTACAAGGTTATCATCCAGGTGTAACTTCAAAAGAAGTAACAAAACCCTTAGGGATACATATTCAAAATGTTTTGCCATGCTTTGGCCAATGCAGTCAGTAGGAATCCTGTAGTCAAAGTCCCTTGTAACTTTTTTAACATTTACCCAAGAATGTTCTAAAAGAGGATACCTGCAAAAATTGTCAACGTGAGAAATTTCTGGTACTCGAATTGTCCCGGTAATGATCAGGTACCATTCGGTACCGGTTCCAACCCTCCTGAGTACCGCAATTTCCCAAAATGTCAACTTACAGTACCAACTTATCGACAGTTTTGTCAATATACTGATTCCCAACATCAATTTATCAGGTTTCCGTCAAGTTTTAACAATCTTTAGGCAACTTCCGATTCTCGAAAACTACTTCCAGTTCCATTTTTTTTACTTTCCTCTCTCCCCCCCCATCCACAACTTTCCCTCTTAAAACACCTGATGACTTTTCCACCCCAGAAAATCAACTTTTCAGTCCCTGGTCCCAGAAAACTTCCAGTCACTTTTTTATTTTTGTGCCAATTTTTTGATTTTCAACTCAATATACTGATTGGTATACCAATATACTGATTGGGAAATGGAAAATGGAAAAATCAGTACTGGAAGTACTCAGTTTCGGGAGTTTCTGGTTACCTGATCAGTATCTGGGGGTAACTCATCGAGTACCCAATGTGGTATTTGAAAAAGTGGGCATTAGCTACGGGTACTAAATTTAGTACCCATTTCAGCCTTAGATGGAACATAGAGTAAGAACCACTGGGGAGTAACTCAAAATCACTCAGTTAATCTCCCTGAAGGAGCAATTCAATATATATGGATTTTACAGTGTGTCAGATATATGCACCCTACACTGCAAAAATGTGTCCTCCAAATCTTGCCCCCCTCTCCCCACAAGAAATTTTCTGTCACATAACATTTTGTTCAGCACTTAAGCTATTGTATAAAGGTTTTTTTCCCACCCAAGACAATCTGTTGAACTAGAATACATTTCTGTCATCTTTCATTTTACTGAGAACATTGTACAGAACATTTAAATTTCCAATTCTGTTCAAGCTGGTAGGTTTTCATTTGTCATGACGGATTCTCTGCTTCCAACGCTACCAAACAATGACCCAATGCAGGAGGGGCGGGATATAAATATATTCAATAAATAAATAAAAATATAATGAACTGATTTGCTTGAATTGCATTTGCTGCTGCTTCTCTGGCTTGGATTATTGGAGTTTAATAAACCCTTGCCTTGAGGGCAAAGGTCTATATTTAACGTAGGTTTTTTATTCATTGCATATTCCATAGCAATGTCTAAGTTCCCTTTGGCTCCGCCTACCTTTGGCCCTGCCCACAACATAGGCCACTTTCAGAATATTTTCCAGAGCCGTTTTAAGTTCCCAGTCTGCTCCTGATTATAACTAGCATCTCTTCTTGAGTTAAACCCCAGTCCAAGGTCTGTGTGTATCAATCGCATGTGTGTACACAGTGTGTGCACACAGCAGCGGCCAGGGAAAGTTCACCACCTCCCAGCCCCATCACAACCAAGAGAGGAAGAAGTGACTGCATGGTGCCGCACAGACCTTGGATCGGGGCATTAGTTTGTATGACTGTATCCATAAGTAAGAGGGCAGTGCAGTGTGCAGACTCACAGTAAACATGTTTAAATATAATTCTAAATGAGAGATCTACTTTGTTCAGCAAAGCTCCCCAATGCACTTCTTGTGTACCTTTAGTTCTGAAGATACACGATCTTCCTTGGAAAAAATTCAAACATTCAGATGTTTCAATAAATATCTGACAGATATTTGAAAGGGCATGAGAAAAAAAAAAAAAAGAAACTCTTTAATTTAAGCTACAGTTTTAGGCTGAATGGCTTACCACAAAAGTTATGCATGCAAACAGAAAGTCGATGATATGCAATTATGTGAAGATTTCTAGTGGATAATTCTGGGAAAGGAATCTAATTATGAAGAATCCCTGCAGTGCTACAAGGTGAAAAGGCTACATCTATAACTCTAGATGCCTCTGAAAGCCAACGAGCTTGCTCTCAGTGTGTAAAGATACTGATGGTTATCTATATTCTTTGATATAATGATTCCATGACTTAATGAACTCACACCTATCAAGGCAGAAGGCTATTACTCCACAATTATGCACCAAATTATGCCTCGGCTCCCCCCTTAGGTTGGTAGACTGGCTTAGTCTTTGCTTTAAGCCCTTTCACCACCGGAAACTGGGTTGCCAGTCCCAATGTTGGTATGTCACACATCTTCTGCAACACAGCACTCCTGCAGACCTGCCATGCTGCTCCATGCACGTTAGCGCAGAGAGGCAATGCAAGCATACCACCCCTTCATGAGTATTGACAGGAGGCAGCAGAGTTCATTAGTGAAACCTGCATAACAGACAAGGAGAAGACACTAATTGCTTTTTCTATTTTAAAATAATTCAACATTTTAAGGGACTGCCCTGTCATGGGGACTTTGTTGTTTGCCATGGGGTTTATGATTTGTGATAGTAGCCGCCACTGTCATTTAAACATTTTTAGACTAAAATTTCAGATGAGCTTAAAACAAAACCCAGACTGCAGGAAGTTTACATCCAAATCTAATCCAAACTTGGCATCTTGAGGTTAGCTTTACTGGGAATTAATGGCGGCCGGGATTTAATGTAAAACTTTCTTCACATTCCTACCGCATGTAATTCATAGCAAAACAATTGCAGCTCTGAATTTCTGGACATCCAAATATTGGTACTGGTCTGGAGTGCTCAGCTGATTCAAACTAAAATCAATCAAAGGTTATTTTGAGGGGTATAGTTCTGCACAGTAGAAACAGCATTCTCAGCCCTCAGATTGTTGCTATCTAATTTGGACAGGCACAATAATTAATTTGTACATGTGGCTGACAAGGCGAAAGAAGAGTCTCCAAACTTGACAGTTTTATTATCCATAAAGATGGTGGGGACAGTTTTGCTTGTACTCCACATCAAAATTATTTTTGTGGCACCCAGCTATTAGCACCTTTCTAAATGTTAGAAACAGGTGATTGTTTTCAACGAGTGGACAGCAGACATATGATGAGGCAATTACCTTGATCTACTTTAAACTGCAGACATAAATTCTGGAAAGTAGGCCTGGAAAAACTAATTTAATCGCAAACCAACAAGGCTCACAAAGTTCTCAGTCAGGATCCTACCAATTATTTCTTTTGCCATTTTTCTTTTCTGTCGGGGATACTGTCGCTGTGGATTTCCTGCACTGAGCAGGGGGGTTCGACTAGATGGCTTCTGAGGTCACTTCCAACTCTATAATGTGCTTTTTAACTGCCCTCTGTCTTTTTGAAACTTCCGTTATTTTCCGGACTGTAAATATAACTGAAATACTGCAAAATAGTTCCCATGAATATTCATTTTAATTATAAAGTATATTCATGTTCATATCCCATTGTGTTTGTTTTATGCAGACATTGGAAGGAATTAAGCCGCAAGTTTTAAGAGAATATGGTTTGGGGGGGGGGGGAGGGAGTAATATTTAATATAAAGGATTTTGAATTATCTGCATCACAATTTTGATTTCAAGAGTTATGGTCATCTGAACTAGACTGCTCCAAGTTATAAATGCAGTGATCAATGCTGAACCCAGGGTAAGCCTAGCCAAAAGAAGATGGGCCAATAAAAGATATCATCAGAATTACTTTGTCTCCATCTAATATGTGGGGAAACTAAAAGTCATGGTCAGTTTTATGGCCTCCAAGGTCTCAGACACTGTATCAAGACATCTATTGTTTTTCTCCCTGCTACTTTGGTAACAGAAGCCCATTCTGTGACCTTTTCTGTGCAATCACAGCTCCAACTTTAAGTTTCAAACACTGGGTGCTTTCACACGTGACAGGCTGCCTCTGTCACCACAAACTTCTCCAGGTGGTGGAGGAAGCCCTCACCCTGGTCAGGATCTCCAGGTCACCAAATAAGAGTGATGGGCGGCCACCCTAGCTGGGGAGAGGGGGAGGGGTGGTGACGCATACATGTGTCTGTATGTCCCTGCCCCCATACTGCATGCAGCACCCCTCCCATCCCCCGCTGACAGGCAGCCATGGCGGCCAATGACGGCTGCCATAGCACCCAACCCCCCGCCACCACTCTGGACTGGATTGAGCGGTTTATCAGACAGATCATTTTTTTTCCTCATTCCCTTTCAAATAAATATTAAAATATTATTTATTTGAATAATTGATTCATGATTTTATCATGGGTCTCATCATTTCTTAAAGGCTCAGCTGCTGAGGTGTGAGACTCGCAGCTTCTTTTAAAAGCAATTTCCTAAACCTCAAAGTTTCAGAGGAGAAATTGAAAACGTGACTGCACTCGTCCCTAAAGACTCAGAAACCAAAAGCAATTTTGTTTAAAGAAGTACTATTTATCTTCGCATAATTGTTAAGGCAAGCTCAAGATTTTGGCATGGTGGGGAAAAGGAGTCAACTCATGTTTTTTGCAGATTTAGTTTGGCAAATGCGACTGGATCAGCTAGACTTCCTGGTGGCAATTGGAATCTTACAGCCAGAAGGTTCTGGGGCTTAGCATTGATTGGGGGGCTTGCCACGGAGGGCTCAGCATAGCAGGGTTTGTGAAAATGTGTAATAGTCCATTGACCAACTTTGGGGCTGAGCTGGAAAAAAAAATGTCTGTGTAACAGGTTCTGTGTATACACATTTGTTCATGCAGGACTGATGGTTCAAGTTGAAAAACTCAGGTTATTAAGAAGTCAAAATTCTCAAATGAGTGCATTGACTTTGGTTCCAAAGTTTTAGTTTTAAAGACACTCAGAGGGTCACAGGTGGAAGCAGTGACAGTCTCTTTCAGCACGCTAAAGAATCACCTCTCACAAACACACGCACATCCTTCCTACCTTTTTTTAGTTTTCATCTTGATCTCAGGCATAGAGTTCCCTCCTGTCTGGGTGCTGCCTTTTCTTGTTCTCGGATAGCAGTGCTTATCCCAAATTTGTTAAAGTCAGAAAAGATGCCCCACCCCCACTATCAATGAATAAATAATAAGGAAAGGAGTCATGGCTCTTTTTCCTGCAGGTTTAACAAGGTTCCAATGACCCCTGTAGTAGGGTCAGGGGTTCCTGGTTTAGTGGCAGTATCCAGACCCAAAAGTCATGTTCTGTCTGTGAAGTCTCTAGCTCAAGTCTCTTTATTTATCCCACACACAATGGAGCGGATCCCAAACTCTGCAGTTCATGGGAATGCATGCGTGCGATTCCCACGTGGCACAATGTGCCTGCAACAGGGATCCACGTGACTTGGGATTGGCCCCCCAGTCCCATCACCATTACACAGCTTCTCTATATACCAAGTCCATGTCTCTCTGTTGTCGCAGTACTTGCAGCTCTGTTGGCTTGTCACGGTCCCTCTTGTAGTCAGCTACACCATCAGCTCAGGCAATCCCTCTTGGAACCAGAGCCCTCTTCCCCCTACACTGAGCTCCCAACTTAGGCTTTAGGCTGGCCCAGCCATGCCCAAACCCAGATGGAAGACAATCAGGCATGATCTTGTTTCCTCTCAGCACCTGTGCCTCCAGTAGCACCTTCACTCCACTGCTGATGCTAGCTCCCTTAAAGAGCCAGAGGGATCACAGGCACTCTGCCCTACTAAAAAAACCCTTTGTCTTCTGAACCCGGTACAAAACTTACACTGTAGAGAGCCTGGTACAAGACAACAAAACCCATTACTGTACCAGATAAAAAGGTACTGTTGCAGGTTATGTGGTTTTTGTTGTTGTTTTTAGGAATGGGGAGGTCCTCCTGTGTAGCTAAAATGAAGACCTTCTTCCTTGTAAAGGGAGAAGATAAAAGCTTTTGTTGTCCCCCTACTAAAACTGGCACCCTTGGCATGAACTGAAGTCAGCACCCCATCAATCAAGTTATCTTGAATGACAGTATCCTGCCCCTCTTCCTACTGTTTTTGGATTCTCCATTCTTTATAGTGGAAAATTATTTTGGAAGAGCTCCTGCCTTATAGCAAATGTTTCTTCACCTCATATAGCACTCACTGGGGCAGATTCTCCCTTGTACTGTGACTGCTTTATGCCACACCATTTCTACATAGCAGCCCAAAGGATGCTCTGCTTGGCCCATCTCCAGTATGTCAAGGCCTGACTGGTTCTGGCTCTACAGTTCCTTCTCACTCCCCAGCTGAGCAATGCCATTAGTGGCAAACCAGTCCAGCTGAGCTGCCCAAAGCCCCCATTTTCCTCTGCTATCTGTCCTCTCATTGGCTACCCAGGCTCCCAGCTGTCTACAACAGCCTCTTCAGAGCAGTTCTGCTGTGCTTCAGTAGGCTCCAGATGTTCCTTCCAGCCTGTGCTTCCGTTCTGCATCCTCCTCGTCTCCACCCATCTCCCTTTAGCCTGTTTCCTGATCCTGCCTCAGCTCATAGATAGCTCCCCAGCTCTCAGACTGATATCCTGGCTTGCTTCTGGGTATGCACGTGTTCTTGAGCTACAGCCCTCGAGCCAGCAAACCTGCACCCTGCTCATGCCTCAGATGCCGTAGCAGTATAGGCCATGGCTAGAAGAATAAAGTCAGTATAGTATATTAGTTAATTCAGGCAAACTGGAGCAGCCCTGAGGCTGTTTTAACTGAGATTGGGGCACCGTTTATCATTTTACCTCAAAGAAGCTTGCAAAGTATAAACATTAATACACCCATTAACTGCAAGCGTAATGCAATGCAAATACAATTAGTTTAAACCCAATTTATATTTAATGACATAACCATTATCAAAGCACAATTACTCCAATTAGAACTTCACTCAGTAAAACAAAGAAAGGCTTTAATCAGCACTTTGCAGGATCAGACCTTCAAACAAATGGTTGATTTTTTAAAAAATTTGCATATCTTAGTTCCTTGTTCATATAACCTCAGGGGAAGGAAATGGATGCTACTCATCTGCTTTATTATGAAATGGCTCAATATTTTTCCTTTGCTGCAATAAGCAACTCCTCACTAAGTAGCTGTGGATTTAAACAACTTTATGGTTAACCCATAATTCTGATGCCACAGCGCTTTCCTCTGTTCATCAAGATTTCCCTTGGTACAGAGTTTTAAATATACCCCCTCAATCAAAGCTAAAAAGACAGTGTAACTTATTAAGTGTTTTCATTCTGATTTGCTTTGTATTAGATTTTTCCAGTGAATACAGACAGGACTTCAGTAGCAATTTAATTTATTCTAATCAAAATGCATGATTACGGAACTCTTATTAATTTGCATGCACAACCACTTTGAACAGCACCACACTTTAGGAGTAGTATTAATTTAGCTAATTGCTATGCACAGATTTAGAAGACCTTCCATGACCACCACAAAGAGCTTTTATTTTAATGATTTGGGATGGGGTTTTTTTGTAAAGTCTATTCAGAAGCTGAAAAGGGAAGGAATGTTGTACTGCTTTCTCCTCCCTGCTACCAACATACACACATTATAACTTCTGTAATGGCATGACAGTTTGTTTTAGAGCTGAAATGGGGAGTGAACCTATTATTCACATTTTCGGGTAGCCTGGCAAACACACAAATAATATCTGCAACCAAAATGGGTACTTGAATATCCATTTCTTTTATATATATTCCTCTTTGGTTGGAGGTTATTTTTGGTTTGGTTTGGTTGTTTTCTGCAATCCTGCATGCACAATATTTAATTTAATTTAATTTAATTAATGTTTTTTATGTGTCCTTCCCCAAGGCTCAGGGCAACTTACAACATAAAACATACAAAAGATATAAGAACCAGTCAAAATATTAAACCGTGTAAAACTTTCAGTTAACACCACTCTCATTCCAACTCCCGTGAACCTTATCTCCACCTGCTAAAAGCCTAGCCAAATAAATAGGTCTTGCCTGAACCTTCAGGGGAAGGGAGTTTCAAAGCTGTGGAAGAGAACCAAGAACACCTCTCTGCATGCCCTTAACACTGTTAATATTGTCAACGATACCCCAACCAAACACACCAGAATGGAATACTCCAAACAGATACCTGATGGAGTGCACGCAGGTATCGGCTACTTCCTAAACTACCATTTTTGGCTCGGGTAGGGTATATTTGGCAGGTTTACCCTTTTTTGGACATTCATTTCTGCCCTAGTTTTTTTATCATTTCCAGAAGATGAAAAGGTAACGCATAACCTGAAAACTTAGCATGACAGCGATGTCATCCTAATTCATCAAAGACCTGCCAGGTCAGCTAGTCCACTGGCACATCCTTAAGGTCTGTAATTCTAGGATGTCGCCATATATGTGCAGTACAAGGAAGAGCTGTATCTCGTTATTCTGATAATATAATGACAGCATTAAAGGCTCAATAATATCCCTGGCCCACTGGCTGCATGGCAGCATCTCCTACCCAAGGAAAAGACCACCCTGTGTCAAAAGGACAAAAAAAAGGAAACCTGCCCCCTGCAGCTCCATGCTAGTAAGCAGTGGAGCTATTTTTTCTTCCCTATACCACCTGTACATTTGGACTTGCAATACTTAGGATCCTGACTTCACAAAAGACTGATTCAAGCCAGTACTGAAATGAATAGCAATTTCCATCCCCATCAATATTATTCATGTTTTTGGAATGCCCACCAAATATCTGAATAGTTATTTGCCATTGAAAACATGTTTGCATATCCTCATTTATAGTTTTATTCTGGTTGGCTTATTTCAGTCACTTCAGTATTTTGGTCTGGTATTTTGGTTACTTCTCCACTGGCACTCAGTTGGGATGATTGTCAAAACAGCTTTGCCACTCAAGAATAATTGGGCCATCCTAAACTCTTGTAGACACAACAGTCTTGTAACATGCCAACAGGAATTTTTTTCACACATAATATATCCATTGTGGGTGTGCAGCAGGGAGCAGTCTTGCGGTGCTGCTGCCCCTGTAAGAAGAGACAGAGTGGGCAGGACACTGGCCCTAAAGGTCACACACACAGGGGAACTGGCCACGTCCACTCTGGGGATATAAGAGGCTGCAAGTCAGAGAGCAAGAGAGTCTCCGCCTGGGAGCAGAAGGGATCACCTCTCCCTGACAAAGCCTAGCCACTCTATGCTCTCCAGGGTGCTGAAGAGAGGAGAACCAGGTACTGGCAGAGGCTGTGCCCAGGAGGGAGCCTTGTGCCTGGGGAAGGCTTGGCCAGAGCCTGGGCTTTGAGGCCTGTCTCCTAGGAACGTTGGGGGGTTGATGTTGTGTTGCTCCTAAGCCTGTGAGAGACTGACCTGGGCCTGTAGGGTGGAGGCGACTGAGCCGGAAGCCCCAGGAATTGTGGACACTGGGTCCAATAAAGACTATGGATTGATACCCTCTGGACTAGTGCCTGTGTTGGGTCCTGTAGGAGGGTACCCCCTTCCTTAAAGGGGGATTTAGCTGAGGCCCGGGCTGAAAAGGCATAGCAGAGGGGTAGAACTAATTCCCCAGAGTGAGAGCCCAGCGCCCCGTGTAGCCCTGGGAAGACCCCCTGCTATAGGGTACAATCCTCATTCATCCAGGCATGCAAGACGGCTGTGTATATGCTGGTTAAGCACCAAAGTGCCACGGTAGTCTTAAGTGGGTACTGAATCCACAACAAGAGGCATTGTTGCCAAGAGCGAAGGTATAATAGGGACAGAGACAGAAGGGACCATGGTCCCTAGTGCAATTCCATCCCCTGCTGCTGGGAGGTGAGGGGGGCAGCATTCCACCATCTGCAGCAGGGCTCTTTCCACCCTGGGTACAACTCTGATTGTTACCCATATCCCAATCTCATTTGCACATGACCTCCAAGTGGTCAGTGTGGTCCGACCACTCATAAGTACGTCCCGGGCAGGTACAGAAGCGCATTCTGTTCTACCACACAACAGGCAGCCCACTGACTGTGGTTAAGTTGCACAACAATATCTCTTACTCCGAATGAAGCTTCAACACCCACTTCAACATTCAACTATGTGCGCAATGAATAGGCATTGTGCCCTATGTCTAAAAGGCTAGATCATCAGTGTTGCTTGAGCTGAGTAATGGAATTGCATTGCACCTATATTAAACCATCACTCTACTCATAAGTAGAGAGGATGGAAATTTCCATAAGGATTGATATTTTGCTTTCGAATAGAACAGAAATGACCTGAAATGGCTGTTTCAGTTCTATCCAAAATTTTGGTTCTCATTTCAGTTTCGGTTGTTTGCGGGGGTGGTTGCATTGAAAATTCTTCCTTTTTTTTTTCAGTGCAAAAAAAAACAACTGCAAAAAAAATCAATACCAAAAAAACAAAACAAAAAGGAGAACCAAAACCGATAAAACTGAAATTGTTTCCAGGGTCCCATCCCTATTCATAAAGTAGTAAAGAAAAATAGGGAGGGAAAGCTTTTTCTTTCTTTCTTTCTTTCTTTCTGTGGGTATTTTCAGACGTTACGAGATCACAGTGAACCACGGTGAATACCCACCTGTGGTCACTGTGCCTCGAACGTCTGTTTGGCGGCCGCCAGATGTTCGCCACGGTCAATCTGCACAAGGGGTCAATTTGAACCACGCTTCCCGGGCTAGCCGGGGGAATGTCCTGGGAAGCGTGGTCAAACGGACCCCCGGCAGGGACCAAAAAAAAGTAACGTCTGGCCGCTCGCCATGGCCCGGGATCACCGGCGGGATCCCGGGCCGTGGCGCATTCGGCCGGATGCGGCGGCCGCATTGGCCCCGCCACCCGCCCGTCTCCTCGGAGGGCGGGCAGCGGGGTGCATGGAGGGGGCGGGGCTGTGCGGCCGCACGCTGCGCTGCGCTGCGCTGCGCTGCGCTGCGCGGCCCCGGCCCCTCCCAGATTCCCCGCAGGGATCCCCCCGGCACGTCTGATATGGCGTGATGGGGTGACCCCGGCGGGGAACGAATGGGTTGATTTCGGTACGGGGCCAATGGGCCCCGTAACATCTGAAATCACCCTGTGTTTAGAAAGAGGGCTAGATATGGTTCAGTGAGAAAAGACTGGCTTTAAAACTGAAGATGAAAATAATTATTTGGATGCAACACATGTGAAAAAAGAGGAGCGATTCTAAGAAGGGGCAGACAACAGTCTTGAAAGCATTTATTATTTTTTGGTATGTCCCTCACTGGGTATTTTTAGATGTTACGAGACCACAGTCAACCACATGAATCCCCTGTGGTGGCCATTTGTCCCATAACGTCTAAAAGAGTCCCGCCGGAAGTTCACCACAGTGAATACCTGTCAAGAATCAAAATAACCATGATTCCAGAGGTGAGGCCAGCCTCACCTCCAGAACTGTGGTTAGATTGGCCACGATCCGGGATGGGCCAAAAGTAAAGTCTGTTACTTTGGCCCATCCCGGATCGTGGCCCAGACCACGATGTGGAATCGGGCGCAGCAGCCAGATTGGCCGCTGCGCCTGCCCATCTCCCAGAGGGTGGGCGGACGGGGGAGCGTGGGGGGTCGGGGCTGTGCGGTCGCACATCGTGCTGCGCAGCCCCGCCCCCTCCAGAATCAGGCCAGCACATCTAAAGGATGGCCGGCCTGATTCCTGACCGGGATCCGAAACAATCCCAGTCCGTGATTGAGCGTGGCAGGCCTCCAGACCTGTCACATCTAAAAATACTCACTTACTCCACTCTGTGGTTGAGAAATCTGTTTGCGAAATCACTTCTTATAATGAGAGTCAGATCAAGTTTGACAAGGGGCTGACGCTTTTCAATTTGGGGGACTCTTTTTGCATATTCTGTTGTGTCTGTAGCAGTCCCAGCCCACATTTTTCTCCTTGGCCAGAGTTAGAGCTAGTGCTTCAATGGGAATGGAGGGTGCAATCTTCCACTCATTAAAGTCAATGGCAAAATTCTCGTTGACTTTAATGGTGGAGGAATATCCTGTAAGTTTCTGATTATCCTTAAATAGAAAAAGTAAGGTTGTCGTGTTGGCCCCATATATAGGCAATAGAGACAAAGTAGTACAGCGATATCTTTTATTGGACCAACTATAGTTGGTGGAGGTAAGCTAGTTTTCAAACTTCACAGGGTCCCTTCATTAGGCAACTCAGGATTTAGAACTGAAGATTGAGCAAAAGAGTGTAGATATGCAGCAACTGGAAACAATGACAATGGCCGACTGGAGTTGGTCCAATAAAAAATATCACTATACTGCTTTTGGTGCTTTTAAACAGACAGGCTAACTTGGTGCTGGCTGCATCAGCCCCTGGTGGCCTGTCCATCTAAAGGCAGCCCCCTAGATGTGAAATTGGAACAGGCAATGCTTGCGGTGCTCCAGAACATCCCAGAGCACTGCCTGTAGAGCGGACTGGCCAAATGCGGGGCACCAGTTTGAGGCAGAGCTATGGTCTGTCTGCTCAGAGGACCCACTCTCCAGCTCCATTTCCGACCTGCTGTTGCCTTGGGCAATGCCATAGAGTTGTGGGAAGCAGCCTAGAGTGTCAGGCGATCCATCCGCAACTTTATGGTGCAGGGAGGGGGGTGCTACGTGGGTGGACCACAGACCAGAGAATTCACTAGGTCCATTTAAACCTGACCCAGGTGGCGCTAGATGTGCACCCGCAGAGAAGCTCTCAGGGGTGGCCAGCCCTGTGTCCATCTAAAAGTACCCTTTGTCTCTCCTTAAATAGTCCCTGAGGACCATTTCCTGCAATGCCTTTTTGAAGTTTGCCCCGTTGTCTGCATATCACAAATGAGAAAAGATGGAAGGATCTAAAAGTACTAGACTTCTCCCTGTTTGGATTAAAGCCTGTTCTTTTGTCCACAGGCTTCATGCTAGACTGTTTACCTCTCTGCCGCAAGTGCCGTGAAAGCTTCTGTGCAAGACAAAAGGAAGGTGCGCCAGGGAATAAACCTGACAATTATTTATAAGTCTTGAACTGCTGCCGTGCTGTCGCCTGTGCTATATCTCACTTGGCCACAAAAGAGAATTTGCCTTCCCTCCCATCCAGAAGTGACATCTCGGTGCATTAAAGTCTCATTTTATTGACAAATGTTTTGCTCATTTTAAACTAATTGCAATTAGATGAGCCAAGGTCATTTATGCTGTTGCTTCTCGCATTCCAGCCTTGTGAAACAAAACAGACACCAAGCTTAACAATGCTCTGTGGGGAGACCATCTGCATATCTTTGGGGACAGTTCTGAATCAAAAAGCTTCTGGTTTGATGTCAGAATAACTGCTGGGAGTGACAGAGGCCCCAGATTCCAGGTTCTTATTGTGGCGATGGGGGGAAGGGGGATAACCCTTGATTTACTGAAATTAAATAAAGAGCAATACCTACTCAGAACCCCTGTGATGGTAGTAAGAAATGTCCATTTCATCACTGCACTCATAAAAACTCAGTATCTACAACTCAGAGGTGTGATGCACCTCTGAATGTCAGAATTAACCTAATTCAGGCAGCAAGGCTGCCTCTCTTAACAGATAAAAGGATCTGAGCAAGTTGGATGGGAAACCATAGCCCTATTTTACCTTTAAAAATAACTATGTACATTTACTGCAACTACATCAGTTCTCTGTCTTCTCTTGTATATATGAACCCTTCTATCTTTTACTACCTATGTAAGAAAGTAACTTAATGTTAACTAAATTGAAAGACAGGGTTGTATAATGGCTAAGTGCACAGTATTTGGACAGGGAGGGGGGACCCCGATTCTCATCTCAGCTTAGCCAGAAACTCACTGGGCAACCTTGGACCAGGTGCATTATTCTGTCAGCCTAACCTACCTCACAGGGTTGTTGTGAGGATTAAAAGTTGTGTTAAATTGTTGTATGTAAAGTGCTCCGAGTGCTGTGGCAGGGGGTGCTTTATAAAGATTTATGATGATGATGATTTTATTATGACTTTATCATACCATTAATAAATGAATAGCAACCAAAAAGAGGGAGTATAGTTGGAGAGTGCTATAAATGGAACGTGTTGCACCTTTTCATGGCCTGGCTTGAAATCTATACAAGGAGCAAAGATCTTTATAGATTTAGACAAAGGGTATTTTCAAACATTACGAGATCACAGTAAATCACAGCAAACCACGGTCAACCCCGCAGCAGGGCCAAAGCATCCTGAACATCTGTTCCGCGGGCGCCAGATGTTCACCACAGTCAATCCCCACCAGGGGTCAAAATCAACCACACTTCTGGAACTCTGGCCCGGACCATCTCCGAAAGTGTGGTCAATGCAATTCCCAACAGGAAACAATAAAAAGTAACGTCTGAACGGCAATCACCAGCCGGAATCAAGCAAAATGATTCCCAGCTGGGGACAAAGCATGCAGCGTCGCTGCCAGGCAACCAGCAACACCACAGGCCGGGGAGGGAGATTTAAAGGGCACACAGCAACAGGAGAACATGGCGGGATAGAGCAAGGTGGAAGGGAGAGGAGAGTGGTGGGAGAGAGAGCATGGCAGGAGGAGGTGGAGGTGCAGGCAGAGGAGGGGGTAGTGCTGCACCTGCAGGTGGTGGAGGAACAGCAGCAGCCAGAACAGGCAGCCCCGGAGACAGCAACTGGACCGGCGGATGAGGCACCCCAGAAACAGGTAAGGGGACCAAAGGGGGTGGGACCTGGTGGCACAGGGGCACCAAGGGGCATGGCCCGGGTGGCAGGAGGGGGGA
The DNA here is from genome assembly GCA_003113815.1 of Sphenodon punctatus. Taxonomy (NCBI): domain Eukaryota; kingdom Metazoa; phylum Chordata; class Lepidosauria; order Sphenodontia; family Sphenodontidae; genus Sphenodon; species Sphenodon punctatus. The sequence continues at coordinate 10,698,922 of QEPC01007559.1, read as the reverse complement.
AGGGGTGGGGCCGTGGGACATGGGCAAAACAACACCTGACCACCACCACCCATGACCCACAGAGACGGAAACAGGCCCAGGAGCCAGAGCCCCCGGAGGAGACGGGCACTGGCCAGGAGGAGGAGGAGGAGGAGAACCCGGAGGGCCCACTTGGGAGAAGACCCTACCACCGAGGGGGTCAATGGGGGCACAGGGAAATGCAGGACTTCATCCACATCTGGGGGACCCTGGAGCATCAACTGGAGCTCGCTGTCAATCAGCGGAATGAGCATGTCTTCCAGGAGATCGTGCAGGACATGGAGGCGGCAGGGCATCAAAGGACCATGGCCCAGTGCCGCTCAAAGGTGAAGGATCTAAAGAGGGGGTACAAGGCCATCCGGAACAACAACCGGCGGCCCGGACATGGCGCCCGGACCACCCCCTACTTTGATGCCCTGGATCGCATACTCCATATGAAGGGCTTCATCGTCACCCCACACCTCATGGGGAGCACCATGGTCCAGGGCATGGAACGGGCTGAGGTACCCCCTCCTCTCTCCGCCCCCAATGAGGACACCGGCTCCAGGGCTCCCACCCCCCAGGAGGAATGCCCCAGGACCTTGGAGACCTGCAGCCCCCCACAAGCACCAGCACCAGCAGGCCCCACCCCCTGTCCAGACCGGGAGACTCCGAGGCCAGCACACTGGTCACCCTCAGCCAGTGGACACAGGGGGACCCCAGAAACACTGAGGGACTGGCCTCGGAGGGCTCTGAGACAGACATCAAGGGTAAGCACGTGGGTGGGAGGGGGGACAGACCAGGGGGGAAGGGGACACTCCGGGCACAGGGCCATCCCCAGCCGCCCTGGACACCCCAGAACAGGGGAAGGGGGCCCAGGGGGCCTCTGGGGGACATGTTCAGCCCACCCCCACCCAACCGCTCCCATATTCCCACAGGGCACAGCACACCACAGCACCAGCAACATACGAGCGATGAGGAAGGCGGCAAGCAGCCCCGGGAGCAGCCAGTGGTCCCAGGTGAGGCACACTGCCAAAGGGGGGGAAGGGTGCCACGGGAGGGCACCGGCCACCAATCCGAGGGGGGGCAAGACCCCACAGCCATGCCATGGGACAGGGGGCGGCCAGCTGGGGCACCTAACCAGCACCTACTGTGTACCCAACAGGGCAACCCGAGGGGCCACAGCAAGCCAAGCCTGTGCCCCCAGCGCAATGGATGAGATAGCACCGGGCACGGGTACGGTGCCGGAGGGAGGAGCAGGTGGAGGACATTGTCCACTCTACCACAGAGCAGGGCGAACACATGATTGCAGCCATCGATCGCATGGAGGCGGCCACAGAATGCTCCCTGCAACAAGCAGAGGCAAGGGACAGGAGGCTCCAGGTGGAGGTGTGGCTGGAGCAGAGGTAGGAGCACCAGGAGCATAGCAGGCAGGTAGAGGTGTTGGAGTGGCTGGAACAGGCCATCGACAGGATGGTGCAGGAGCATTCAGCTAAGATGGACCGCTTGCACGTCATTGGCACCTCCCTGCTCCTGCACACCGGCACCATGAGTGCCTATGTGATGGCAGCCACCCTGCTGGTCACCCTGCCCACCCAGGCCCTGATGCCGGGCCCCTTAGCGCCACCACCACCGCCGCACCAGCCACCGGCATGCCCGCTGGACCCTCACATCCACCTACCAGTCCCTGTAGGCCTCCAGAGGGAGCAGCCGCCCAGGGGGGCCCATCCGGCCTTGGGCCCGCCCACCCTCCCACCACCGCCTGCCCTCCCAACACTGCCCGCCCCTCAGGACACCGAGGCCTCCCAGGACACTGTTGGGGACATGGACAGTGGGGGGGAGGGGAGCTCCTAGAGATCCACGGTGACCACAGGGCGGCTGAGGGGGAGGTTCTGGAGATGGGGGGGAATGGTGGGAAGGGGGATAGGGGGAGGGCAGTCTGAGGGGGGGAGCACGGCACTGGGAGGTGGGTGGTGGTGGTGGTGGTAGTGGGGGCAGTGTGTGTGGAAATAAAGGTTTGGGCACCACTATTGCTTCCGTGGGTCAGTTCATGGGTCCAGGGCTGTGGGCGGGTGGGCAGCTGTACAGGAGCACGCCCATGGTGCTGGTGGGGGCCCTGGGGTGGTGGAGACGGGGGGGTGTGCCTCCCGGCTGATCTGCCTGGCCAGGGCAGCACAGATGAGCTTGGTGTATCGGTACTCCCGCAGATTCTCAGCATTCACATACAGGGGCACAGGGCCTGGAGGGCGCCAGGGCACGGAGTAGTTGAGGGCAGCCCCCTCGGTCTCGCACATGTTGTGCAGCACACAGCAGGCTCTGATCACCAGGGCTGAGGTCTCTACCATGTAGTCCAGCCACCCCGCAAGGCTCTTCCAGCACTGCTTGAGGGCCCTGAAGGCCCTCTCGACCACGGTCCTGCTTGCACACAGGCTGGTATTGTAGAGCACCTCCACAGGGTTCCGGGCAACCGGGTATGCCTTCATCAACCACCTGGTGAGGGGATAGGCTGGGTCCCCCAGGATACAGGGGGGCATCATCACCCCCTTGATCCAGGTCATTTCCATGTCCGCGAAGTCCCCGTGGTACATCCAGGCATAGAAGGAGGACATGGTCATGATCCGGGCATCATGGCTGCGCCCAGAGTTGCCCGTGAAGATGTCTATGAACCGACCCCAGTGGTCCACTACAGTCTGCAGCTGCAGGAAGTGGTATCCGTGTCTGTTGATATATTCCGCGGCCTCCCCAGAGGAGGGATGGAGGATCTCTATGTGGGTGCCATCCACTGTGCCCATGCAGTTGGGGAACCCTCCAGAAGTGAAGCCGGCCATCACGGCTGCCTGGTCCACCAGCTGGATTACTCGGTCCAGGAGCACTCCCTCCACAGCCTCGCAGACGTCCCGCAGGATCCTGGCGACGGTGCTCACCCCGATACCGAAGTGCTGCGAGACAGACCAGCAGGAGTCGGAAGTTGCTAGTGCCCAGACCCCGATGGCCACCTACTGGATCATGGGGATGGGGGTCCGCATGGGGGTGTGCTGCTGCTCCAGCCAGGGCATCAACAGGTCCGTGAGTCACAGTAGGGTGCGCTTGTCCATCCGAAAGTGCGCCCTCCAGGCAGCCTCATTCCAATGAGCCAGCACCCGGGACCACCACCCCTGTGCCCACTCTGTGGCCCATACTTGCCTGTCAATGGGCACAGCGAGCAGGGCTGCATGCCCCATGGTCTCCCTCTGCCATTGGAGGTGCCCGGCCGCCTCGCAGATCAATGCGCCCCTCTCCCAGCCATGGAGAAGGGCCTGTCGGGCCGCCCTGGGCACACGTAGGGCTCTGATCCAGGCCAGGGAGCTCCTGCAGGTGTGGTAGGCTCTCTGGGCCCTAGCGGCACTCCAGGCAATGGTAACCCGCAGGCGGGCACCCAGGTGCACCTCAGCAGTCTGGATGCACAAGAGATCCATGTGCGAGCGGTACCACTCTGCGCAGAGGGATAGGTGCATCCCACAGGCACCCAACTGGCCTAGCTCCATGGTGCACATTGCCCCGGGTGGGGGGTGGCCAGCCCAGTTATAGGCTGGGGCACGTGTAGCACTGCCCCCGGTCACGAACCGGGGCCCTACCGGGGGCCCCCGGGTGGATGATGAGCAGTCCCCCTCTCGGCTGCCCGCGCAGACTCCTGCAGGGCAGCCATGCTGGGGAGCTGGGGGCAGTCCATTGAGTGCACCTGCTGTCCATGCAAGGGGCCTGGCGCATGGTCCAGCCTTTGCCCGGGCACATACGGGCTGCAGCTGCATTCCTGTTGTCAGCAACCTCACACCTCTCAGTGTAGCCAGCCTGTTGTCCTCGCCGCCCTGATTAGTGTGTAGACTGTCCTGTCTGTGAGCTCTGTTCCAGCAGCTGTGCTGGGTCCGCACCCCATGCCTCGCTCGCTTGCCATGCCATGTTGCGGCCAGTGGCCTTATTGGCTGGCCTTGAGACCCCCCCTGCATCCCCTCCCGTCCCTCCCAGGATTTTGGGGCCCCTCTGTCCTTTCAATTAGTCTCCTTTCCTTCCTGAACCATGGCTGGCTGCGCTTCCACCGGGCTCCCGGTTCCCATGGGGCCCCCCATCACTGGACCTTCCGCGAGACCATGGCCCTGTGTGACCTGTGGCATTCCCCGGCCATGCAATTGCTCCTGAGCTGCCCGGAAAGCCTGTCTGGTGCCTATGCGAGTCTGAGCTTGGGGCTGCACTACTTTGACTATGAGGCGAGCGCCTGCGATTGCCGCCTGCATGCGGAGACCCTGGGCCTGATTCCCTTTCCCGATGGGCGCGTCCCAGAGATGAGGTGCTCGCATATGGGGTGGTCAGTGGCAGAGACCATGTCTGCTCTGTCTGTGTGCAGCCTGGCTGCCTACATGGCCTGTCTGAATGAGGAGGGCCCTGCCCTGGCTGTGTCCTACTTTGTCTGTGTTCACGGGGCCCATGGGTACCAGCAATCACATGGGGCAGTGTATCACCGGCTGTTGGAGCTCGGTCACCTTCCGTGGCCCCCTGCTGCTGACTATGGCTTGTCGGAGCCCACCGAGGCGGAGCTGGTGGCACTGTCCGGTGTGTGGTCCTGTTCAGATGTGCAGTTGGGGCTCGCCGTGCAGGATCCCTTTGAGGCGTACTACCTGGTCGCCCACCACATGTCTGTGCTGGGCTACTATCAGGGCATGATTCAGTGGCCTCACTTCATTCAACTGGCGAGCCACCCAGCCCTGGGTCCCTTCATTGCTCCTGCAGCTGGCTGTGAGGCCCCCTGTGCCTTCCGTGCCCCGGTTGTTGGCCCTGCGGTGAGCTCCCGCTTCCTCCCTGCTGCCGCAGGCCACTACCTGCTTCCTCCATGATGTCCTGGCCTTGCAACTGTGCTGCCTGTTTCCCGGGGTTCCACTGCCCCTGCCTGTGGCTCTGGGCCCCCTCCAGGCCCCCCCCCCAGTTCGTCTCTGCAACCGGTGCTCCCCTCTGTGGCTGCCTTCTCCTGTGGCCGAGTCCTGCTCTCCGTGCCTCCACCCAGCTCCCCGGGTTGCTGCTGACCATTCTCATCCGCCATCGCTACCTCCTGTGCTGGTGACACACACACACCCTTGGGTGCCTATGTGACTGCGGGGCTCTGGGGCTCCTGGCCTTCACCTCCCAGCATCCACTCGGGGGGGGGGTGCATCCGTGGACTGCCTGCACTGCTCCAGCTCTCCTACATTCCCTCCATGGCACCCTCGGCGGTGCTTGGGGTGCCTGTCTGCCTCCTGGGCCATTCCCGGGCTACTCCCTGTTCCGTGTGGCCTCCCCTGTGTCTATGGGCCGGCCTTTTGGGGTTCCCCCCATTCTGGAACTTCCTGTGTAGCTGTGGGGGTTCCTGTGCAGCCTGTTCTGTTGTGGGGGTTCTGGATGCCGTTTACCGTGTCCTGGTCAGCCCCTGGCCCATTCCCCTGCCCCCCCCTTCTTCCCTGTCACTGCCCCCCCTCCCCCTTACCCCTGTGCCCATTGTGCCGTGTGTGTTGTCTGTCCCACTGTGTCCCCCCTTCCCTTCCTTTCCTGTGTAGGTGTGAGTGCACCCAGGTGTGTGTGTGTGCTGTGTGTTCCACTGTGCCCTTGTGGTCTCTGTGCCTGCTGTGTGTGTTGCTTCGGGGGCTCTTCTCCCTCTTCCCCCTCCCTTCCCGTTTCCCTTGTGTGGGTGTTCCCTGTCGGCACTTTTGGCTTTCTATGTCCTCAGTCAGCCATGTCTGCCTCCTGCCCCTCCCTAGTGCCTTCTGGGTGTTTTGACCATGGTCGGTAATCGGCATCACATCTATTGTGCTGCCCCGGCCCGTGATCTGACGGCCCGATTCCCTGCCGTGGTCCCGTCATGTCTGTTCTGGGCCTTCTTTGACCACGGGTGGTGGTTGATCGGTTCACCACTGCTGGGAATCCACTGTGGTGACTCGGGACCGCGTAACGTCTGAAATCACCCGAAGAGTTGGAGTAGGGGCATCAATAAATGTCCCAGTGTAGTTTGGGTGGTATTCTCCATCTTTAAGAGGCAGTGTTCTTCTCACCCCCACAAATTCTCTTCTACTTCTCCCAACATGATAGCACCCCAACTGGAATAGTTTGCTATATAATTAATTGGGTTTTCTTCTGTAAACAGCTGCCCTGTCCACGATGGAGTGCCAGAATTGTTCGTATCTGTATAGGTTCCTTATATTTGCTAGTGTATCTATTCTGTTAAAGTCAACAGATTGTATTATTGATCTACATATGCATGTACTGTTACCCTATAATGGATTCACATGATTAAATGTTTCTATTTGTTTTTGCTTAATCACTAAGATTAAAATACCATGTACTCTCAAATCCTACTGATCAACAATGAAAGTGTTTTCTTAGGTTGCATGGGAAATGGACTGTAGTTTTGAACTGGAAAGCTACATGAATGCTTCATGTCTGCCGTGCAGCCAGCGGGTGTCTTTTCCTTTCTTTTTTTATTTAAATACCCACAGTTTGTTTCAGACAATGACATTTTGTAATGAATTCTGATTTGTCCATGCTTACTTTGAGAAAAATCCTCCCCCATCTTATTATGGGTCTACTGTGACTCTTCACCTTTCCCTGTTATAATTCCACTAATATTTTCATTTTAAAAACCACTGCCATGACCCTGTTGCGGTTAGAGACACTGAGCTGACAGCAATATCATTAATGCAGTCACAGGAGATCAACTAGAGCCATAAAGACCTTCTTTGAAACATTCATGGCAATATACCCTTGGAAATGCTTAATTAATACTATTAATACATCCGTGTACCTAATTATCTTGCTATTCAGTGGCATTGTCCACACAAACAGAAAAATTACTGCACTAGAAATATTGGGGGGTATACTTAGTACTCCCGAAAGGCAATTGTTCAATTAGTCTAAGTAAGAATTAGGCAAATGGTATTGCCAAAAAGGGTTGGAAAGAATTGCTATGCTACCCCTATATATTCTTTTCAATAAGGAAATGTTTTCTAACAAAATGACTTGTGATCTAAAACCAAATGTATTTTGTCACTCAAGGATGTAGCATCCTAGACATGTTTCTGAATTGCAGCCTGTTTTTATGTGTTCGTTGTACCTGTTTCAGGATTGCATTACTAAAAAATAGTAGAATTAGTGACCTAATTCATGTCATTGGAATAGCTGTAGCTTTGCAGATAGTGTTCTACAGTTTCCTAATGAAACTGTATTTAAAGACGGTGGCTTCCTGGAAAGACAATATGCCCAAAACTAGGTTAGAATTTGAGAGAGCAATTTAATAGTGGATAAATATTCTAAATGAAAATCCATTGAGTATTTACATTTTAAATCCATTCTGCAACATGGGCAAATCCTTAATAAGCATTTGGAGGAATTTTAAAGGCAATCCAAATCAGAAAATACACACTTCCTGAAATTCACCTGTAAAATGGGATGCTATGAAGATCAAGAATCACACACGGTCCTAAGTGATGCTTGCCCTTTGCAATGAGAAACAATGAAACCATGATGTATATTGTAATCAGATTATTGCTAAAGCATTTAACAAGCAGAGGATTAAACACCATTGATGCTAAGAATCAGAGAAATGACAATTAGCACATTTTCTAGATGAGAAAAACACAGACAAGGAGGTCATTCCTCAAGGGGATTAAGAAGAAGAAAAAAGCAAGAGTAGCTAAATGAGATCAGGATAATGCAAGTTGCTTAACACCATTTAACTGGTGTGGTTTCTGGGCACAACACTGATTGAAGTCCGTTTTAACAAATACTTTTCACAACACCACAGGCATACAAAGGTGCTGCTTGATACTGTAACTGAAGTCAGTTAGCAGCTGAGAGGATAAATGCAAGGCTGGAGAGGGGCGGGAGGTGGGGGAGGGACCCAAAGAAACTGGAAATAAAAAAATATTCCAGCTTTCAAAAGTCACCTGGAGAATTTCCTGTACAACTTTTGGTTTCACATTCTGCACAAGCTCATTTCTCTGCACACCTTATGGATTCTCCGAAACCCATTTAACAAAGACATTTGGGAAAGTGTAAACACTGAAATATTTGTTCTGTTTGTGCTATTTTGTGCATGGTTTGTTACACTGACTGCAGCAGATATTTGGGGAACAAAAGAAAATATACAAGATTTCTGAGGTTTGGAGCCATATGTTATTTTAAAAATCTCCCACCGGTTGGTATAGGCTAATGTTGTTAGAGCTCCATTGAAGAGTTGGGTTGCCAGATGTCCCTTATTTGAAAGTAACATCCCTTATTTTGAATGTCCCATAGGACATAACAGACACCCCCTTATTTCAGAAAAACTACAGCTCCCAGGTGTAGCAGGGCAGAATGCCTGTGATCCCTCCGGCCCTTTAAGGGAGCTAGCACCAACAGTGGAGTGAAGGTGCTACGTGAGGTTCAGGCACTACAGTAAGTTGAGGACAGTGCCTGAGGCCTCACACCTGAGATTGGGCATAGCTGAACCAGCCCAAGAGTTAACTCTGAGCTGGGAATTTGGAAGGGAGCTATGGTGGGGAACAGAGCATAATGGTAGCTCTGTAGAGAGGTTTGAGAAGTTGCTGAGAGAGAGACTGGGAGTTGGAGAGAGACCGGAAGCAGACAGGCTATGTGGTCTCTGGCTCTAGAAGAGCCCAGCTCAGAGCATGGTGCCTGAGCTGAGGGCTTGGCTGGCTACAGGAGGAATCAGTGCCTGGCCAGTGGCGCTTTGCTGTAAGAGGAATTGTGTAACTGGAGACTGTGAGGACCTAAGGAACTGCGATATGGACTCTGTATGTTGAAACAGATGACTGTGGGGCATTGTGTATGAATAAAGGAGACTTGAGCAGAGTGTGATGTCCTGGGCTGCATCCTGCCAGCACTTACCCAAGTACCCCTTGACCCTGTGACATATGTGGAGAATGCAACCTGATTAACCATCAAGCTGTTGAAATAAAAGGAGGGTGAGCATGCACAGGAATGGTTTACCTAGGAGCAGAGGTGGATGACTAAGCCCAGAAGTTTAGCGAGTGAGTGACTGGAGAGCAGAGAGCTGGACCTGCGGGAACTCTCTAAGACAAAGGTTGAGCCAGGGGTGTCAGAGAGTGAGGACAGTTGAGTATAATAGCTCCTAGGAGGTCGAGCTACCAATATGGAGGAAGGATTGCACTCTCAATGAGACGGTGTTACAGTTATGGAGCAGGGACAGGTCAGAGCTGCAACAATACAAGCAGTAATGATGGCAGGAGGTCTGTGAGACGTTTGCCTGAGCTACAGGGGTGCTGTGGACTCCTCAAGAGCAGCAGACACAAGCCAGAGGAGCGCCGAGGAAGACCCGTGGGAAAACATAACAACTGCCTGAGAATGGACATACTGTGGACCCAGAGTGGGGTTCCCCAAGACTTACTTTGTGGACCGCAGTGTGGGGAATTAAGGAGGAGGGATAGGGCAAGCAGAGCCCTGGAAACGGGGGGACACAAAGGTACACACACCCACTCGCTTGAGCAACAGAAGACAGCAAGGCTCTGGTGGAAAAACAAGCCCTCAGGTTGGAATAGGGCTACCAGGATGGTGAGTCCCCAGCCTATATCATCATCGGGCACTGGGGCAATCACAGGCCTTAAGCGCTGCAACCTGCTCGCAGCCACACAGGGAAAAGGGAAGGGCTGGAGGTGTGAGACACTTGGGGGAAGGGGAGTGAGGAGGGCCCCAGGAGGGGGGTAAGGGAGGATAGGACTCTTGCTCGGGGAACACACCCAGGCACCCGTGCTCCCCCTGATGACGCCGGAAGGACACACTCACCTGAATCGCTCTGTACTCCCAAGCACTCACCCACGCCCACACACACACAGCTCTCACTCAGTCCAGTCACACGCAATAAGGTTCAGGCACGAAGAACAATAGCACATGGCACAAGAGGGGCCAGTCTCACGGGCACACCAGGCTCCGATCACCAGCAATGCATCTGTCCCCTCAGCAGCCTTTTATCCTGTTCCCCCCAGGGCGTTGCTGAAGCCGCGCAGAGCGGCGCACTGGGGGGGGCGTGGCTGGGTTCGGCGTGGCCTGCGTCCTGGCCCCGCCCCCTGGAGTCTCGGCGTGCCGCTGATGCGGCTCGCTGCGGGGAGGCATGGTCTCCGGGGGCTCCCTGGAAGGATGCTGGTCTGTGGACCTCAGGTTTGTTGCAGCAGGGGTTGCAGAGGGCGTGGGGAGCCCTGTTGCGGGGGCTGGCGCTAATGGGGTGTGGCCGCTACGGACCCCAGCCCCTGGTTTCCTTACAGCATCCCACCTCCAAGGCTGATGACTTAGTGTGGGGCGCGGTTTTAGGGGGTAGCGCATGTGGAACAGTTGGGTCAAACGGGGGGCGTGGACATCCGCTGCCCGTTCCCAAGATCGTTCTGCGGGCCCGTACCCTTTCCAGTCGATCAAGTACCATAGCCGCCCTTGCCGTCGGCGGGCATCAAGAATCTGTCGAACTTCGTACTCCTGCGTCGCGGGTAGGGGACCAACGTGTTTATTGATGGGTTGTCGGGGAGCTTGTGCGGGTTTCAGTTGCGACACATGGAAGGTGGGGTGTATATGATAGTGTGCAGGGAGCTTAACGCGATAAGCTACATCATTGATTTTCCGTTCAATAGGGAATGGTCCGATATACCGGTCATCTAGTTTGGCAGAGGGTCTTGTGGATGGATAGCTTCGTCGGTCCACCCAAACCCAGTCTCCAAGCGTATATTGTGGGGGAATTTGCCGATGGCAATCCGCATAGACTTTGTACTGTTGTCGTGCATGTTGTAGCGCCTTCCGAGCGAGGGTTTGGGCCTGGCGGATTCGCGTAACCAGGGCTCCTGCCGCTGGAACGGAACATGCGGTGAGCTCTGGTAGACAAAGAGGAGGGTGATATCCGTAAGTGACATAGAAGGGGGAATTCCCCAGTGAGGCGTTGAGAGCATTATTGTAGGTGAACTCGGCTATGGGCAAGCATTCGTACCAGTCGTCCTGGTGGTATCCGGTATAACAGCATAGGTATTGTTTGAGGGTTTGGTTCACCCGTTCCACTTGCCCGTTAGTTTGGGGGTGGTATCCGGAGGTTAAGCTGCGCCTTATGTGCAGACTCTGTAATAGCTCCTTCCACAACCGGGAGGTGAATTGCGAGCCTCGGTCCGATACTATCTCCAGGGGTAGTCCGTGCAGTTTAATGACATGATGCAGCAGCAATTGAGCTGTGGTGCTGGCGGTAGGGAGGCCCGTTGTAGCCACGAAATGCCCTAGCTTCGTAAAATGGTCCACGATTACGAGGATAGTAGTATATGTCGATGAAGGGGGTAAATCGACAATAAAGTCAATGCCAATGCGCTTCCAAGGTCCCTGTGGTAGGGGAGTCAACTGCAGCAGGCCTTGTGGCCGACGACGGGGTACTTTCGTACGGGCGCAGGTAGTACAATGCTTGACGTACCTCGCTACGTCCTGCTGGAGCGTTGGCCACCAAAAGTGCCTCTGGAGGAGGGTCGCGGTCCGTCGAATTCCCGGGTGTCCGGCTAGTGGGGCGTCGTGATGGATCCGCAGCAAGGGTGTACGAGCCTTGGGAGGCACCACCAGGCGTCGCTGGTAATAAAGGAGTCCATCCCGTCCCCGCTGCAGCTTAGGGTCTAGGCTGGTCCGGAGCAGGCGGGGGCAGCTCCGAAATTGAGCTGCGGTCAGGAAGTGGATCCCCACTGTCCCCGCCTTTAAGATGGGTTCCCCCCGGTGATCCGGGGGTTCCCCGGGCTCCGTACATCGGGAAAGGGCATCGGCTACAATATTTTGTGCACCAGGGCGATATTGAATCTGGAACTGGAACCGGGTAAAGAAAAGCACCAGCGCCCATGCCGAGCGTTTGTAATTCGTGCGGTCTGCAGGTAAGTGAGGTTACGGTGATCCATAACCACGGTGACGGGGCATTTCGCCCCTTCGAGGTACTGTCTCCAGGCCTCGAAGGCCGCCTTGATGGACGCTGGTCTGTGGACCTCAGGTTTGTTGCGGCGGGGGTTGCGGAGGGCGTGGGGAGCCCTGTTGCGGGGGCTGGCGCTAACAGGGTGTGGCCGCTACGGACCCCAGCCCCTGGTTTCCTTACACGCAGGGACACCTGTGGAGGTTTTGCTTTTGCCTCTCACAGAAGTACAGAACTGTATGGACTCTGGGATTCCTGAGCAAGGAGGCTTATATGAGCACCCACCAAGCCTAAGAGATGCTGGTGCTGCCACAGGATGGGACATGTACAGGGAGTGTGACCTCAGAGGGAGAACAGGGGCCACCCTAAACAGAGTAAAGAGAAGGACCTGGGGTTATGAAGCCCAAAGGGGAGAAGGGCTACTGAACTAGCCTCTGAGAATGGGAGAGGCCAAAGGGGAGAAAGACCCGAACTTAAGGAACAGACAGAGTCTAGGCAGGATCAGGGCCCTCCAAAGAGTTGTTGGGGGTGCCAGCGGTGGGGACATCTAAAAAGAGCTTGCCGCGAAAGGGAGTCCCAACAGGGAGGGTGAAAACCTGCCTTAAAGAACCCTATAAAGAGTGGAGAGGAGATGCAAGTTCCAAGCTCACCCAAGCTGGTGGGGTGTGAACACGCAGTTGCCGAGCTGGGTGGGCTAAAGCAGCCCACTGCCCAGGAGGATTAAATGGAGGTAAGCCTCCACCCAGCTTAGATGCCAAGCTGCAAGCTACAGTCCAGCCTAGTGCAGGATCACTGACATGGGACAGTAGGAACCAGGCCACTATGACATATCTTAGTGGAGTAAAGATATAAATGTAGTTTGCAAAGTTGCTGAGAGAGACTGGGAGTTGAAGAGAGACCTGATGAGGAGACAGGGGCTATGTGGCCTCTGGCTCAAGAAGGGGCCAGCTCAGAGGGTGGTGCTTGAGCTAAGGGCTTCACTGGCTACAGGAGGAACCAGTGCCTGGCCAGTGGGGCTTAGCTGTAAGAGGAATTGTGTAACTGAAGACTGTGAGGATCTAAGGAACTGTGTACCTGATTTGGGCTATGTATATGGAAACTGAGATCGTCGTGGGCCATTGTGTATGAATAAAGGAGACGTGAGCAGAGATTCCCCAACAGAGTGTGACGTCCTGGGCTGCATCCTGCCAGCACTTATCCAAGTATCCCTTGACCCTGTGACACATAGCGTTGCTTATTTATACAACTCTGAGCTGGCTGCCCTAGTTGTGAATCAGTGTCATGCAGAAAACTATTAGTGCCGTTTTTATGTCATGGCTAGAGCTGAAACGAGTACCCACAAAAATGGGTATACCCAGTGAATTTACGGTACCTGATTGGGTACCAATCAGTACCTGATTGTGACCCAGTTCGGGTACCCAATGTCCTGGAATGTTGACTTCCAGTCCCAGAATATTGGCTTTGACACATTTTTTTTTTATTTTCCATCCCGTAAAGTCAACTTCTGGTCTCAATTTTTTAACTTCCAGTCTCGATTCCCCCCCGCCCCCCATTAATTTTATGGTTTTCTATCCCAATTTGGTAATCAGAAAAATGAAAAATCAGCACCAGACGTTACCCATTTTTCAGGTATCCAGGTACCTGAAACGATACCTTATCCCCACTTCTACAGGAAAGGCCATCACATGCCCAGAGTCTTTATGTACCTGGGCATTTCTAGCACCTGGGAGTAAATGGAAACATTTCAGAAACAAACATCCCCTATTTGTGAATCTATTCTTAAAGTAGATTGATTTCAATACAGCCATGCTGTGACTTCACTTGACCAATCAGAAGCTATGCAGTATCTGTAGATAAGACTTGGGGTAAAAAAAATTCAAAAGTGCCTACAGCTGCCATCATCAAACAACTTACTCCAATGCAGTTCTTTTGGCTTGCATGGGACTACTTCCGAGTACAGACGTTTGAAGATTACAGTCTGCCAGGTTTAGGAGCCCAAGTCCCATTGGCTTTCAATAAAATATCTTTATACTGAACTGAATTACTTTAAACTGATCTATTTTTGCTTTCATCTCTTCTTTGTTAAAATTCAGCTGTGAGACACAAATATCCCCAAAAGGGTCTTGTACCAATAAAAAAAAAAAGTGGCCTGGCTTTGTAACGATCAAGTGCATGTCCTTTAGCCGGCACATGAAAGTCACACCCTATAAAAAGAAAGGGACAAGTTCAAGGTGGAAAGAATCGAGAAGTCCCCTGTGGCCACAAACATCCCATTTTAATCTCCTGCAAACAAGTATGTAGTGTCCAAAAGAGAAGTCCCTTTGCCGTAATGGTGGCGACAGGGGATTTCGTGCGCTCCTCCCTGTCAGGCAGGGGAAAAAATGGCGCCGCTACAGAGCGAGCCTGTTAGAAGGCTCCCTCTGAGTTTAAAAAGGGGTTACTTGGCAACCCCTTCCCCAGTGGCGCGAAGGTGATCACGTGGGGCAGGGGAGCCCACCCTTTGTTAGGAGGGGCGGTTTCCCTGCTGCGCAGAAGTGAATTAATTCCGGGCTCCGTTCAGGAACAGTCAGCCCCACCCACCTCCCCTCTTCCACTACAGGTTATCTGGTTGCCATTATGGGGCCAAGGAGGAATTTTGAATGAAGATCCCATGAGTGAAGAGGCCATTTTTTTGCCTCCTTTGCAGTGGAGAATAGGTTAAATAGGTTAATTATTTTAATTTGGTTTAGGTATATTTGTATTTGGAATAGTCGAATTGGACCATTTAAATAGGATAACGTGGTTAAGGAAGGGTAATCGGCTGAATTTGATCTAATCTGGTATTAAAGATGGGTATAATATTTGTCGCACTTGGCAGGGGTCCAGCATGTGAAAGTAGATAAATAGGTAGAGCATAGATAAGTTTAAGTCATCTCCTTAAGAGATGGGGACGCGACACACAAATAATGTGGGGCGCAGCATGCCTGAGGTTACATCCCGGGGAGTGTGCGGTAGCTGGGGGAGCAAGGATGGGCACAGTCCTCGACCTTGCTACCGCATTAACTCGTTACTTGGTAGAGAGTGAGGTGGCACACCTCCCCCTCCCCCGTTCAGCCACGGCTAGAGTCTGTCGAGGGGATTTGTTTGAAGTTATGGTGATCCAAGCTGACAATGGAAGGCACATCCATGTCAGCTCAAGTTAATAGTCATAAAAAGTTTAAGTAGCTAGCATACTGGACCCAAATTGCTCTGGGCAATTACCCACCGGCCTTAAGTTATTTGTTAATAAAGAGTGCGGCCTGATCTGAAACCAAATATGGCTCCGTGTCTGATTATGGGGGGATGCGTTGACAAAGAGAAAGAAGTTACAACTTGGTGACAGATGCTTCCTCATCACTTCCCCCCTCCTTCCTGAGCTTCAAATCCTTCCTAAAAACTACTCTTTCCCCCCAGGCTTTCCCTAACTCCTTGCCCACACAGGAGCAAGTAATGCTCTTTTTACTGTGCTTTTCATTCAGGGTTCCCTCCTCTCCTAAGTGAAGGTCATGCACCTGAAGCTTCTCAACTTCGTGAATGCGTCCCCATCTCTCCCTATGTTATCATCTCCCTTCTAGATTGTAAGCCCTCACCCACCCACTTTCATGCAGGAACCTGTCTCTTTGTTCAGTGCCAAGTACACTGCTGCGCAAGGAGCCAAATTAGGGCTGCACCAAATAGTAAAAAAAAAAAATTGCAAGTATTTCCAAGGATCGGCTCTGAGTGTTCAGCCAGTCCTTGGTAACTTGGCCAAATACTCAGTATTCGGTACTCAGTAAAATACTTGGAAAAATAAAACCGAGTCCCAAGTATTTTCCGAGTCTCGAGTTCCCTTAAACAGGGTCAGGAAATGTCCTGTATGTTGCCCATCCGAGGATTTACCCAAGTACCGAGTACTGGACCATTTCAAATACTGAGTTTCAACACAATGTCCAATTTTGTATTTCTGATTTCTGTTCTGGTTTCAGTGCCAGGTTTTGTGTCTCAGAATTTGGGAACATTTTTAAGGGGGATCTGTCTGCTACAGTTGTTTGAGAAACAAGCAAGTGGGTGTGGGTGTCAGTTTCTGTGTGTGTAAGGCCAGAGAAGTGCGGTCTTCTATATGTGTGTGTGCACATATGCATGCACAGGTGGTGACCCTACAATAAACAGTAAAGGACCCTGGTCCAGAACATCAGGCAGGGGAATCTTCTGCCCCCATGACATCCCAGCTATTTCTCTGGGTACACCTCTGCCTTCAGATGTCTGTGGAAGTCAAGACTGTAAGCCACAAATCGCTCAAAGATCAGAAGAAAACCTAAATCAAAACACAATCCACTTCAATGGATCACCATTGTTAGTGCTAAACTCCCCCCTGATCAGCACACCATGTCATGAAACTTAACAGATGCTCCAACTACTAGACCATCAATTAAAAACATCAAATTCAAAGTGAAAATTGGGAGGCTTAAGCACACTAACGTCATGTACCCAAGTATTTGTGATCTGAATATGGAAGCCAAAAAGGGCGGTTTTTGTATTTGTGTTTTAGCCAATCCTGAATGCACATCCCTAATTTTTGGTGCTATATAAATCAAATACACAGACCTTCTCCTGCTTATCTGTTCATGAATTAGTCTTCAGCTTGTCCTTGGCCATACTACTGCATTCATTTTTCACTTATCTCCTTTTGTTTTGATACAAAGGATTGCTGGGGTCTGCCATTTTGAAATGTAACACAGTATGCAATGTGCCAGATGCTTCCTAGACGAAGAATGACTCTGAAAATAATTAAGATTATCAGACTCCACTTCTGAGTGGAACCAAGGTTATTTCACACTTGTATACTAATAGCTTAAAGGAACAGTGAACTATTTCCCTATCTGCTTTATATGATTAATGAGATTTAAATTGGTCCTATGACAGATGAGTATCCTAAAGGCACCGAATGTTTAAGGCTACATTTTTAATTACAAGGATAGACTGTGTTCCTAGAGATTTTTAGTATAATAGCCCATACTCCTTGAAGCTTGCTATCTTTGCAGGCAATTTTTATCTTCAGTGTGTTCCTATTAACTCTTTATATAGCATTGCTCATCGAAGTAAGTGCTTCTATTTTTATTTCTACCTAAGCAACCGATGCAACTGGCTTCTGGGTCTCTCAGTATTATGCAGTAATACAGCCGTTCCCAAGCTTGTGCTCTATGGACTACTGGTGGCCCACAGGACTATGGGTAAGTGGTTCCTGCAACCATTCTGTGGGTAAAAACAGATGAGAGGTTGAGGCGTTGAGCCACTGCGACCCGCTTTGACCCACTTTGCACTGGACCCCACCTGCCCATTTGCGCAGGCGTCACCAGACTTTGGCCTGGGATTGCCCCAGGCCATGTCAGGGGATATTTATTTATAAAATTTTGTACACTGACCACACCCATCCTGCCTCAGGCAGCTCGGGGCAGCTACCAAGAAATTATTAAAACATATAAATACATTAAAAAACCATACATAATGAACAATAAAAATCAACTACATCATAAAATACAAACTCACTGGAGCTAAAAACCATCCTTCCCAACCCAACCCCCCACCCACTACCTGTCTCCCCCACCAAAAGCCCAGTGGAACAGCCAGGTCTTACATTGTCGACAGAAAGAAAGAAGGTCTGGGGAAAAATGAACCTCCACTGGGAGGGAGTTCCACAGCCTCAGAGTGGCTACTGAGAATGCCCTCTCTATGGTCACCACCCACAAAACCCAGGGCACCTCGAGAAGGGCACCCCCGGCAAACCGCAGGGGCCAATCCAGAACACGAAGAGTGAGGCAATCCCACAGGTAGGTGGGGCCCAGACCATGTAGGGCTTTAAAGGTCAAAAACAACACCTTGAATCAGGCCCAGAAGACTATAGGCAGCCAGTGCAATGAATGGAGCACCAGTGTTATGTGCTCCCAATGCCCCATCCCCATAAGGAGATGGGCTGCCACGTTCTGCACCAGCTGCAGTCTCCAAACCATCACCAAAGGTCGCCTCATGTAGAGCACATTACAGTAGTCCAGTCTTGAGGTGATGAAGGCATGGATGATAGTGGCTAGGTCAGAATCTCTGAAGCCAGCGTATCAGATGTAATTGACAGAAGGCGCTCCTCACCACAACTGCCACCTGAGCATCCAGGTGAAGCCATGAATCAAGGAGCACCCCCAGACTCTGAACCTAGGGGGACAGGGAGGAGCAAACCCCATCAATGGTGGGAGTCACCTAGTCCCTTCCATTAGCGTCACTTCCATCTTGTCAGGATTCAACTTCCGATGGCTCACCCTCATCCAATCCCCCACAGCTGTCAGATACCAAGTAAGCACCGAGACTGTCAGGCCTGGGTCAACTGAAAAAAGAGAGGTAAAGTTGGGTGTCATCAGCATATTGACAACAATATGCATATCATATCTGCATATTGATGACACTGAACATCAGATTCCCTCACAACCTCCCCCAAAGGCTGCATATACATGTTGAACAGGAGAGGGGACAGAATAGATCGCTGTGGAACCCCACACGTGAGGCCCCGGGAAGATGAAGAATGGTCCCCCAGTATCACACGCTGATTCCTCCTGGACAGGAAAGAGCAGAACCATTCAAGAACGATCTCGTCCACGCCAGCCTGGTCTCGCAAGCGGGCTACCAGCATCTTATGATCAATGGTATCAAATACGGCTGACAGACCTAACAGAATGCAATCCAGATGCTCCTGAAGCTGCTGAGCCATCACCCGTTCAATAACCTTCCCTAAAAAGGGACAGTTAGAGACAGGCTGACAGCTAGCTGACAGCTAGCCAGGGAGTCAATGTCAAGAGATGGCTTTTTGAGCAGAGGTCACACCACAGCCTCCTTAAGGCACCCCGAAACTCTGCCCTCCCGGAGGCAGGCACTGACCACCCTAGCCAGCAATGGCCCCAGCATTTCTCGGGTGGCCTTAACCAGCCAGGATGGGCATGGATCCAATTCATAAGATGTGTTTCTAACTGCCCCAAGAACAACCCTCACATCAGCAGACGCCACCCACCAAAATTGATCCCACAAACTGGACAAGACATTACCTCTGGTTCTCCTACCGTCTTAAGTGCAGCATCGAAGTCGTGGTGAATGTGAGTGATTTTATCCATGAAATAGTTAATAAACATGTCACAGCAAGTACTGGAAGACTCCAGCTCAAGGTGAAGGAGGCCAGACTCACCAGCCCCCTCACCACCTGGGAAAGCACAGCTGGATGAGACTTCGTGAATGCTATGAGACCAGCAAAGAACCCCTTCTTTGCTACCCGCACCACCACAACTAGCCCAGGCTCTCACCCTCAGATTATGTCCAGGTCACCGTCTGGGCTAAGGTACATCAAAGTGAGCCAAAGCAGACTGCCACATCTGCTGTGGCCTGGCACACATGGACTGGATCAGGTCAGCCATGACCGACTGCCATTGAATAAAACAAAGAACTGTTCTTTGTAGATGATGAATCAGAAGAACGGCCACAGAATAACATGACTCTGGAAGAGGTTCTAGAGCAAACTGACAAACTAAATACTAACAAATTACTGGGACCAGATGGTTTACACCTCAGAGTTTTGTAGGAATTCAAGTATGAAACTGTAGACCTACTACTGGTAATTTTTAACCTATCACTAAAATCTGCCCTTGTATCCGAGGACTGGAGGGTAGCAAACGTAATGCCGATATTTTTAAAGGGCTCCAGAGGCGATCCTGGAAACTACAGACCGGTGAGCCTGACATCTGTGCTAGGCAAAATTGTGTAAACCTATTAAAAACAGAATCATGGGGCATATTAATAAACATGGCTTAATGGGGAAGAGTCAGCACGGACTTAGCAAAGGAAAGTCCTGTCTCACTAATCTATTGGTACTTTTGAGGGTGTGAACAAGCATGTGGATATGGGAGAGCAGTTAGATATAGTGTATATGGATTTTCAGAAAGCATTTGATAAGGTACTTCAAGAGACTCTTCAGGAAATTAAAAAGTCATGTGATAGGAGGCAGTGTCTTATTGTGGAACAGTAACTGGCTAAAGGATAGGAAGCAAAAAGTAGGACTAAATGGTCAGTTTTCACAATGGAGAGAAGTAACTCGTAGAATGTCCCAGGGGTCTGTACTGGGACGGGTATTGTTTAATGTATTCATTAATGATCTGGAAAGGGGAGTAAGGAGATTGGTGATCAAATTTGCAGATGCCACCAAGATATTCAAGGTAGTTAAAATGAGCAGACTGTGAAAAATTGCAGGGTGATCTTGCGAGACTGGGTGACTGGGCATCTAAAAGGCAGATGAAATTTAATGTGGACAAACGCAAAGTGATGCACATAGGAAAAAAACAATCCAAACTTTATGTACACAATGCTGGGTTATAAATTTCCACTCAGCAAAAGGACCTTGGAGTCAGGAGTCACTGTGGACAATACATTAAAATCCTCAACTCACTGTGCGGCAGACATCAAAAAAGCAAACAGAATTATTTGTAAAAGGATAGAGAATAAAACTGAAAATATAACAATGCCACTATATAAATCTATGGTGCAGCTGCACCTTGAAAATTGTGTGCAGTTCTGGTTGCCCCATCTCAAAAAAAGATATAGTAGAAAAAGAATAGGTACAGAGAAGGGCAACAAAAAATGATGAGTATGGAATGTGGTTGGGATTCTTCAACTTGGAGAAGAGACGACTGAGAGGGAATATGATGGAAGTTTATAAAATCATGAGTGGTGTGGAGCAGACAGACAAACTACCAGACAAACTACCGTCAGCCAGCACAGGCCAGACAAACTACCCTCAGCCAGCACAGGCCAGACAAACTACCCTCAGCCAGCACAGGCCAGACAAATTACCCTCAGCCAGCACAGGCAGAACTACCCAGCCCCGCACTTGTATACGTGTGTGTATTTAGAACGTTCTGCTGCCCCCTGCTGCCGTCGTACGTTTAGCCCCCTGCTGCCGTCGTACACCCATGTCGTATCTTAGAGATACAAGTGTCTGCGCCAGCAGCAGCAGAACCAGCCACATCGGAGAGAACGGGGGCTGTGGCGAGAGTGAGCCCCCCACCAGCTCAATGAAGTAAGTGAAACTAAATTAGTGAATGAAGCAAGTCTGCAAATCCTGCATATATATTATTTATGTAGCAGCAGCAGCAATCTTCCTGGCACTGAGAAATGGTTAATTAGAGACAGGACTCTACCTGAGGTGGGCTTGCATCCTAGGATGAACAAGGGAGAGGGGGACATAGAGGGAGACAGGGATACAGTCATTCATCAAGTTGAGAAGTTGTAGGTGCTTGGCTTAGATTGAAGGGAGAAGCAGCCCCTGAATGAGAAGGCAGCCAGAGGAGCATTAGCAGGTAGTCACCCTGCGGAGATGAGCAGCTAGGCCTGGGAAAACAGTTTGGATATTCAGTCACATGAGCAAATGTGCAAATGATATTAGCTAATATGAAATTGCATATTTGCTTCAGCCCTAGTCTGAAAGTGAAATCTAGTGTTGTGGCTCGCCTCTTGGTCTGAACTTGAAAAGTGGTTAATGCCCAAGAAAAAATGTTGCACACCCCTGAAAAGAGTAAACAGCTTACAAACCTACTAACAAACTTGTGCCTGGAATAAGGTGCTGCATGTGAGATCTGTGCATTCCTCAATTCTCAGGAGAAGTCCAGCTACAATTCCTGGAAATACTTTGGAAAAGGAAATTCAGAGGGAAACGTGATGGTACTGAGTGGCAGTTTAAAATGAAGATATTATCACTTTGGGGTGCTATCGTTATCATAGCATTGTGGAGTGCTAATTGCAAACCATTTGGCTTCCAACCAGTTAATCAGTTGCACTGGTCACTACACAAATTATCCAGAAAAAAATTATGGATTGTTATTGAAGTGGGAATTTGTAAGGTCATTAAAACCTACTTGAAAACTCCAAGGGACTACGTACATCGACTGGACAGATAATACAAATAGACCCAATGGCGATGATGCTAAATGATGTTACACTATTGAAAGGGCTGAACAAACAGTACAAACACTGAATGATATCCCTAAGATCAGTGACAAAAGGGATAATTTATAGACACTGAAAAGAACAATAAGGGAATGAAACAAGCCACAACAGACCTGGAAAGGTTTAGACACCGGATGGATGATGAGTCACCCATAGCAGTAGATTAAATCAATGTTAACAGATGTTGTCTTGTACAGAAGATCAATATAGAAAACACAAGATAATTTATAACATGACGAGCATGTGTGGAGAGCCTTTCTTGATGACATTAAGAAATAAGAAATTGGGAACTTTTGTTGATGGGTGAGTTCCAGCT
Organism: Sphenodon punctatus; assembly: GCA_003113815.1. NCBI lineage: Eukaryota > Metazoa > Chordata > Lepidosauria > Sphenodontia > Sphenodontidae > Sphenodon > Sphenodon punctatus. The sequence goes on along the minus strand of QEPC01007559.1, from coordinate 10,676,663 downwards.
GATCTGAGAGTAAATGAAATAACATAAGAAAAATGAAGACACATTGCTAGTATGATGTTTAGACTGAGAAATCTATAAACTTGTTGATACAGAGCTCAGTCCTCAGCTGCGCTGAGCAGGCACTGAGCCCACTAAAGGAAGGCACTGAAATCGCTTGGATCCTGCAGTTAGTTCTGCACCAGATTTTCAAAAGAGCTTAGCCTCCAAAACCAGGGGCATGGTTAGTTTGTTTTTTAGCTATATCAGCTCCCCACCAAAATATCGGGTGGATTTTCTTTCCCTCTGAAAAGGACTGAGAACTTAGCATCTCCTGCTGTGTCACCTCTGGCCTGAGTGGTTCAGAAATGCTCAGCATGTGAGCTACAGAAAGCTGTGCTCTTGTGTAAATCCAGCCTCTAATTGCTGAGTTCTTTTGAAGTTCTGGCCCTGTGTGGTGTTTTCCCAGTGAGCCTCAAAAAGCTTGCAGATAACCATTGTGGTGTTTTGATTTAAACATGCTGGAACACAGTAACCAGAGCCTTCTCCTGCCAGGCCACCTTCCTCCGGCATGGTTGGGGCATTTAATAAACACCTAGAGTCCAGTGATAAGGGGCTAAGAGGAGCCACTGAAACCTCTCGGACTGACTGTAGGGGGCAGGGGATGTGGAGGTGTCCTGAATCTCAGAGGACAGCAGGGTTAGGGTACAGGATCAGGACTGGGGACCAGGACTCAAATGCAGGAGGAAGGAGAAGAGCAAAGGGAGGGGGGACAGGGAGACAGGAGCAAGGGCAGAAGGATCAGGTTGGGGGTGGAGGTGGGAAGCGAGGTAGAAGCAAGGCTGAAAGGGAGCAAACCTAGGCAGGAGAAAGACAGGAACAAAGCTAGAGCATGGAGCAAAGAGACAAGGCCAAGAACAGGGACGACCTTAGAATGTGCACAGCCATGGGTGAAAATAAAATGTCGGGGGCCCCCATTACCCCACCCCATAGCCTCACCACTTTAACCTGTTCCTGAATACCCTGCTCCCCTGATCTAACAGGTATGGGGAAGGGGGGACAGGCCCCTGCAGTAGGCAACCACCCCAGAAGGAGAGCAGGTCACCACACAAATAATAGCCCATTCCAAGGTCTCGGGAGCCCTGACCTCGAGGCTACCAGGAGAACTGGTCTCCCTGTGGGGCCCCTTCTGACCACGGAGCCAAGGCCACGGCCCTACTGACCGTTATTAAGGCTGGCCCTGGCTTGGAAGCAAGGCAAGGGGATGCCCAGAGCAGAATGAGGAGTGCGGGAGTGGTTGGGGCCTGAGACAGGCTGAGGCAAGGACACGGGAGAGATGGCCACTTTTCCAGAACCCACAGGGCTTCGAGGCTGGGTCCTGACACCAGCCTGAAATAACTCTTTGAGAGGTAAAAACACCCATTTCTAAAGGGTGCTATCCTGTGTCCTCGTTAGGCTATGTGGGAATTACTCTCCAGGCTTTAGAATGGTGAAATGAGAACTGGAACAAATATTCAGATCAAATACCAACTTTGATATATTTGTATCCATGTGTGATTAACAGGGTCCCTAGTTTTCCACAATAAAAAAACTGAAATTATCTGATAAAAAAACATAAATTCTCTGATTAAAAAAAACAAAATCTGTTTTTCTGTGTTTAAATATAAACGCTAGTTGACTTTCCCTTACCACAATATATATAGGTATGAGTTAGAACACCACTTTTTATTGTAATATTTTCATTTTTATGCAATTTTGCAGCTACCTGTCCCACTAAGAGTCCCTCCCCAAATTCGAGGTTTGTGGCACCTCCCCCCCCATGCAGAGCCCCTCCCCCACAAGCACATGCCTTTAGGTTGCTTCCCCTCCACTGTCCTGAGCTCACTGCCTCCTCCTTCCAGCCTGGTTCCAGACCACTCTGCCAACCAGAAAGGAGGACCATATACTAGAGGCTGGCACTTGGGGAAGCTGCTATGGGTCCATTGAGGCCCATCTTCTGTCCCCTCTTCCCAAGGTCCAGAAGACCTGACTGCCCTAATTCATAGTGTGCCCATGTACCACCACCACCACCACCCGCCCAAACCCACAGGAGGTCTTCTGTGGCGCCCCTCCAAATGCATAGCCCCTGGGCCCATCCACAGCACATTCCTTCAGGTTGCTTCCCCTCAGTTCCACTCTGCATCCTCGCTACCCCGCACTCGCCATGTCCTCTGAAACCTGTACGTTTTTGCCATTTTCTGCTAAATTCTCTGGAAAAAAGCAATTTCTGTGTTTTTCTCTGGTTTTCCATCGCAAAGAGAAAACTAGCAGCCCTAGTGAAGGGACAGGCCTCACCTCCTTAAGAAAAGCCTGCTCGTCACTATGGACCCCATCCCCTTTGAGGGCTAAATCAGGTCAGCTTAAGCAGCTGGTTAGTCTGCATCTGGTTGCGAGTGCTAGAAGACCAAAAGCAGATTTGCACTCAAAGCTGTCCAAGGTGCTGATTGGGAAAACCATAGGGAAGGCCTCCATTAAATTATAGATATAGCTAATTTCCCCACAGATACAGAGATTCAGTCCATAAGCAGGATCAGAGTTGCGCTTCTCAGAGGCAAAAGTGGACACATTTCTCACACCATTTAAACAAAGCGGACACAAAGCTATTCACTTCCTACTAATTGTTTTGGGAAGCAAATATTTATGTATGAATATTTGTTTTGGTTATTTATTTGTTTTGGGTATATCATCAGTTTCTGCAACTTCAGTTATTTGGTAACTTTGTTATTCAGACTTGGTTTGTCTTATCATTTTTAGACGTGTGTGGCGGCATCCGCACTTGTTTTCCAAAACACCTGGCAGCCCGATTTAAACGTGATGCCACCACCGAATATGTGCATGCGCGGGCAATGCGCATCCATTTCCGGCCGCGAACTGACGAGGTCGGCGATCGAGCCCGGTCAGTTCATGGCCAGAAATGGATGCGCATCACCCGCGCATGCGCGTATTCGGCGGCGGCGTCACGTGTAAATCAGGCTGCCTGGTCTTTTGGAAAACAAGTGCGGGCAATGCCACGCTCATCTAAAAACGGCCTTAGCGGTACTATTTAGCACTATTGCGCATGACTATGTGAATATGACATTGCTAGTGAAGATTAATTTAGATAGCTGTACGTTTGATTGAGGCTGTGAATAATCTCCACGAACACAGAATGGCATATTCATTTCAGCTCTAGAACAATCAACTAAATGGATCAACAGGCAAAAGACAGGTGAGGAAGTTAGTGGAGACTAAACACACGCATGAATTTCTCCCATGGATATTGCCCCACGTGTGTTGTGTTTAGTGTATTTGTGTATATAGGTTTTTTTAAAATTTCAAGGTAATTTCAGTCCTAGATCTCTCCAGTGAGATTTCTAAATGTGAAACTTAGGGTGTTTTTAATCAAGACTAATTCACGCAAGGAGTGCCTGTCTCTGTGTGGAACCTGACTCATCAGAATGTCATGGGAAATCAGTGCACAGTCCTGCACCCACCCATCCCCCATGCATCTCCCTCCTCCCCCCCCCACCTCCACGCATGGGGCTTTCAGCAAAAAGCCAGAGTGTCCCATGCACTGACAGGGTGGGGGGCACATGGACATGGTGGCTATGTGTGGGGCCGCTCTTGTGAAACATTCCCCTGCACACAGCGCCCACGCACCCTCCCCCTGCACCAATCACGGACCCTGTCACCGACCTGTCTCATCTAAAAACACCATGAGAGAGGAGAATACAGAGGCTCATGATGTGGACAATTGTTCATTAGACACAGGGAGGAGACTCCCAGCATTTTACACATAAACCATTGAGGAGTGAGCAGAAGCTACCCTCTCCCTGCTGCACTTTTGCAGAGACTGTCTGTTCCTCTCAAACCATTGCTTATCCTCCTAGCTTCAGAATAAATTTCTAATTACATTCACATGAAAGCAAAGCCATAAAATTAATCATCATAACTAGTAGTATTTCTTTTCTCCCTTTGCTTTTTATCTGTTAGACATTTAACTGAATGTACAGAACAAGCATAGCTTACAGTGCTAGATTGTACCAAAGCATGGTACCAAAACCAATTCCAAAAATAACCATTCTAAATTAGCAACTACAGTTCATAGTTGGTTCCTTAAACACAATCCTGAACACAAGGGTAATAATTTGGCTTTACAAGTCAGAAGAAAAATGCAGGAATGGCTGGTTGATGTAGCTAGGGATGTGCGAACACCGGGGGGGGGTTGGTGTTCTGCCCGTTCAGGGTTCGGCCGAACCCAGAACCGTTTGGTTCGGTCTGTTCGACCCGAATGGGTTCAGGGGGGCGAACCCGTTCGGGCGGGGGGGCCCAGTTTTCCCTCCCCCCTCCAGGCTGCATGGGTGGAAGGGGCGCCGGGGAGTACCTCCCCCCCCACCCTGCCCAGCCTTGTAACATTTATTTTTTTAACCCCTCCATCCCAGGGAATCGCCCTACCTGGTGGTGCCGGGGCTCCGGCCCTGGGTCCGGCGGTGGCGGGACCGGCGGTGGGTCCAGCGGCAGGTCCGGCAGCAGTTCAGAGCACTTCAGGCCGTTACTAGGCCTTCCGTGTCAAACCGCCACCGCTGCCTCCGCCGCTGCTGGACCCGGAGCCCGACCTACCTGGTGGTGCCGGGGCTCCGGGTCCAGATCTGGCAGCAGTAGCGGCAGCAGCGGCAGCAGCGGTAGCAGCAGCAGCGGGTCTGGCGGCAGCGGTGCTCCAGAGCACTTCAGTCCGCTACTAGGCCTTCTGGTTTGACCCGGAAGCCCTAGTAGCAGCCTGAAGGGCTCCGGACTGCTGCTGCCACTGGACCTGCCATCACCAAACCCAGGGCCGGAGCCCTGGCACAACCAGGTAGGGCAATCCCTGGGGTGCGAGGTTAAAAAATTTTTGTACAAGGCTGAGCGGGGGGGGGCGAGGTGCTCCCCAGCGCCCCTTCCACCCACGCAGCCTGGAGGGGGGAGGGGAAACCGGGTTCCTCCCTGACCCCTGACCTGCCTGAACAGGTTTGGAACCTGAACTTTGTTCAACCGGTTCAGGCGGGGGGCAGTTCGGATTTGGGGTGTTCGCGAATGGGCCGAACACCCTGAGTTAGGGCTGAAACCCGAACTTCCGAACCACATTCGCACATTCCTAGATGTAGCCTGTATTGTACAAGAGAACATATTGATCTCTTCTGGTCTTGATGAAGCACATGCAGAGTCCGCATCTTTTCTATGCTACAGAATACAACTTATGAATGTTCAGAGTTGGGGGGTTGGTCAATAAGACATGACTATGTTTCTGATGGATCCACCATTGCTTTTGCTCCATGCTTGCAGTAACAGAATTTTGTACTGTTTCCATCCCCCCACCTCCAGATCTCTTCACCACACAGAAAGGTGACACCATCAGATTGTTACAAAACTAGGTCTCTGACAGCCACTGATTAGCTTTATCCATGTCAGCAGAAGTTCAGCCAGCCAGCAAACACAATCTCCCCAAAGCTAATTTTCTCTGAAATGTTCCTTTTGTGACAATGTTACAAGAAGTTGGAGGGACCCTCATTTTTACTGCCTGGAATTGATCTGTTTTCCTAAGTTAAACAGGGTTGCCTCAGCTCCGTCAGGAAAACCACCACCATTTCAGTTTTGGGCCACTCTTTCTCATTCAAAGAGCAGAGACCCCTTAATTTAAAAAGAGAAAACATGATTAGAAACCTCCGGAATACTTAGCACTTCAGCCAAACAATTAGTAGTAAATACCTTACACTTTTTATGTATAAGCAAGGGCTTTGTCACTCACTATGGATGCAATCCCCAGATCACTTACACTGGAGTAGCCCATTGACTTCAATAAGCGTAACTTCCATTGAAGTTAATGGAACTACTTAAGCGGAAGTGGTTTGATGGTTGCTGCCTATCAGCCATGGTTGGATTTAAACCAGTGACCTAGATGTGAAAATCTCTGCAACCCATTAACAAATCCTATGAGCCCTCCAGTCCTGTAGGGTTTCTTTCCTTGAGGAATTCCTTTCACTTTCTTATGCCCACCTCAAGAAGCAGAATTGTTCTTATTTTTCTTCCCACTGATTGTTGCCTGCTTGCTGAGTATGCACAATGTCATTGCTAACCTAAGCTGTTTTCTTTGGTGAATAGCATAACATTGAACTAATTAGCATGGACAGTCATTTTACAAGCTTAAATATTTTATTACTCTTATTCCAAACCATTTTAGCCATTAGAAATTACCAAATCGCCTCCCTCCTTCTCCCCCAGCAATGAATTTCTAATTAGTTCCGGTTTCTTAACCATTTTAAAGTGTTTGCTTTAATAGTTGTGTTTCCTTGAAGTCTGTGAAGTCTGTGAAAACCAAACACTACCCTCCACCCAGATGGCATATTTCTGGGACACGTTGCCAAGAGCTTTGAGGCCTCTCAATCTTGCAGTTTCCCAATCTACAAGACTTATCAAATGACATGATTTTCTAAATTGTCAGATTATTTGGGATTTGAAATAAAGGAAACATAAATGACATTAAAGGGGTCTCGAATGCAAGGAATTCGAGAAAAGATTGAAGGAAATGAATATGTTTAGCCTACGGAAAGAAGATTAAAGAAGGACAGTTTAAGAATTTTCAAATGTTTAAAGGACTGCCACAAAGGAAGTGGAGAACAATTGCTCTGTGTTGCCACTGAGGATAAGGCAAAAAAACACCATCTATGACAATCCTAAACATGCTTATTAATAAGACCCATTGAAATCAATGGAACTTTTTCATGAGTAAATGTGCTTAGGATTGCCGCCAATGGGTTTAAGTTGTAAGAAAGCAGAACAGTTGGGAAATGGAATGAGCTGCTAAGGGAAATGGAGGAATCTCCTTCCTGGATAAACATCTGGCAGGGATGATCTAGGGAGTTTTTGACTCAGTTGAGGGGGATGGATTAGATGACCCTCGCGATTCCTTCCAGCTCTAAAGTTTGATGTTTCTAAAATAGCAGATTGCCCATGAGCTAGCCACAGATACCCCTTACAATGTTGCATCATCTGTAAAACCTATTTCATTTTGGTCACACTATTCTGTGGTATCTCCAGTGTTTTTTTTCTCTGCATAATGGTCCTGATAGACAATGGGAACTGACCCTTTGACTTCAGGAGGCTTTGAATGGGGCACAGTATCCTGGTGTGACTTTGGCAGCAATATTTCCCTTGCAATGCCACTCACTCTGCTGCTTGAGAAGTGTGAATTTTTCATGCCTCCTAAATGTTAATGCTGCTCTCAGTGTGGTTCATGGAGCCTATTGCGGTCGGAGAGGATTTCAGACAGTCTGCTGAAAAATTCACTCCGATGCTGCATTAATTCTGTAACCAAAAGGCTAGATTTTTCAAAGCATGGCCTGATGAGTTAGCCACATGATTCCCCCATGAAATCGTGCAACTACAACCACGCACAGTATTTGGAAAATGTACCTCGAGGATGGCACAGTTGTTGGCATACTAATCAAAATGAACTTATTAATTAACCAAGAGTCTCTCGTTCCCTAAAGGCAAACGGGTGCTAAGGGAGCTGAAGAGGCAGCGCACTCAGCCTCCCACGGGAAAATGACTTATGCCGCTCTGCAGTCATCCCTCTAATCCACAGTCAATGTTGACAGCATCAAGAGAACATTATTTCCAAGCCTGGAAGGGATGGGCAGACATAGGACCTTAGGGTGGCAAAGAGGTGAAAGAGGATAAAAAAACATAAATGTTTGCTAGCAATAAATATATCTGTTACTCTTCGGCCATGTTGCATCAGTATCAAGCCTTTGGGAAAGCATTTTCACAGCCAGTCATGAATGTGCTCTCTTATTCCGGCCTCGCTGGTGATGAAAGAGAAACAAACCTGTACTTGGCTATATATAAACCTGTAAAACCTATTTCCACTTCTTATGTTAAGCATAATTATCTGTTATGCTTAAGTTTCTGCCTAGCAGTGGGTTGTATTTTTCAAACTTCTACATGCACTTCTATGTGTTTTTGCACATCTTTTTAAAAAACAAACAACTATGGGTACATCCAGGTGGGAGGGGCTAGGCAAATTGGACTTCTGTATGACAGAGCACCCGGGAAGGGTTTACATATTAGGGATCACTTTCAGAAAATAGAATCAGGGTGAGTTTCACTTCATTTCCTTAATTTATTGTTTTTTTGCAGAAAACTTTCCCTTGCAATGCCATAACCTCTGCTGCTTGGGAAGTGTGAATTTACAGAATTTACGGCAGAGTTAGTGGCACTGCAAGGGAAATATTTTTGCAAAAGTCACCATCTACAGTCCACCCCCAACTTATTTTTTCTTATTCTCTCCCACCCAAGCCACTACACCTCCTCATATACACTTATCCTGTATTTGCTCAGTGTTTACTGTTTATAGTTCTGACTAGTTGCATGCCTGAGGAAGGGCCATGTGTGGTCCAAAAGCTTGCATATTCAGTTGGTCCAATTAGAAAAATCATTTGAATTACTTTGTCTCCATCTCTTATGTTCAAGACGAAGCAACACAGGAACCACCCTCTCTCTAGATTTCATCTCTATTAGCAGAGTGTTTCAGGAATCCTTGTTCCTGTCACTGGGTGCTTTCAGAAGTGATGACACCCACCACCACCATCTGGTGGGTGCCATCACTCCAGTAAGGATCCAGCCTGGCCACAAACTAACATAATGGGTATTTTCAGATGTTACGATCCCATGCTCAACCATGGTGAATTCTCACATGGTGAGCAAGGGACCGTAACGTCTGTTGGCCCGACAAGAGATTTCCGCCTGATGTTCACCCCCGTGAATCATGGGCGGGAATCTCTTTGACCACGTAAACGGCTGTCCTGCCCGGACCATTGCCGTTTGCGTGGTCAAAGAGATTCCCACCTGTGATTCACGGGGGTGAACACCTGGCGGGAAGCTCGCGTTCGGGCCAACAGACATGACGTTCCCAAGCTCAACCACAGGGAATTCACTGTGGTTGCGCGTGGGAATGTCACGTCTGTCCCCTGACCACGGTCGGGAATCAGCGGTCATGCCGCCGCTGATTCCGGGCCGTGGTCAATGCCCCGGGGGGCGGACGGGCGCTGCAGGTGGAGGTGTCTGTGGTCGCGGCGCACGCCCGTCTTCCAGAGGGTGAACGGCCTAGGGAGCGTGGGGGGGGGGGCTGTGTGGCCGCATGTTGAGCCGCGCAGCCCCCGCCCCTCCCCCAATTCCCCACCAGGATCAGTCTGTTGGCCATGCCGTTTTGATCCCGGCGGGGGTTCAATAGGTGATTCCGTGACGGGGCCAGTGCCGATTGCTCTGTGGGTGGGTGGAGATGGGTGTTGCGCGGGAGCATGCACGCACCAACACCCACTGCAAGTGGTGTTTACACAGACGCCTCCACCCATCTCCACCCAGAGAATCTGGGTGGAGGCATCTCATGTGGTGCCCTGTACCATGTATAATAAAATATAACACCCATTTTATCGGTGTTAGAGCGTCTGTGTAAAAAGGGCCTTAATGGGCTGTGGTGCACAGGTGGGGTCAGTGTGTGGTCCGTGTGGGGTGAGTGCACACCCATCTACACCCACCTCCACCCATCAACACGCATGGAGCAACCGCCATTTTTGCCAGTTGCTTCATGCATGCAGGATGGGTGGAAGTGGGTGTGCATACGTGTGTACGGGAGCGCACGCACACACATGGCGCTGTTTACACGAGACTCATCCACACAGGAACATCCAGATCTCTGGGTACTCATGCATGGGTGTCGCCCATGTAAAAAGAGCCATAATATGCAAGTAACTCCTGATGTGCTTTGAATAATTGTTTTGGGGTCTGATTATATTGAAATGTTAACATTTCTTTTAAAATAATTTTTTTAAAAAAACAAAAACACCTGCCCTGCACAGTGTACCAGAGTAGCTAATAAACTGGAAAGGGAAAAGTCTGAAGGGAGGAGAAGAGGAAGAGGCACATGATCATCTTCATCCAGGAGAGAGGATGACCAGAGATGATTTTGGTTAGTCTACTTTGAGTCACATCCCAGGCAGAACAGAATGGTCTGTCTCAGGTGCAATAGAACTCGGAGAGGGCTACATTTGCTAACCCCTCTTTTTACATTTATTGCACTCATCGTTGAGTACTGGGAGACAGGAAAGAAACATGGAAGTTAGAATTTAAACATTATGCAGCAAACATTTAAAGGTCGATGCCATGGGTTCAGGAGCATCACTTGTGTTTGTACAAACATGTTGCCCAATTGCTCATTTAGGTTATTGCTTTGTGGAAAAAAGCAGCCTGACTGAGGTCAGGCTGACCGAGTGGCTGTTCTATATCTATGTAATATTTTTTTTTCAAGTTTGCTTTTTTTTAAAACCAACTGGTTTGTTTATTTCATACAATGAGAATGCAGCCTGTAGCACATCCTTGTAATTTAAATGTGGATGGTAAGACAATCTCCTTATGTAGTTTTATCTTAGGCCTTTTTATCTTAGGCCTTTTAGCGGTTGGTGGGGGGGATGGGTGTACTGCCGCAGTGAGTGGAGGTGGGTGTGCGCCCGGTCCCACAGATGCACACCCACCTCCACCCACGGAGCCCCCTCCGGTTTGCCAGACAGCTCCATGGGTGGGTGATGGGAGGAGGTGGCTGTTTTGTGGGAGCGCACACACACACCCACCCACTGCCCATGCTGTTGGCATGGATGAACACCCATACCCCCACCCACTGCCGCAGCATGTACACAGATGCCGCCCTCCCCCACCCACCGCACACCCGCATGTAAAAACAACCTTCATTTGGGGGAGCAGAATGGGAGTGTGGTGGAGATGCTTAAAAAATTATTAACACGTCAATAAAATAGACCTCCCAGAATGCATTCAGTTTCAGACCATGTTTCAAAGATACTCCACATTAAGTTCTTTTACCAGTTTTCCTTCAAGATTCAAGAATCCACACTCACACTGACGTCTCTGGACAATTAAACAGTAGGATGCTAGGTTCCAAAAACTACTCCTTGGCCAGACGTTTTCCAGCTTTGTTGCAGGACCTTTGAAAATATAGGTGAGTTATTCTGGACATCCACCGCAAATTAAGATGTTCATTTTAAACGAACTGTGGTGGTTGCAGTAGTTACTAGGAGATCTTTGTTCTGAGTTGCACTTCTGTTTGGAAGTCTTGTGAGAATTTCTTATTCCAATAAATGTGCTCTGTTTTGGTTTTTCCTGTGTTCCTCTGGCAGCTAGAAAACCTTTGCTAAGGCCAATTGATTCAATTCCAAGACTGTCTGTGCCTGTTTTCAGAGTTCTGCAGATTACTTTGGAGCAGCAAGAAAGAAAATAAGAAACTGGAAAAGAAGTAATTGGTTGTATATTTTAATGATTTTGCTTTTTAAAAAATTAATGAAAGATCATTTAAGGAGGCCAGACTTTTAGCAATAATTTAGTTAGTGTGTTGTTTTATTTATTTGTTTGTTTGTTTGTTTGTTTATTTATTTGTTCAAATGTATACCCCTTAAGGCTCCAGGGGGTTGATGGTATATAAAAAACTCATGTACAAACATATTTAAAATCCCCTTAGCAAATGGTTAGAAGAATCTTTAGAAGCATACTAACTGAAATGTTGTTCAGGCCTTATTATTGCTAATAGGTATGGAATACTGCATCAGAGTCCTGATAAATAAGAGTTCATTGCTGTGTTGAAAATAATGTACAATTTTTCTATTTAAAAGGAATACATAAATCCTACAGCAACTAAATGACTTATGCCATGATCCTCATTAGTCCAAGCTTTCTAGAAGGGCTGAGCATATGCCAGTTCTAGACTTATGCAAGTGCCAAATCCTAATTCACAATGGGTGTGTTCAGATGAGCAAGCCAACCAGGGAGATCCATGGCCATTGCATGGTTCTGCCACAGAGCACCCACACATGTGGAGGGCATGGGGAGTGAAACAAATGGGCAACTCCCAGCATGGCTACCATGAACATGGAGGCAGCTGCCACGGACTCCCCTGCCACAGACCTGCCCTAGAAACACATCTGAGCCCCTCACACACACACACACAGCAGCTCCGTGAATCCCTCTCCGTCTCCCATGCAAGGGGCTTGCAAATAATGCCATTTCTTGCCCTGGTAACAGCAGTGATGGGGGTGGGGGGAGCTCGGGAAATCCTAGCCACTTTCAGCTTATAGGCACTGTGGAGGGGGGGAGGGGAAGCATGCTGGTCTGGTCTTTGCAAGTGACATGTCCTGGGCGCGAGTGCTAGGCTCCCCAGTGCTCCTGGCCAGGGCTTGTAACTTGCAACAGCTACTTCCCCCACTCCCAGCGCCTATGAGCTGACAGTCCCAAGCCCTGGTTGGTCCCAAGCCCAGGTGGCCACATTCGAGTGGGCATTGTCAGTGGCCACACCACGGCTATGGAACTCCCTCCTGGTGGAGATTCGCCTCTGCCAGATCTCCCGTGCTTTTGCAAAAGTTGTAAGACCTGGTTATTTCACTGGGCATTTGGTGAGTGGGACAGGTAGTGGGTGGAGTTCTATGTTTTTTCTGTTTTTTGTTTGTAATGGTATGGGGGTTGGGGTTTTTTGACTTTTAAGTGGGGATTTTAAATGTGATTTTTTTATTTTGTATTTTATATTTGATGTACACTGCTCCAGGCTGCCATCAGGATGGGGCCGGGGGTATACAAATAAATTAATTTTTTTTAAAAAATGAAAAGAGGTTGTAAACCACTGCTCTATGGTACTGGCAGACCTGTCTGTGTGGCCCAGCTGGCTTCTCCTGTTCATATGGGCAGGAGCCATGTGCCTACCCATTGCCATGGATCTATTTGGCTTGCCCCGCCTGGTGCACTTTGTGTTTCCTGGCATGTGGCAATGAGTGTTGAAGAGTGGGTGCTCTGTGGCTTGTAGGAGCATGCATTTGGCTGCTCCACCTTTAGATGGGCAATCAGACGTGGGGCTCATGGGTAGCCATGTGGAGTAGCATCTCGTCTGAAAACACCCAATGAGAGGCATCGTTCTGGAATATAAGTAAGCAGTACTGACTATCATGTGGAAGCATAGAATGCATCTCTGTATCTGGGGCATATTTCTGAGGGGACAGACCACACTTAACTGCTGAACACACAAAGGGCCTGTACTGGACTCCTTGGGGAGGTGACACTTCATGTGCAAATGAGTGTAGGTGATGGACCGCAAATGAGCATTTGGTACCCATTTAAGTCTAGTATGGCACTTTGGCATTTAACATACATGTGTGTGACCCCTTTGTACAACTGGATGGATGAAAATTGCACCATTAATTCATCATTATTGCAATTTGGGAGAAAAGAGAAACACTTTAACCCACAATATTATTCTTAGAGCCAGAAATTAGACATTTGCTGGAACCTAACTTATAGGTGGGGATAGCTGATGGAGATGGAATTACAGGCCCATCCAAAGGACCATGTATCATCTGAGGGATGCTGGAGTACTTGGTGGTCCAAATATGGTACATGTCTACCTGCCCCTGGCATATGCTTGAGCAGGTGCTTCAGGGATGGGGGCAGAAACTGTCTCTCCAGCAGGGCAGCCACAGGTGGTCTCTGCTTCCATTGTGCCACTTGATTGGACTGAGAAAATGGCCCCTAACATTGAGAAACTCCTTGAAGGCAAATCAAAGAAAAGCCAGATGGACAATGCTTGGCATCAGAAGAGAACCAATGTGTGGCCTAAATTAAGAAGAGAGGTTTCGCCACTCTGCTCCCTTCTGGGAGTGGAATTTCCCAGAAGCCAGATGATGCCATTTGGGGTGACTTTGGCAGAGCTTTGCAGTATTCAGAGGACCACGCTGTTCTTCCTCCCCTCCTAAGCCCTCCCCTCCAAACATACTTTGAACTGTTGTTAGGTCAGTGGCAGCAAGACAGTGTTTGTGCTGGTCAGTCCAGCCTCCCTCAACCCTGGGGTTGAGTCATCATCTGCCCGCTGTAACCTTTTTGCAGATTATTTTGCGGAGAAAATCACTTGTATTCACCAAGACCTCAATGCCACATTTAATACAGTAGAGGATGTAGAGGTTGTAGAAGCTCCGGCTTGTCCAATTTTGTGGGATCACTTTCAGTCGGTGACACCCACTGATGTGGTGGGTGTGCTTGGGGCGGTTCGAGCCACTTCTTGTGAATTAGATCCGTGCCCATCCTGGCTGGTTAAGAGCTTCCGGGAGACAACGGGGCCATTGCTGGCCGCGGTGGTCAATGCCTCCCTGTGGGAGGGCAGAGTGCCAGGCTGCCTCAAGGAGGCAGTGGTACAGCCTCTGCTCAAGAAACTATCACTTGACACTGACTCCCCTGCCAGCTGTCAGCCTGTCTCTACCCTTCCCTTTTTAGGGAAGGTTATTGAACAGGTAGTGGCTCAGCAGCTCCAGGGGCATCTTGACCGCATTGGTTATCTTGATCCTTCTCAGTCCGGGTCACGGCACTGAAACAGCACTTGTGGCTTTGGTAGATTATCTCCACCATGAAAAGGACCGCGGTCGTTCGACCCTATTGGTCCTGTTAGATTTCTCGGTAGCATTTGATACCGTTGACCATGAGATGTTGGTGACGCACCTGTGGGACAGTGCTGGGGTAGGCGGAATCATTCTTGAATGGTTCCACTCATTTCTGACTGGGAGAACTCAGCAGGTGGTACTCAGTGATTGTTTGTCATCTTACCGAGACCTCTTGTGTGGCGTCCCACAGGGTTCTGTCTTTTTCCCTCTCCTGTTCAACGTGTATATGCAGCCACTCAGTGAGGTGATCAGGGGTTATGGGGTGAGGTGTCATCACTATGCGAATGACACCCAACTGTACCTTTCATTTTCAACCAACCCAGGCCCGGCTGCCTCAGTGCTTACCCGGTGTTTGGCAGCTGTGTGGGACTGGATGAGGGCTAATCAATTGCAACTGAATCCTGACAAGACTGAGATGATGTTAGTGGGTAAGTCGGTGGATGTGATGGCTCCCTCAATTGATGGGATCTGTCCTCCACTGACTTCCCAGGTGAGGAATCTGGGGGTGCTCCTCGATGTGCAGCTCCACCTGGATCTCCCGGTGGAGGCTGTGGCAAGGAGTGCCTTCTGCCAGTTACATCTGGTGCGGCGACTTCAGCCGCTGATTTCGGTTCCAGAGCTGGCCATGATCATTCATGCTTTTATTACCTCTCGGGTAGACTACTGTAACGCACTCTACGTGAGACTACCTATGGTGACAGCTTGGAAGCTGCAGCTGGTGTAGAATGTGGCGGCCCGGCTCTTGGTGGGGCTGGGCCGCCAGGAGCACGTTACACCAGTGCTCCGATCTCTGCGCTGGCTGCCAATAGTCTTCTGGGCTTGATTCAAAGTGTTGGTTTTGACCTATAAAGCCTTACACGGCCTGGGCCCTGCCTACTTGCGAGATCACCTCACCCTTCGGGTTCTAGACCGGCCCCTGAGGTCATCCAGGGGCGCCGTGTTGGAGGTCCCTCAGGTTTCCCAGGGGGCCACACAGGACAGGGCATTCTCGGTGGCTGCACCACGCCTCTGGAATTCCCTCCCGGTGGGAGCCCGTCTGGCCCCGGACCTCCCGACCTTTCATAGGAATTGCAAGACCTGGCTGTTCTGTCAGGTGTTTGGCAAGGGAGAGGGGGGAGGGGTGGAAGGGGTGGGGGTTTCTGTGTTTCTTATTATTGATATTATATTGGGGAGATATTTTAATTGTTTTACTGTATTTTATATTTATTGTTGTTGTTAGCCACCCCAGGCTGCCTGTGGTAGGAGGGGCGGGATATAAAATTCGTAAATAAATAAATAAATAAATGGTGGGTAGAACAGGTTATGTTGTACAGCATATTTAGGAATATAATTAGGATTGTCAGCCAGAATGGGTGAACCACATTGGAGAGAGCAGCGCAAAGCGGCCACGACCCTCCCTTTCTGAGGCAACCTGCCCCTTGCTGAGGATCATGACATCAGGGCACTTCAGAAGGGCAGGCCACATCGGGAAGGGGTTAGGAAAGTTCATAGTGTACGCCCCTTTTCTGGCCTCCCCCTGCCACCGGAAGCCCTGATTCTTCAGGTGAGCCAGAAATACCCCTGGCTAACCCAGAGAAACAGAGTCTGGAGCAACAGGGGCAATACCCAAAGCCTGCAGGTGAAACCCAGAGAGGCAGTAACCTGAAATATAATACAGGGACAAAATTGGAGAGCAAGCAGTGACCCAATTATCTCTGGATGGACATCTCTATGGAAGGAAAAGCCCTTCCATGCCTTCAACTGCAGGAAGCAAACCATGGACTCAGCTAACATGGCAGAGGCTGAGGCAGGGAATGAGTCATTTCTATGTTTGGGAAACACATGTGGGCACTACCCTACTGCAAATAATAAAGAATTACCAAAACCAATGACCCGGGCAAACAGCCACTGCTCTAACGGTGTGCAAAAATAGTCAGAGATGTGTCTATAACAGAGTGAAGCCTAGTAGGGTGGCTAGTCCTTTAAGAAAGCCTGGCAGTGACCTCCAAGTCACTAACTGAGGGTCAAGAGGCGTATGGGACTCAGCTGGAAGCTGAGCAAGAGGAAACAGCTGGTCGGGACTACCACACTATAAAAGAAGTGCTGGGGCAACCAACCCTCAGTCTACTCCTAGACTCAGTAACAGAAGGAGCTCTGCTTCAGCTACTGGCTAGTCTGTCGTTGGACTTTGTAGGAGATGGAACTGCACAGAAGATGCCTATCTGCCTTGGAGCCTGGAATAAGGAGAAGCTGTCCTGAAGGAAAAGAAGCTTGAGGACAAGATGAAAAACTTTGATAAAGACTGTTGCTGAAAGCAAGCCAGTGGACTGTTACTTGGTTATGCTTAGGGTTAGTAGGTTAAGGGGGCTGGAGGGGTTGTATACCTGGCATAGTGAGATAAGAGGTGGAGACTAACTATGATGATAAACTGTTTGAGCTAATTCCTGCATAACTATGTACCCTTGGGACCCAATCCTGACAATACTCACCGCCCATCACTGCTATGCTGTTATAGCATCATCTGTGCATTCTCCTCGCTTAACAAGGATTAGAGCCAAGGAAACAAGATTGTATTACATTGGGTGTCTTCTGACCGATGTGAGACTAGTCACCTCTGAAGCTGCTCCAGGGGTGCAACCCTGCACCCACCCACGTACAGCCCCACCTGGGTCCATTTTAAAAGGACGCAGTGGCTGCTGCAGCCCTCAATCCACTCGTGTGGCACCCTCCTCCCTCACACCATACACGGTGTTTTCAGACAAGACGCTCTTCACCCACCCCTCACCCATTATACATGTTGCAGGGCTGCAGTGTTGCCCTATGGGTGCCCTGTAACATGTAAAATGGGTGGGTAGTGTCTTGTTGAAAACACCCACTGTTGCAGGAAGATCAGGGGTTGCCTGGGGTAACCACCAGCCAAAAGCAGATCTGCAGTGGCCATCCATCGAGCCAATGGATAGCAGCTCTGCTTCTGGATGGTGTCCTGGGCTTCGGCAGCCTGCTCTGCCTGCACATTTGGCCACCCAGGGGTGAGTCTGAGCAAAAACAGAGTTACTGTCCGGCTGTTTATACCCACTGTGATGGGTTCTAGAAATATAGTGTTGCTGTCAGAAATATATTTATAACCCTATGTTTTCCTCTCTTGCTGCTAAGAAAGGTAAGAAGGAAAGAACAATTCTTAGAAGTACAAGTTGGATGCCTGCCCAATTATGAGCTACAATGTTTCTTTGCTTATTTTTTTTTTATTCTTCTTCAGGTTTTAGGAACTCTTTAAAAATAGTAGCCCCAAGTAAAATGTGGTCTTTACAGGTTTAATAATATACTTAGTAATACATTCATATCAATATTGTGATAATCCCTGAATGATTATGAATGTAACTTTGCATCCCAGCTCTGGAGATTTGGTTCCTGTTATATTTTATATTATCCATATCAACAATGTAACCATTTCATAAATATTAAACACACTCCAATCCCTCCCTAGCTTTGTTATAATAATGCATATGGAGTTGCAACAATAGCATCTATGTTCCAAACCAAGTTATGATACGAGGCAGCAAACATAAATTAAATGGAACAAAGCTGTTGAGACTGTTTGTGATTGAATTTGTGGACTGAAGTTTTTTAAAAATACAGCCGCAGACTGAATAGCATTTCATAATCGCCCAGTAAAAGCTAGGATGTGTATTCATAAGCTTTTTAATGTATGCAGTCAACCTCCCCACTTTATCTTGTATCCACTGAGGCAGGCTTGTAAAGTTAGCATGCATGGATTAAAGGGTGAAGCAATAAAAGAGAGGTACTCTTACAGCATGTAAAATGGCTGATAACAGTATTTTAAAACCATAAATTCAGCATCACACAAACAAAGTGATAACCCCATAAATGCATCTTTAGGTTGAAGCAGCTTGCCATAGTTTGTGTCTGACCTGGGATGCAAAGACTGAAACCAGCCTCTTAATGAAGGCATCAGGGTTCCTTTGTCATGGTCTTTAAGATATATAACAGTGGGTAAGGAAATCTAGTGTCCCCAGGAAGATAAAGAAGCTTTAAACCAGATAATATAATTCTGAGTCACTTAACATGCAAATAGCACATGTGGTTTCTGTGATAGAGAGCAAGTAATGGAATAAGATACTTTGTTCCTTCCTTTCATCCATGCCAAAATAGAAAGTGAACTTGAAGCTTTATAAAAGCTGCAATTTCATTTTAAGGGGAATTAATTGGACAGGCTGCACTGTCAAAAAGAGTCCAAAAATGTTTCCTGGCAGGAGAACAACATGTGTGAAATCTGTCTGGCACCAAGAACCTTTGACGACATAAAGCTTTTAATATCCGTCAAACAGTTGATCCCTGATGATGATTATGGATGATGACTGATTGATAGCTAGTGTGCACACAGTGGTCATGAAGTTTGTTTGCTTGTTTTACTAACAGTTTAAGGTGTTCAACCCCACCCCCCCAAGCAAGTGCATAATAAATATACATTAAAAAAAAATCAGGATGTGATTCTGAGATCATGAAAAGAGTTTATTGTAAGAGCACTAGCATTGTCCAATTAAGAAAAATGAATAAGGGAAAATCTACATTGCTTATTTAAGCAGCCTTGTGCAAAAAACCCACAATTGTAATGCAGTAAAGTATCTACAGCATATATCTTCATGTGCCGTTCTGTCTCCGTGTGAAATGGCATTATGGCATTCTATGGTTTCAGTCTCTCAGCTGCTCCAGATGAAATCTGTCCAACTTGCAAGTACAAAATTGTTCTCTCTAACTTGCAGCCCTACATATATCCAGCCTGGGTGCTGACCATCAGGCTAGGTTCCAGTAGGAAATAGACCAGTGGAGTATCTTACCACGCAATGGAGTAGTTGCCAAGTCTTTAAACCATTATTCTTGGCCTATGTGGGCTACCCACATCAGGTACCACAGTGGGTGTTACCAGATGTATCACTAGATGCATTCACCTGTTATGTCTGTTTGTGCAAATATGCTTTGTGTCTTGCACTTACCACTGGTTGTGATCCCAGAAAGCGTCCTTGCTGCCAAGAGCCTGTAGCTACTGCTGCTTCCACATAGTTGCTGTTATGTTTAGAGATGTATCCCTTCCCACTTCTGGTTCACTCGTTTAGGATAGGGCAGGATAAAAATGTAAATAAATAGTCCAAGAGAACAGATTTACTACCTGTGAGTCCTGCATCAACAGCTGTATCAGTGTTCTACAGGCCTCAGGGAGTGGGACAATGAATAGCTGCTGAGGGAACCACAAGCTCGAGCATACAGGGAAGTTGGGAATGGTCATACGGTTGGTGGGCAGAGACTATAGAGCAGCTCGAACAACATCCATCACTGTTACGTTTGTATAACCATAATTGTGGTGATGCACCGTATTGAATTCAACCCAGAATGGCTTTGCAACATGTGTAGCATTCTGTCTGATAACACCTAGTGGGAGGGAGGAAGGTGAGAACAGCAACCTGTGGCGTAACTTTGGGCTAAACATTGTGAGGGATGACTTTAAACCTCAGGACATTTAAGCAGTCCTTCATCCATTAAAGTCAATGAAAGTGGGGCCATTAAAGGCAATGAATGAAGATGCTTTAATGTTCCGTTGTTGAAAAGCAAATTTTCCCTTTGTCTAGGTGAGACACCCCCAATCTCTGGCCTGTGAATATAGGTTATTTAAATGAAAGGGTCCACATAAGGACCACCTGTCTCTGTATGGGGCCCATCTTGTCTAAATTTTGAGCGGGGGGCAGTGTGCTCTCCCATGCACACCCATCACCCATGAATCTCCACCCCACGCATGGGGCTTTTGGCAAAAAGCCAGAGTGCCACATGTGGGCACAGGGTGGGCAGGGCGGCTATGTATGGGGCCACTCGTGTGAAGCACACACCCACACGCACCGTGCCCATGCACCTGCCCCACACAACAGCAGAGCCTGCCCATCTCATCTTAAAAACACCCTGTTTCCACTTCCTTTCTGAAGTTCCAGAAAGACAGCGTCTCCTCACCCCAAAACCTTTGCTTTTGCAAATTAAATTATTCATTTAGTCCATTAAAGAACCGAGGGATTTTTCAGACACTCTTTCCCCCATGTTCCTGCCACTGAAGCCTAGGTGTAGCACAAACTAAACGCTGGAAGCTCCTTGTCTGGGGCTCAAAAGGTGGGTGGAGAGATTTTGGAATTCCTATCCTGCACTGAAAGTTCAGGAGGTTGTATCCCCTCTGTCCCTATAATTACACCCATGACATCAACCACACCGATTCCTCTGAAGGCAAGTGGGGGGAAAGGATGCAAGAGTCACAGTCTTAACTCTCTACTCCAGGGAAAGGGTCAGAGCAGCTTGCTTATCTCCTCAAGTAAGGAAGCTGGAGCCAAACTGTGTTTATCTGATTCAAAACTGGGCCAGAGCTCTGCTGCAGGATCACAATTCTCCTCTCTTGCAGCAGACTGCTACATGCCACTCACTCCCAGAGTGTGGATTATTGTGAGCAGAGCTCCCATGTTATTTCAAAGGAACTATTAATGGGAGCAAGTTACATTTGATGAGAAATATTATCAGGAACGGAACCTAATAAAAGATTCTCTTGTGGAGGAACAAAGAGGAGAAGTATCTTTGCTCACTCTCTCATAGCTGTTCTGGCTCTGTAGGGCTCATATAAAAGCAAACCGATAACGCTTGCTTTGTCACCAAAGTCATCCGGTTTGGTTCTGGTCGGATATACACAGGAAATAAAAGGCTTCTTTCCAGAGCAGAACCACACTTTGATATTTGATCCTACCTGCAGCAGTGCCAGCTCTCAAGAATTTATCGTGAGAAGCACAGTTTCTAAGCTTCATTTAGAGCAGGGCTGATTACTGCGGGGCTGCTGATCTCTGATTCTGTGGTTGCTCCCTGCCTCCCTCTGCATTCTGCAGAGAGCTGAATTTGCTCTCTGCGTCTCCAGCCACACTAGAGCTTTACCTGAGTGGGAAAGGGATCAGGGAAGCCCCTTCCCAGGTGTGTGCAACACTCTAATCAGTCCCCATATCCAGAGGGACTGATATTGGGGCACCACACAATGCACTCCTGCTCATTCCCCCTGGAAACAGGGACCAATTAGAGTGTTACACAAAACTGGGACGTGGCTTCTCTGATCCCTTCCCCACTCAGATAATTTATTGTTGGGTCCCAGCTAAGCTCTGCAGTGTGGCAGAGTGTGTGGCAGCATATCAGAAAGGCTGGCCCTTTAAGACAGGCAGCATCAGTTGATTGAAGGTGCTACCCAAGGCACAGGCACTGCATGAAGTAGTGGACAGGACAGTGCCTGCCACCTGGGTTTGGGCATGGCAAAAGCCAACCCAGGGATTCAAGCCTGGCCTGACCCAGAACTCAGAGTTGATGAGAAAAGGGGAGGCAGGAGCTAGTTAGAGCTCTGCCTCCAGAGAAAGCCTGACCCAGAGACGGTTGACTAAGCTGAGAAAACTTGGTGAGCTGCTTAGGAGCAACTAGGGAAGAGACGGTAAAAAGGCAGGAGCTAAGGAAGAGCTCTTCCTCAGAAAACCTCCCTCAGAGTGACTTGCCCAAAGGAGACGTTGACTACAGTGGCTGCAGGCTGTAGGCAGACGAGCTGGGAGCCTAAACAAGTGAGCCAGGTTTGCTAGAGAGCAAGTGGGACTGTGCCTGGCCCACAAAGGACTGTATATAATGGTGGAGAACTGTGAATAAAGAGACGCTAGTAAGATAATGAACTTTGAGCTAAATAGTAATTTGTGGGGACCGGTCCTGACAAGACTTACCCTGGGTTGGACCGCACCCTGTTAGACAGCAAGCTCAGCTCTCTGAAGAATGGAGGAGGAGGCAGAGAACAGCCACTGGATCAGAGGCCAGCAGCCTGGGGGTGAGTTAAATTAGCTGGTGTCCTGTGGCATGCCAAGCCCAAGATGCCCTAATTTTTTTTTAAAAATAATAATTTAAGTTTCATTTTTGTGAGAAATCTCACACTGGAACTGACATTTTGGCAAGATTCTCATGAGAATTTTTTTAATTCTCATTTCAGCCCTAAGAGTGAGCCTGCCCCCAGGCCTAGGAGCATCACTAGGCCTGGACTTCAACGTTGACAACTCTCATTAATTTTATCTCAAGAGACATGATTTCTAAGCCTCCCTCACAATCTCGCAATTAGTGTCACTAATCTCATGAGATCAGGCGGCTTGGTGTGAAGTGCGGCACAGGTGAGAGCCCTGCAGCTGATGTCCTCCCCTTCCCCCCCCCCCCCCCCAGGCTCCAAGGTCTCAGCAGTCATTTATGTTTATGGTTTTTTAAATTATTTTTAGGGGGGAGGTTATAGGGATGGGACTTTTAGTATTGCCTAAAACTGGAAATACTCAATAATGGCTCTATCGGATTAATCTGATATCTCAGTTCTTTCTCAGCATCGGCAGTATTGGATCTTTTGCATTGGTTTTTTATCAGATTTTTTTAACATTGCGGTTTTGGAAAATCGTAATGTTAAAATCCGATACCGAGAACCAACAGAAGAACTGGTAGACAGAAATCAGATACCAATAGAACTGAATTTTTGCCAAAAGTCCCACCCCTATTTAGTTTATGGTTTATGTTTGAAAATTAGCAGCTCATGATTTACATACCAAATGTCTTGATTTTTAAGAGTTTGTCTCTTGATTAATGAGACAGAGGGTCTGGCAACACTGCACCTGCTTCCCCTACACCCACTATTCTAATTTATTAGAACTGTTACCATCCACAGGAGAAAACCCACCAAGAGGCACCTCATACTTATGGCATACTTTCCAAAATTTACTGTAGCCTGGGATTCAAACTGCCCATTTAGTAGGATGATGTTGCATGGTTTTCTTCAGTTATGCAAATTTCCATTTTATTAATGAACCATTCAAACTTTTAACTAAACTCAAACCTTTATGCTAAATAGCTTTTGAGAGCAGAGCTTTTAATGCCACACTTTTAATTGCTGCCGTAATATTTTTTAATAAAATCAATTAACTTGGGCTGTATCTCTGTCAACTAACTTGTAAACATTATTAAATAGTTTAATAAAATATACCAAATATGTCTGATCATTCCAAATGTATTATAGACAAATGACTGTACATCAAATAGCAAATATATAATATACACACAGCAAAAAATACATGTTGTGCTTTTTATTTACATATTTTAAATTTTAATGCCTGTGATTGCATAAAGTTTATTTACTTGAAACATGCAACTTACCCATGGGTACCTTACTATGCAGTAAAGTATCCCAGGGTAACCCTCAAAGTGTTCACATGGATAGTGGCAGTTCTAGGTTTTGTGGGGGCTGAGTCAACAATTCAGACCCTGTTCAAGAATGCAGACAGGATCAAGACAGGATTCAGCAGAACTGAAGCATAGCACCTAACATTTCAAGTGGCCAAGGGGAGACAAGCCCTGACTTCACTCCAAAGAATAAGCTCCACTCCTCAAGCTTGCACTCACACATACACCTTCAATATTCCAAGTGCATAAAGAGGGACAGAGACACTGTCCTGCTTCATCCCACTTAGTTTCTTGTCCTTCCTTCATCTCCCTGTTGTCCTCTCAAGTGCTTTTCCTGGGAGGCAATCAGGAGACAGGGACCTGAGGTTTAAATACTGGTTCTGTCTGTCTCTCTCTCTCTCTCCTGAAAGAGGGACTTTGACCACATGAAAGAAGGACAGTAGGATTCAGCACCCGAAGAGGGACTGTCTGTCCCAAATATGAGACTATTGGAAGGTATGCCAGAGCCCCAGACGGGGGAATCCTTCCAGAAACATGTGAAGTCCAAGGAGAATTGGGCCAAGCCTAGTCACACAAAGCTGAAGAGCAAACCAGTTAGCAAAGACCAGGGATGATCAGAAAACTGAAGTTGGAAGGTGAGTCCAATACAAGGTAGGCCAGGCAGGCAGGTTGGGGAACAGATGGGTAGGAATGCAGACATATGTTCCTATCTTAGCTCCCTGTGGTCAGGAAGGAAAAGGTGAGAATGCAGGCCTGTTCTCCTAAAGTGTGAATGTGAGGTGACTATGGCATAGCCAGGTGGGGAATCCATCATGGTATATCACTGATAGCAGTTGTTGGTTGTCTTTGGCTGCAGAGCCCAAGGCAGCCACCAATGCATAAATCAGAAGTGGGCAAACTGTGGCTCTTTGATCTCATTGTGGTAAATGGATGCAGCTCTCGGGATTAGGAAATTTTGCCCACCCCTGGGATAAAGCCACTTCTGCACATTGGCATCTACATTCTTGAGTAATTTTGTCTCTGGAATTCAGGAGTTCTTCCCAATTCAAACATGGGATCGTGTATCTCAGAGTAATAAGTCTTTACTTCTGATGAAGTAGCTGAACCCTATATGTGTACGCTGGGGTATATCACAGGGTACATGCCAGTTACCCCAAGTTCAAAACCTTAGAGAGAGATCCTGGTCCCACTTGAGTCAAGGGAGGGGTGAGGCCGCATTCCCACCTGCAGCGGCAGTGGTGGCAGTGAGAGGGGCGAGGGAAGACACGGCAGTACGGAGGAGCAGATCAACAGGAAAAGAGCTGGTGCGAACGGGGATCTGCCGCAGCTTCTCTCGTGCATGTTAGGGTGCAAAATCCTGCCCTGACATGCGCGAGAGAAGCAGCGGCAGATCCCCGTTCGCACCAGCTCTTTTTCTGTCGGCCGGCTCCTCCGCACTGCCGCGTCTTCCCTCACCCCTCCCACTGCTGCCACTGCCGCCACAGGTGAGAACGCAGCCTAAGAGGACTCAAAAATTTCCCTGGATAATGGGACAGGTCATCTTTAGAGGTTGTGAAGAATTACAAGTACCTTGGGTTGAGTTTCTCCTTGGCTTACTCTTGGAGGTACCACCGTGCAGGGGTTAAAACCAAAGCAAAGCAAACAACAGGTGCCATTAACAGATTTCATGCTGCAGTGACAGGAAGATCAGTATTAGTCCCTTTGAAAGCATATGAGGCCAACGTGAATGCCCAGTTATTATATGGCTGAGAAGTGTGGGGTTGGGAAGCATCCAATGATACAGAAGTTAAGCAGAATGTGTTCTTGCAGTCTCTTTTGGGTCTTCCTCCCTCAGCACCAGCTCCCTTTTTGAGATTAGAAACCGGGACAGAAGCCATAGCAACAAAAATTCTTATAAGACTGCTGCACATTGTTAAAATCTTGAAATATTCTCCCCTTGGATTTCCCAAGATGTGTCTGCTTGAGGAGTTTGGGCTTAATACTCTAGACCAATCACCTTGGTTATGTTTTGTGACTAGATCTTTGAACCGGATGGGTTTAGGATATCTTTTGGCAGAGGATGTATGATCAATTCCCTTGGTTGAAAAATCTGTCTTAATCCAGAGAATCAGAGACCTAGTGCGACAGGAAGATCAGGCTAGTGTGCGCTCTTCTAGTGTTGCACAAATATATATTCTGTGGCATTGTGGGGAGGAGGTCGGAAGGTATTTAAACCTCAACCTGTGGAAGTTTCATAGAATTGCTCTAACCAGGTTGAGGATGGAGCAGATGCCAACGGCCATGTTAGAAGGCTGTACAAGGGGAATCCCTAGAAGTGAAAGGATGTGTCCATATTGTAAAAACATAATAGAGAACACAGTCCACAATGTTATGGAGTGTCCACTATACAAGGAAATAAGCAATTGCTTTCACCATGCTTGGATTCTCTACTGCCTTTTCCAAATTGGAAAAACTGATTGGGATATTCCAGCAGCACGAGGAATTGTATGTGTATATACTGACTACCTTTGCACTGTGTGCTGAATAAACTAGGCTCATGTTTATGTCTAAACTATAAAAATCATTCTTATTGTTCAAGTTCAAGTTTATTATAAAATCGGGCGTAGTCATTTTGGCCATAGCCCAGAAGAATTTCTTATTCTTACTGCAATTTGTATAATAGGGTACATTAATGTGTATACTTGTAATCATAATTATTTTTAATTTCAGTTTTTGACAACGTACCTTATTCAAGTTGACTCAACAAAGTACTTTTTTAGCTTTTCTGTAAAGGATGATGAATGCCACAAATCATAATAAATTCAATTCACATACAGAGTCAAGGGGAGTTTTGCCATTTACTTCAATGGAGACAGGATTTTGCACATAAGAGTTCAAACCAAATCCCATGGATCTCTGTGGGATTTGGTTCAGACCCTAAATGAATGTGACAAACTCCTGTGAACAAACACACACTATATCTATTTCACAGATTTCCCAAAGAGTCTGACTGATTAATCATATCTGACAAGAAACATTTTAGCATAAGGAAGAGATTCCATAAACCTACTGGATCAATTTTCAGTACACAGTGACGAATTTAGCCAAGGACAAAACCCTGCAGAGCATACACATGCAAGATTAGGCCATGAGCCTGAACAAACTTGCTCAGATTTAACTTTAGACACTATGGGTGAAAACAGACATGCACGTAACTCCATTTTACCACCACTTTAATGTTTTTTATGCATGTTGCAGGACTGTTTTGGCGCCCTCTGCAGCCCTGAATCATGCCTAGAAATGTTAAAGTGGAGTTAAGGTTCCTGTCTGTTTTCACCCTATGAATCATCTCAATGAAGTCCATCAGGCATATCTCAGGCTGAGACCCTTCCTGCATTATCACATCCCTAATTATCAATCAAACTACATTACCGTTACCGGAGCACTGACTGCCAATATTTTTTAAACCAACATTACCTACCACAGTTCTGAGTTCAAAATTATGTTTTAAGTTAATGACTGAACTGTAGTTTCTCCTCAGTCAAATAAATGAGGATTCTCCTGTTTCACGTATTGTTTTACTTCTTTTAAAATCAAAATAATGAGCACTGCTTTACAGGTTGTAATTAAATTCCTTGGAAATGCTTTTTGTTTATTCAGGAAGGTTAATCTCATCTTATTATAAATTAGTATAGTGTTTCTGTATTAGCATATGAATTGAAAATCAGTTATATTTTATATTAATGGTTAGCAGAAAGTGGTTATAAACAAACTAAGATCTAATTAATCCAACAATGATGAGTTACAGAGACTAATTTACATGAGAGATCAATGAAATTCACATACTTTAATTTTTAGATTGGAAGTTTATACTTCCACAGCGGGTGGTTCGGCATTCTTATAGTCATGTCTATATCTACAATTGCATTAACTAAAATCCCCTCACCAACCAGCAGATACTTTTTAATTTAAATTATGCACGTAGAATAAAACTTCAGTCAGTCGCCGGAAATTACTTTGCAGTAGTTTAAAAAGTGCTGTGGTCTCAGTAGCGGTGACAATTACAGCTAGCGGCTTTTACTTCAATAAGAAACAAAGTTTAAAAATGCATCAGTCCTTCCTCTATTCCTCTTATTGCTTCTTTTGGGGAGAGAATGGTTTTGTTTTGCAACATGAATGCTACATAGAAACAAACAATTATCCTGTTCGGTGTAGTGTAGACTATAATCAAAATGCAGTAGCTTTATCCCATGGTGGGGTTTTTTGTTTGGTTTTTTATTTTATTTTTATTTAATTTTTTGTATTGCAGCATTGATGTCGCATGAGCAGAGTGATCCTCCAAGACTATAGCACCAGCACTGGTATTTAGCACTAACATCAGCTCCTTCCAGTTAGAGGTCTGCAGTATCTGATATTTACTATTTAGTTTTAAATGGTTTTCCAGCTAGGAAGTATAAACCTGAGTAAAATGATTTTTTTACATCATCACAATAATGATCAAGACCTAATATTTAAATTCTGAAAATGGACCCCAATATTGTAAACATTTATGCAGTGACTAGTTCTGTTGGAGTCAACGGGAGTACTTGCATACATAGAGTTAAACCTATATGAAAGTGTTTACAGGATCAAAGCCTTAAGGATCAACATTTTCCCTTGTAGCGCCTTATTCAATTTCGCTTTGAAGAGTTTTGATTCTTTAAAAACCCACTGGCTTTCCTCTGCCTGTTACTGTTGTTGTTGTTAGCACCAAACAGCTATTTGAGACATTCAGCAGCTGAACTGAAGGGAGAAAAAGAGAGAGGATTCTAAAAAAGAGAAAGAGAGAGAGAGAAAGAAAGAGAACAGAAGAATGATGACAAATGAGAAATTCTAGTCTAGTGAGATATTTGCGAGTCCATGAAGTCCTTTGTCAGTACTTAGCTCTCATTCTTCATATGTTCAGCTACTGAGGAAGCCTATAAAAATACACTCCTGCTTTTCTGTCACCCTGGTTTCTGTGTACCTATTTTATCCCAAGCAGTGCCACATACAGACAAGTTAGAGCCCCATGTGAAAAAGTGCTGTGAGTCCCCTCCTAACTCAAGAATATTTGACAAACACATACTGACTTACCCATTAGGGGGGGGAATGAAATATTATCACAATTGATTTTCGATGTTGATTTAAACATAACATCCCCCTTCAAGGTAGGGCTGGATCAAAGCAACCCTTCCATTTTCATGGAGGTTTTCTGAGTTTTCAGAACGGCAATCAAAATGCCTTCTTGGAGGTCCCCCGCGTAAGACGGGGACCACAATGGAGAGGGCGTTCTTGGTGGCCGGGCCGCGATTATGGAGCTCCCTCCTGGAGGAAGCCCATCTGGCCCCAAGTCTGTTGACTTTTTGCCGAGCCTGTAAGACTTGGCTGTTCTCCCAAGGGAGAGGGGTGGTGGGTTTTCAGGTGTTTTTTAGATGTTTTTAAGTTGTTTTGTTTTTGTTGGTGTTGTAAGCCACCCCAAGATGCCGTGGGCATGAGGGGGCGGCAAATGTAATAAAATAAATAAATAAATAGTACAACCACTGCCATTTTGTGCATGTGCACTAAGCAGCAAAATTGTTCCAGTCAATCTGGCAAAATAGGAAACGGAATGCATTCCAGTTTGCATTTCACTGGACCAATCTAAATGACCAGATTCCACTGAAAACAGAATTGGGTTGGAAAATCTGTTTTAGCCCTACTTCAAGGATTTCCCTGAGTCACAGCCCAGGCTAGTCCCCACCACAGTTGGGATCCAGACCAGGGAAACATCTAGCAGACGTCTTTCGAAGTGACGGTGGCACCAGGTTTAAACCACACTAAAGTGGGTTAAACCGTGCCACCATCACATCTGAAAACACCCCCACTCACCAATTTATTCATGAATGCCAGGTATTAGAGAGGCCTCTCTGAGGCCCCCAACACATAGGACCCCATGTGATCACAAAGGGTGTCTTTAGTGGTTGGCCACCCCCAGACCTGCTCCGGATGTGGCTAGCCCTGTCACCCGCATGCAGCCCCACCTGCGCCAGGCTTATATGGACCCAGCAGCTGCTGCGGCCCACAGTCCACTTGCGCGGTGCTCCTCCTTCCCTCGCACCATCAAGTTGTGGGCCAATCACCCACCGCTCTAGGCTGCCCCCTGCATCTCTATGGCATTGCCCGGGGCAAACACCAGCTGGGAGCGGAGCTGCAGCAGCCGGTCGTGAGTAGACGAACCTGCAGCTCCACCTCTGACCAGTGCTGAGCCAATGGGGAGCCTGAACATTCCGGAGCACTGCTAGCAGAGCTGGAACAGAGCACGTGCTTTCTGCTCCAGCTGCACATCTGGTGGCCTGCCTTTAGACGGACAGGCCACCCGTGTGCGAAACGGAGCAGGACTGTGAGTGCACTGATATCCCTTTAAAAGCACCTACATTCTGCACTTGCTTGGATCCAGCCTTAATCCCATGGTAGCTCTTTACTGTAAGCATATAACTTGGGTTTCCCTTTGTGTGCACATTGATGTCAGTGGAAGGGCCAGCACATTTCAAACTAGGTATATTACCCAGAGTAGTAACTGTGTAAGTTCTCCATAGCTACAAGTTAATTGTCATGTAATTAAATGGTCAACAGTTATTATGTAAGTAAATTAGTTGTGTGGCATTTGTGCCCAAAGAACCTTCCACTTAAAAACACAACATCTATCCACCTCAGTCTTAAAATGTAGTCGCTTTGTGATATCTGCATTCCCATTAACAACAATAGGAGCTATGTGCATGCAGAGAGCTACTATAAATATTTCAGGGATTAATTAATAATTATATGTGGACATTTTTGTTGTAGATGTATTTGTTAAATGTAAAAAAATAACTCATTTGCCAAAAGGAGAGTTTTATTTACTGCACAGGCAATCTGCAAAAGTTGCGGGGGGGAGGGGGGGGATACCAATGATGAAAGTATTCCCTTAACATTAGAAAAAAACTACAAGTACTTCCAAATCCAAATTCCTCCCAGTGTCAAAGAAAAGATAAAGGGCTCAGCTCCTACTGATAGCAATGTCCCTGGGACCTAAATTAAGACCAATCTTAAGTTAGAACTACTTAAAATAAGTTAATTTTTTTAGTATACTGTAGAATAAATATTATTTGCCTTAAATATACTTCATCATATTTACATGTCTGGTCTGGATTGCATAAATCTGATTTGTGCTTAGCTTCATACCAAGCTTTTCTTATTAGAACCCAATTCAGGAAACCACCACCACTCAGGACTGCATTGAAGAATGTGCTTATCTGTAATTCCCTTCCTCCATGATGAGCATGTTCTTAAGTGTCTTCCTGAATACAGATTGACATAATCATGTACTTACCCACTTAGGTGTTTTCCTGAATTAAACCCATTATTATTAACATTTATATTACTGCTTGACTAAGGAAGATACAGCTCCTGCCCATTCTAAAACTTTGCACATCAGAAAGAAATAAAATACAAAGATCTGTCATTCCAACCAAAGCCAAGACATGACTTTTGAATAGAGATAAAGCTAGGGGCCCATCTCTGTTTAGATATAACAAGCCATTAGCACACAGGGAAAATCGAGGGATATTTCACACCATAGAAGAGAACTGAAAGTTGTTCATATTCTGTTTTGCTTTTTACAGTATTTGATGGGGGGGGGAATATACTTGTGCCATCCATTAGCAAGGAAGTCCAATGGAAATAGTTTCACAGTGAATATAATAGGATTAGTGCAATACAACTCTAAACTAGACTACCGTAACGCGCTCTCCGTGGGGCTACCCATGGTGACGGCTCGGAAGCTGCAGCTGGTGCAGAATGCGGCGGCCCGGGTCTTGGTGGGGCTGGGCCACCGAGAGCACGTTACACCAGAGCTCCAATCTCTGCACTGGCTGCCAATAGTCTTCCGGGCTTGATTCAAAGTGTTGGTTTTGACCTATAAAGCCTTACATGGTCTGGGACCTGCCTACTTGCGAGATCACCTCACCTCCCGGGTTCTGGACCAGTCCTTGTGGTCATCGGGGCACCCTGTTGGAGGTCCCCCGGGTTTCCCGGGGGCCATGCGGGACAGGACATTCTCGGTGACCACACCGCGCCTGTGGAACTCCCTCTCGGTGGGGGCCCGTCTGGCCCCAGACCTCCCGAGTTTCTGTAGGAATTGTAAGACCTGGCTGTTCCACCAGGCGTTTGGTGAGGGAGAAGGGTGAGGCTGCATAGGATGGTGGGGGTTATGGGGTTTTTTTCTCGCCATGTTTATTGTTTTTATTGAATGTTTTATATATTTTATTGTATTTTATTGATTTTTGTTAGCCTCCCTGGGCTGCCTGGCAGGAGGGGGTGGGGTATAATTTTTTAAAATAAATAAACAGTTCTACTGCTTCAGTCATGAAAAGTATTGGGACAGAGGTGGAGTACATGTGCACTACTTCTCTATTATGGATAAAACCCAGACCAGTGTCTGTGTCTATGGGTGCTTTTAGACAAGCACCTCCCCACCCACCTCCCACCCATTATACATGTTGCAGGGCACACTGCAGCCCTGCAACATGTATAGTACGTGGATGGTGAGTGGGTAGGGAGGTGCTTGTCTAAAAGCACCCTACGATTGCCTCGCCATCTACTAGATCTAAGGCTGATTGCTAAATTCTTATCTCCAGATTCCCTAGCTCCTGGCTGAAGAGCGGTGTTTTCTTTCAGTGAAATGCACAACTGGGTCAGAATGAATTTGGATGCCTGCTTTTGGGCACTTAGATATGAAAATTTTGTCCTAGATGCCTTGAGTGGCTAGAGATCCAAGACTGGAGATTATTGCTTGCAAATCTAGGACTAAGTTACTTGCCCAATTGTGTCTTTGGCCGTTTTCACACCGCGCTGCTGGGTGGGGGGATGGGTGTGTACTCCCTTTCCCACAGGCGTACATCCTTCTCCACCCATGGAACCTCCTCCATTTTGTCGGATGGCTCTGTGGATGGGTGGAGGTGGGTGTGCTCCAGGAGTGCGCATACACCCCTACCCACCACCCGTGGTGTTTCCACAGGTGCACACCCATCCCCCCCACCACCACCATGGTGTGTGCATGGACACACCCACCCCACCACACATCCACCCGCACACCCGGTGGGGGTGGGGGGGTCCATGTATAAAGGGTCTTTGACTGAGTTGGAATGGAAGTAAAACCCATATTTCCTGCTTCCCATAGATGCTGGCCAATGCTTCCTCTTTGGGCATTTTCACGCAAGACACTATCCACCCACTACCCACCTACTATACATGTTCCAGGGCACCCATAGGGCAATACTGCAGCCCTGCAACATGTATAGTGGGTGGAGAGTGTCTTGTGTGAAAATGCCCTCTACCTGACTTAATTCTCATGCAACTGACTTTCAGAGAACTAGCACATACATTTGAGGCTACTCTGAAATTTAGCAAATGTGTGTGTGGGGGGGGGGGGGTTGATGGGCTATTTGCTTTAAAAGTGTCCCTTTTCCAGAATGTTATGGTTGAGAATATCTCCACACTGTTGGAAATCAATGTTTCAATTGTCAGTATGGTAAGATTCCTTGATAATCTTCATGTTAAAAGACCCTTAAAACATAACCCGTTCAGCTTTTATAGTAGCAAGGTAGTAGTATGTGTCTAGTTTAGGAGCAACTGTAAATGCACACACAGCGGACGTATTTGGGTCATTAATTATGAGTGGTCATCTATTTACACTGTGCATGCAAATCATGGCAATACACTTGCACATTGTGTTGGAAGTGGCCCAGATATTATACCTTTATAAAAATAGGCTCTTTTCACATGAGATGCACCCCCCCCATGGGTGGAGGTACCCGTGTGAATGCCGCGAGAGATGGGTGGGGGGTGTGCACTCCCGCGCTACACCCATCTCCACCCATGAAGCAACAGGCTCCAATGCTCCATGGGTGGAGGTGGGTGTGCACTCATGGGAATGGGCGCACAGCTGCGCACCCATCTCCCCCACCCACCGCGATCCGTTTAAAAAAGGCTCATAAGCAGGGACACATGTTCACTGTGTTTTCCCCATTAGTAACAATGGGGAAAACACAGTGAACGCAGATCCTTGAAAATAAGCTTTTCAGCATCATTGTGTGAAAATATACCGTTCTCATATACAACATCTTTGAAAGAATCTGACTAAGCAGTATCCAGCATTATAACATGTAGACAATAACTTCAACAAAAATCATCTCAAAATTCTGAACAAATTTCCCAGCACTCTTTTGCAGACTAGCAATCTAAAATACAAGAGTTAGGACAAGGCAACAGCAAGCAGTATATGGAAGAGTAGCAAATCTACTCTTCTGTACAGTGAACTGTCTTTATAATCACAACCATGAAAATTCCAAGTCTTTGGTCATCGTGACCACTCCCTATGGTATGACAAAAAACTATCTTCCATTTAACACCATCAGAATTCGCAAACACAATTTCTGTAAGTTTTTAATCAAAATGTTTAAATGAGAAAATGACAAATCTCTATTGTTAGTTAAAACTTAGAAGTTTTGAACAAATATTTTCACCTTTGAAAAAATCTAGAAGCAACTTTCCTCTTTGGACACAGGCAGCTATGGGAGTCTGCCAGTTTGCCGTAAATGCATTGGTAAAAGTTCATGCCCACTTCAAGATACTTTACCACTGAGAACATGGGAAGTGAGAGTTAGCCAAATTAAACAACTGGCCAGCTGTAAGCATAGTGACTCATGGACAATGTATGGCTAGAGAAAACTGACCCAGCATGAGGATGCCACAGCTTTAAAGTCTATAAGAGGAAGTAGCCGAAAGCACACCAGATTCCATGACAAGGTTTTCCTTGCAAATGGTTTTTGTGTTTGTTTTGCAATGTTATCTAGAATTGTCCATTCTTTAGCATTCACTGTTAATTGTCCATTCTTGTGTTCTTTAGCATTCACTGTTAAGATCCAGGAATGCTATTTTATTTTATGGATGTTTTCTATTCAAGGTCGATCTACCATTCATAGCTAATGCAGGTCAATGAATTTAAAAAAAAAAAAAAAAAGAAGCAAAGGCTGTTTTGTTTGACTAATCTGAAATAAGGCACAACGGTAGGCGAGAAACATGGAAAGTATAACAACCATGAAAGGTCAAACTAGGCTTAAACAATGGGCATCAAGCCCATCTGGCTTCAGATATGCACAGAACAGAACTCTGCCCTTTGCCAGATGCACCAATATGAACTTTCAGAAACAGAACAGTATACCAAGCACAAGCAAAGTCACCGCCTCTTGAGATGCTGAGATATCAGGATGCATTTTGCACTTATGCATGCAGAACCTTCAGCTGTGCTTCTTGATGTGGCAAGCACCAGTGTTAACAGCGGACCAGTTAGGAAATCCTTATTCCTCATTAAAAAAACATTAATGAATCCAGAGATTTAAATTGCATCCTTTTTCCATGCCAGAGATTTCTCCAGTTTTGAGTGAACTACTGTACTCTTTCTGAACCAGCTTCAGCATACCTTGGCAGCATCAGCAAAATGGCATTTCAAGAGGTCAAAGGGGGGCAAATGAATAATTGCTCAAATTAGAACCTTTTTGAGTAACTCTGTGACACTAACAATTGGCCTTAAATATATTTAACAATAATTTTCAATCAAAAAGAGGTGCATAGCAGCTATAAAACTGTTCCCTGCCTTCTCACACCAGGGAATGGTGCAAGAGAAGCGGCATCAGTGAACCTGTGACTCCATTTCAGTCTTAGTGGAGAGGTTCTTGGAGGTTGTGAATTTTAAAGGCAGTTCTGTACTAGTCATCTTCTGACCATATCGTTTTGTACTTCTCTGCATATGTAATCACTTGTGATTGACTTTCCATCAGAAACCATATTCTAGTATCAGATTAATCTGCTTGTAAAAATGTATCAAGAAATGATTTCTCATGTCTATAGACCTGGAACTGGGAAATGTGTGTGCTTTTTTTTTTTTTTAATTGAGCTTACCTAGTTTTTCATACTTTTTGAATTTTATACCTCATCCATAAAAAATACCCACAAATTACTAAGCTTAGAAAAGTGCCTTCGGTTTGTGTAAATAATTTTTTTTCAAATAGATTTTTTCTCTCCCAACAGTAGAAAAATGAAGATTGTCAAAACCAAATGAGCCCTTACTCTTTCAGGCCGAAGTTAGTCAAACTATTTGCTCTATAAAGTAAGTTAGAAAAAAAGGAAAATTAAACCATACTCTAAATATATTTAAACTACCTGAAAACCTAAATGCATAAAACCTTTGTAGCAGGATGTTTACTGTAGTACAAAACACAGAACGCT
The DNA here is from genome assembly GCA_003113815.1 of Sphenodon punctatus. NCBI lineage: Eukaryota > Metazoa > Chordata > Lepidosauria > Sphenodontia > Sphenodontidae > Sphenodon > Sphenodon punctatus. Next base: position 10,640,610 of record QEPC01007559.1, on the reverse strand, counting down.
TTCTTTTGCCTGGAGAATGAAGAATTTATATATTCTTTCAAATTCAGGACTGTATATATTCTCTCCTGTATGAAACTCATACACATGCTTTTTAACTTTCCAGTCTCATTATATATCCATGATTCACTTTTGGCACCTTTTCCACTACCTGTCAAACCCACTGAAACACTGATTATTTATAATCAACTGACAAAATGAACAAAAGTATCTAATTTTAAAAAGAATGAAACTACAACCAACCACCAAAATGGATTCTAAACCAGCACAATAATTTCATTTTACTTCCGTTCAAAATGCCATTTCACCTGTGTTATACCATTTTCAATATTAAGCCATTGCTGTTTAATTCAAGAGTAGGGAAGGAATTTTTTCCACTTTACAAGCTCTCCTGCACTGTCTCCTTCAATCAGTCATCTCCATGGCCCTAGCAAAACACCAAGAGAACATAATGCAACTTACGCAAATTATTTGCAGGTGGCCTTGTCTCCATGTTGTCATAATGCTGCACATGGACAACAATGTTTAGATCTCTTTCCATATGATCCGTTGTGCAAGGACCCTGCGGTCTCATAACATCAGCAAGAGCTCTGAAGGATAAAAAAAAAAACTAGATTAAAATTATATTCAACTTGGTGCCCAATCTCTAATGCAGCTGTAATTTGCACTGGTCTGTGTTCTAGATATTGTACGTTGTGCTGTATGTAAGGCATAATGCAAAGGCAGAGTTGAATAGTCCTGTAAGGATTCATTTGGTATGTGCCATATTTCTAGGCTGGCTATACCTCCCCTTTAAAAGAGGATGCTTATGAAATGTTTATGAGGATGCTTACATCTTGCAGGGCTGCATTGGTTCCAGTGCAGCCCTGCATCATGTATTTTTCACAAGTCTCCTCTTTTAAAGGGGAGGTATAACCACCCTACATACATATCTAGCTCCTTCGTCATTGTTCCAAAGAAAATAATTGCCTTGCCTGCTGAAGCTATGGCCACAGGCAAAGGAATGTTTTGGCATGGCTTATTCATATCTTTGGGGCTCCGTACAAGTCTCCTTTATTCAGGTCAATATATCATTGACCGTCGTGCGCCTCCACTTTCCACCAGTGTTTACTCTTTGCACCATTCTTAGCCCACTTTTAAGTACAATGGCTATTTCTTTTTCTGGACACAATTTCCAGTTTAATTTTGTATTGTATCACTATCTGGGTTCCAAATATTGCAAGGATGAATTATATCATTTTAAATTAAAATAAACCAACTTCCAAATCTCAACATCATGCCTGACAAATCACATAACTTATCCTCCACTGAACCACTGTGATAGGAGTTGTTCTCCCTAGTTAATATGCTTTGTGATTTTAAAATATTGGATAGTAGCCGTCTGTACGTTTGAGGGGATGTGCTCCACACACACACACACACACACACACACACACGTAAATACCGAAACACACACACATACACAGAGTCATTTTGAGCTAGATTTTGCTCTCAAACTCCCAGCATGTCACTTCCCTAAAGCATCTTCACACCTCTATGCGGGAACTCCCTCCCTGAACACATATCCTCTCTCCCTCCCGTGCAACCTTCAAATTCCTCCTAAAACCTACCTCTTCCATCTGGCCTTCCTGAACTTCTCTTCCCCAATGGACAAAAACAAACAAGATGGTGGTGAGATGGCTCCTCAGGCTACCCAGGGAGGGCCATGCAGCCGCCACTCCTTGGGTTGGCAGGGAGGATGGTTCACACAAGCAGCCCTCCTCCCAGTAATCTGGGCGTCATGGGCTGGCCGCAGAGCCGTCCATTTAGGACAAGACAGCCCGACTCCTGCTGCGCAGCAGGATCAGGCCCCTTGGAGAGCTGCCACAAAACATCAGGGGGCGGGGGCTGGAGGAACACCCTCACTCAGTCCAGGGCCACATGCCAAACAGCTGATTGGGGATGCTCCGCTGGACCCCGGAGGTGAGGCCCTATGGCCTGCCTGGGTGCTGTCTGAATAGACAGGAGGGAGATCATTAGCCCAGTTTAGCCTGGGTGGCTGGGCCTTTGCCAGGGCTGTGTCACTGACAGCTGCTGGACCCTGCATCCTTTAGCAGCTGGCCACCTGCCCCAGCCCGTAATGGGCAAACATCTGGCAGTGACCTACCAGATGAGCAGGTGACTCCCAGGCTAATGCTGGTGACCGCAAGCTAACACGGTCTACTGTCTCATTTGTTTTCACCCACAGTTTTCTCCTTTGTGCTTCTCCATATACTGTTCCATCCTCCAGGATTCCCCTCCTCCCTTATCACTAAGCTAAGCACGTGCACCTGCAACTTCTCAGCTTCATGAATGTATCCCTGTCCCTCCCCTTGTCAGCCCTCTCCTTATCCATTCTAGATTGTAAGCCCCTTGGGGCAGGACCCTCAGTTGAGCTTGGGCCCTGCACTCTAGGGGACCCTTTACAAGTGACCTGAGCATGGCTACAGTGGGTGGGACAATGCTCTATCCCCACCCACTCCAAACATTTTCCAAAAGTGCTCAGGCTATTTGCAAACGGTCCTGCCAAGAACAAAGTTTTCAGAGAGTGTGCAGGGGCGGAGTGCTGGCCCATGTCACCTTTTAAAAGTTCCTTCCTGGTGGGGTTGCTGCCACTCTGAGGGCCTCTTTGGGAGCTAGGGCAGCACCACAACCTTTGTGGAGGAATACTTAGGCTGACTGGGAGCCTTGGGAGAGCTGCTGCTTAGGGAGACCTTGCCTCCTTACTCATGGCAGAGGGAGGGAGAGGAGTGGCATCATTGGGACATGAGCACATGCCACTGAGGGGACCTGTCTCTATAATCACAACTGTTCAGCACTAGGCACATTGCTGGTGCTGTATAAATAATAATTAATAATAATACTTAATATACTTTGCACTTGTGTCCATGCATATCTACTGTACATTATATTGGTATATATCTGTGGACAGTATTATGATGCCATCACAGTGTGAGTTAGTGTGATAATTCTGATCAACATGGTATAAAAAAAAGTTCTTCACTGTAAAGGTTCAGAAAAGGGTATCCAAAACGAGGCTGGGTGTTGAAGTGACACTTCAGTGTGAAGCAGTGCTTAATACGGCAGGCATAGCAGAGCTGGCCTACATAGCCGAGAAAAATATGCCACTAGCGAGCTCTTCTAGAGGTATGTACATATGATCCTGAAAGGAAAGGATTATATTAAAACCTCATGTTATGGACTGAAGCTAAAAGAAGACTATTATCCCACCAACTTATGCAGCATTCCTTTATGCAGGACAAATTGCCAGTCAGTAGTAAATACTATCTATTAATTGAAGAGCAAGCGAGGCATATTTGATGAAAAAGACAGAAATGCAAATGACAGTTTCTAGCTTCATTCTGGGAGCTAAGTGGTTTCATGCTGTGTAGATTGGTGTTTCCCAAGACTTAGAGAAGGGTCTTAGAGATGACATAGACTTTTCCTTCCGTTACTGTAAATATTGTTCAGCATAGACTGTAAATGACACCCGATATGCTGCCAGGTTAACTACTGCCTGTCTGTGAAAATATCAATAAAGCCCTCTGTCGTTTGAAGCTGGCATTTTCAAAAAGGCCTAAGGGAGTTTTCCAATCAGCTCCCAATTTACAGGGATCAGTTACCTAGTTCCTACAAGATCCCTTAAAAATCTTATCTTCAGAAACTATGAGCCCATTTTGGTTTTCTCACCCTAATGCAAAAAGTATGTAACGTGATCTACTAAGCACTGAACATTCAAACTGGCATTAAGAGTCCCAGGAACCAGAGCAGAAGATTGCTCTCAAGGAGCCTTTCACCTCACAGGGCGCCAGCTTTTAAGGAGCGAGTACGCTGTAAAATACAAAAGTAGAATTATAAGGCTGGAAGGGACCTCCGGAGCCATCTAGTTCAGGTTCCAGCATTAGGGCTAAAGTGTAACAGCCATTTCGTGTTCATGGACATTTTCTGCATTTTCAGAAAGTCGGACAGAACTCTGCCACAGATTTAAGCCCCGGCAGAACTCCATCCAAGTTCTGACTGCAGGGTGCCACCATTTTGAACCTGCCCTGCTCTGCCCAAGTGCAAAATGGTGGCACCTTGTCCTGTGCTTTTGCACATGCACAGTATGGGACAGAATCAGTCCGGCTCTTCATCGAAACACAGACTGAATCACATTCTAGTCTGTGTTTTGCCAGACAATCAGAAATAGGAGAATCCATTGAAGATGAAATCTGCTACAGAATTTCAGCCCTACCCTGCTCTGACGTAACTCACTCACCACCATACCTAACTGTTCCAACAGATGAAGCCACTAACTGAAAAGCACAATCACAATTCAATTAAATCTGCCCCAAGCAGAGATCAGGAGTGGCTAGAGTACACCAAAGCCTGAAAGAACAAGGAATGATTTGGTAAAATATATTGAGAGGAGTAAAAAAAAAAAAAAAAATGGGCAGGGCCGGCCGTAGAATTTGCAAGGCCTAGGGCAAATATAAATGTGGGGCCCCTGTTTGTCCCACCCCTGTGCCTCTTCACCCTCTGAGGGGCTGTAGAAGTGGTCATATTTGGGACTCCTCTGGGAGGGAGTTGGGGCTCCACACCCTATCCTTGTAAAAACAGGGACCCCAGAGCAATCACCCCAGCCCCCACCATTTTTGGTTTTCCCTCCCCATCCACATAATAGGAGGGAAAGCAAAAAACCTGACAGAGCCAGCTGCCAAGCTCACCTCTAAAGATGCCAAACTGTTAGACCCTGAATAGTGAATAGTATATAATCAGGACCCTTTATTTGGACACCTGAGCTAAACGTACAGTACCCAGGCCCCCTGCCAGTCCCACCACTAGTTGTGGGTGTCTTTGATGTTCCATAGGAAAAAAAGAAAACAAAAATAGCAATATACATCAGAGTGGGGAGGGGAATCTTCCTGTAGCATCCAATGGCAAACTCAACACAAGCTCTCTCATTAATTTATCCAACTCTGTTTTTAAAACTAATCAAGTTATTTGTCCTCACAACTGTCCTTGGGAGCATACTCAATAAGTTCACTTCTCTGAAGGTTAAAAACCCTCTTCTAATTTCCAAATACATTTTTAAATAAAGGGCTTGATCATCTGGTGGGTGCTGCACACCCTGAGCACTCGTTGGTACCAACAGGAGATGCCATCAACAGCAGCCTTACACAATCCAAGTACAAAAGAACAGGAATTGGAGCCACAAATTGAGATGACATGATGTCAAATGTGGTATAAATTTACCGATCTTATTCAGAAAGGCAATGAGCCAAGGGGCTGTATCATTAAGAATGACAGTAGGATATCTTTTAATGGGTTTAAGAAAAGTGTAATCTATAGGACCAGATGATACTCCTCTAATGAGATAGACAAAGATATCATCTGGCCCTAGACATGTTGAAAATTTTTGAAAATAGTTTAGATGGAATAATTTCATCCACTTATCAGGCTATGTCCTGAAGCTGCCCAAGGCATGTCATACATCCCCAGGATCTCTCTCATTGCAAACATTTTGCTCTTTGGATTCATAATGCTGGTTTAAGATATAACAAAGCATGTCTAACTTGGCAACTACTCCCTAATGGTTGTGCGTCTGAAGAGGCTCCAGCGCATGTTATTTCATGAACGGTCAGTCACAATCCATCTGGTAAATAATTTTCCAGTAAGGATTCCAGCATTTTTGCCCATTTTGGAGGCTAGCCAAGACATGTAAGATGTGAACGCAGAGAACTACACATTCTGGATGATGGGAGAATTCAAGTAACTTGTACGATCTTCAGAAGGTTGTTTCAGACTATCCCCAGCATGACTTCCAACAAAAGAAAGCTATGCAATGCAGATGCAACTGCAGACTTTTGCCTTTTCAGCCCCCTCCTAGCCCTGATTTTTCTGCAGACTTGCTGTATGGATCGGGGTGGAATTTATTATAACAGGAAACCACTTTTCACATTAAGAAAGCATTCTGAAAAGGGCATAGATCACATGTGGGGCTGCCTTTCTATGCAAATTTCAAATAACATATTTTGGTTCATGCACCGGAGATATGGGACAGCCTCGAAATCATGAGGAATCTATGCTGACTGCCCACCCCTAGCCTCTTGGGGTAGTAGTTTGTCAACACAGACCCTTCTCCAAGACTAGCAGTGGGCAGCAGCTTATCAAGATAGCCCCTTCCTGTGGCTTCCACCTTCTTCAGCCAACCTGGCAAACAATGTTTAATTTGTTACAAAACAACAACTATAGGTGCTGGGGCTTGGAAGTCCCTCTCCTTGAGTCTTTCAAAGAGGCCAATGAAGATATACTCCCTCCCATGCCACCCCCTGACACCCCTCCCCACCAGCCCCTGTCCATACCTCTACTTTACCAGCTCCTGCTCAAGGCTTGTTGAAGGCCGAGGTTGATGATGCTGATGATTGATTAGCTGTTTGGCAATGCTGATCCATCCTAACCCTGTCAGGGGAGAGACTGGGGCAGCATCTGGTACTTCTGCATTTGCAGAGAAGCAGCAGTAACAAGGTTTGGAAGGCTGCAGGGGTTGAGCAACCCTTGGCAAGCCCTGGCCCAAATTAAATCCTGCAGGCAACACAAAAAAATGATGCTAAATCTAGACCCCTGTCTGAGGAGGCAAAAGATGCAGGAAGAGAGAGAATCCTTGGGCACCGTTGCTTCCCTTATCTATCTAGTCTATGGATGAAAGGAAAGTATCAATCCTCCTAACTTTTACAAATAATTTCATCTAAAGAAGACAAAGAGGTGGTATTTCTTTTTCAAACCTGCCCAACACTACATGCTATGAGAAGTATGCCCCGTCAAATTCATCCTCCACGCACCCTCCCTAAGCCCCTCCCAAGAGAGTTTCTTGTTTGAAAAACAGCAACCTAAAAAAAAGAGCAAAGGATTAAAATGGAAGGAGTGTCACATTTGGCCTTCTTTGTCTCAGCTACAGGACCCACCAAGCATCCCTAAAAAGGAACAAATTAGTTTGAGGCTTCTCTTTAAAGAAATCCACTTACTCTGGAAATGCTTTGCTGCATTTTAACTGCCAGATGGTTTATAAAACCCCACAACAGCCATTTCTATGTTAAAAGGAATACAAAAATGTATTCCTTCATACGACAAGATGAGTTCAACAGATGGTCCAAGAAACTGTACCTGACAACTCTGTGAAGCATTTTTCTAATGCCTAGCTGCCAGTTTGTGCCACGCTCTCACAAGCTGAGTAGTATTTTTTCTTATGTACAGTGCCATGGACTGCTTGCTAAGTAACAAATTACTCAGTGGCCACAATTCTTGAGCCATTTTACTTCAGACTAGTAGTCCCATGTAAATCAAGGGGATTAGCCAGGAGTAGTTTGAGGATTGTAGCAAGTGTGACTAATTGCAACAAAAACTAACCCTAAATTAGGCAATGTTTACATTCCAGTATCTGTTTCAGTTTTAAAATATCCAACAGTATGAGTAAGAATTTTAAAGCCTATTATTGATAACCCTTTTTTTGTGCTGTGTAATACAAAGAGTAATTAGAAAGTATGCTTGATCCACTGTGCATTCTGATAAGTGATGCTACCACCTCCTTGCCTTCTCTAGGTGAGCTTGTTTATAAATGCTAAGATGAGTTAATTGTGTCATTTATTCATAGGCTAAGTAAGGCAAAGTCAATGGGTGCAGCCACATGAGCTGCCAAGGGCCTGATCCTTGTACAGCCCCATGGCGGGCAAGCACAGCCGCCACACTGTGGGGCCAGCGTGGGGAGCAGGTTAGATGGTCACCCCCTCCCTCCTATGGGGAAGCAAGGTGGGCTGCTATTGGACCTCCCACCACATGTGCGGGGTGGGCCAAGGCCCTACCCTGCCTCCCTCCCCAGCCCAACCACTACCCCACCCCCGGTCATGGCATGGCCACACAGGACTGGAATGAGCAGCCAATGTTCAGAGCCCCACAGCCACCTTGCAGCGGACCTCATTTTGAGGAAGGTTGCTACCCTCTGTGTCCTCAGTCTTTTTCCAGGGGTGCAACATGTAGCAGCCAGCTGCCTGCCCCGTCACATGGTGGAGAAAACCAGAAGCCACCGGTCCGGTCGCTAAAGCTTCCTGGAGTGGGGTAAGGCTGCCCAAGGCACAGTAGATGTTGCATGTGGCTGCACACAGAGTTAGTCAAGTCACTCACTCACCCCGGCCCTAAAGCTGAGACACTCTCTAATAAGGGGATAAAAGCAAGGCAAACTAGCCTGTGTTGTCTCCTTCCCAGCCAAAACTAATTAACACTTTGCACTTGAACCAAGCCAATTACTCAGTTGCTGTAAATCTTCAACCATTATTTCTAACATTAATAAGACCAATACTTCCAGTACGGTCTAGCCCCCTCACCATCTAAGGGGGCAGGGGGTCTTGTTCTTCCTGTAGGCCACTTTAAAAATTAATGCAAGCTGTGTGGGCTGGGTAGGAGTAGGGTGCTCAAGAAATGTGCTCAGGGTGGAGGAAAGAAGGGAGGGGTTCAGATCATAGATCTATGCCATGGATCCATCTCCTAACCTTGAGTGCATGCCCTCTTCTCCACTCCCTTCTCTGGAGCTTGAGGGTAAGGACTGGATTCATGGGCCAGATCCACGAACTGGAAAACGCCCAAACTAAAAAGAGCCACAGGCCAGATTTGGTCCATGGTCTGGAGCTTCAGCACCCCTGGCCCAAAGCTTTACAACATTTAGGAAGCTATTTAACTTGGAGTAGATGGAGTTGTTTCCATTTCTAAAGATACCATGGTGCTTTGTGCCATCTAAGGGGAGAGATAGCTAGTAAAATTGATAGATTCCTATTTTATCATACTTATGAAATAAAGGGTGGGCCCTTTATTTTTATTTTCATTCCCTGTGTGTAACGGACCAGGACACACCAGCACCTTGGTTTTTAAAAATGGTTGAAGATTCAGGAGTTTGCTTTTGTTTCTGACACAGTAACTGAGATTTCCAAAGCCATCCAAGATATCCACCCCATTAAAATGAATAGCAACTAGACATCCAATTCTCTCCATCGTTGCTTTGAAAACTTCACCCTGTGTGAACGTTTGTACGAGAGCTGTAAAAACCTTCCCGTCACAAGGGAAATGTCCACTTGTATATGCTGAGTGGGTGTCTGTTTGCCCATATAATCCTTACTGTTGTAGGCACCTTCATCCTCTGAAATGATTCTAGCTCAGAGACGTCTGTGCATAAGAGTGCACAAGAGTTCAAACAATATTAGCTAATCTAGGCAACAGATGGCATTTCTGAGTGCCACTTGAGAGATCTAATCTTTACAGTAGCTGGTGTGAAGGGACTCTGAAGGCTATTCTATCCCCTGTAAATCTGTGGGGTTAACTAAGTGACAGAATGTCATGCCAGAACGCTTCGCACCTCATTCTAACAATCAGAGAGCAGATAGATTTTAAAGGGGTTTTTTTAATAACCAACTCTCTGTAACTGCCCCAAAACTGTCTCTCTAATATAGCCAGAGTTAAGCAGCCAAGAATACTCTGCATTTATTTCAGTTTTTCTCGGACATGGGTTTTGCTTCAGAGAAGTGTTTGAACTCACCTGCCATTATACCTGCACAGAGACCTTTCAGAAGAAGCAAGAGGGTGTGGAGGGAAGCTAGTCTCCAAATGCTTCATTCAGTAAACAACTGAAAATATGAGAAGGCGGCAGCCCTGCACCCCGACTGCCCATAGGGACCCACACAGAAGAAGGTTGGAAGGGACACACCCACCCTGCATTTGGAATGAAGGGGGATCAATCCTCTCCTGAATTTTGGCTCATTTCCTGGGTTGATTGGGTCCAAAATTGAGGAGATTGTTGTCTGCATCCCAGATTTGAGGGGAGGCATGTATCCTCTTGATTCCCCTCACCTGATTTTACACCCTGAGCTTTAACTAATAACTCAAAGGCAAGGCCATTATTTGTTTCTCAGAATCCACATATTGTGTTCTCTCGATTTAGTAGGTCATGCTTCTCAAAAATGTCTGAAGGATTATTTATACCTGCCCTGCTAACAAACTAGTCTCTCCACAAGTACCATTGAGACACAGAGCTAGGTTGCCAAATAATAATAATGAATAATACATACCCTGGCTCTGCTTTATTTCCCAGTAAGAAAACTGAATCCATATCAGCCAGTTTATAAATAGACAATAATTGCTAGTGAACTAACTGGTGATGCAGTCACAGCACTATTTCGGGTGGTTCTCTAGGCTCAGTTCAGGGGAGGCTGTTCATCACTGAACAAGGGCAAGGAGTAAGGAGGCGCCAGGTGTCTCTTGCACACACACTTCTGAGCCAGGTTCTCCAGCGCTGACTGGCAACTACTCCATTTCCTCCCCCCCCACCCCAGCCCAGCCCAGCCAAGCCAGGGAGATAGCCACCTTCTGCCGAGCTGCTTCGTCCAGTAGAAGGCGTCCTTGCCATTGGATTTCCTTCCCCCAACTTACCCAAGATGCTGGGATCAGTTTACACTCTATAATGGAGCTATTTGCCTCTCTTTCCCCCCCCCTCCCCCTTCTGAATCTGCAAATGTCTTTCCCCATCTGTTTTACTTTCATGTGCCTGGGATTAGCATAATGAATCAGACCGACTGAAAACTTGACAAATGTGTTATGTCTTGATTGGGAAGCGCTGCCACAACCTGGATGCAGGGCCGGGGAGGATGTTGTGGCAAGAAGCGGGCTGTGTCCTGCTCTTGAGCTGCCCGCCTGCCTACTCACCACCGGCCAGCTAGACGCTACACACAGCATGCCTGAGAGGGGGGGGGGGAGTGGTCCCTCGGATCGAGCCCACGGTGGAGCCAGAGCGTGCAGCACACACGAGACAAAGCCTTTCACACTCCATATTTGGTTCCATTTGGTCTCTCTGTAGCAACTGGGAAAGGGGGGAGGGGGGTGATCAGCTGAAGGCGACTGGGTTGTATTAAACGTTAGGAACCTTTTGTGAGTTTGGAAATGGTACAAGACGTTGCCTTTTGGTGGCTCCTCCTCCCCCCCCTGCCTTCTGCTCCTTAGCTTCACGACTCCGATCTGTTCCAGATAACTCTCACACTTCCTGGCATTGGGGGGGGGGGATCCATTTTGGAGTGGAGATTTGTTTACATACATCCCTCTGCTAAGAAGTTAAACACGCTTGTACATAGTAGCCTAGTCTGTGGCGTGTAGTGGCTTGAAATGGAAAGGCACCAGCATACCTTGACAGTAACAGAGAGAGAGAGGGGGTTCGAATACTTCTTGGATCTTTTAGACAGAAGAAGCCACGTCTGCCAACGTGGGTTACTCTCAGTGCAACGATTGGATAACCCATAAAATGCTCACAATTGTTCCTAAGTATCCTGGGTGTTTTGTGGCTCCAGACAGAGCCAACCTTGATTTGAGGAACAGAGCCGTCCGGTGTTCTCCAAAGTTGCCCCACGAAGGAAGGCAGCCTGGACTGGAGTGGCTTGTTTAGCAATACATGGGCGGGGGGGACTTACTAAAACAAATGACAGGAAATGGAATATCCATCGAGAATAATGTCATTCTCTGCTCCCCACAGAACACTGGCTGTCATTCCAGTTTCCCTTCCTCGGCCATCTGTCATTCTACTCTTTCTCCGCATAATCTATTTGCCATGCCATCTTCCCCACATTGCACCATATTCATCATTCCCATCCACTGCCCTTATTTTCCTGTTGTCATTCCACCTGGTCCCTACACAGCACCCTATTCTCTTTCAACCCACTCTGCATAGTTTCCAGTTTATCATTTCATTTGGGCCACTTAGCACTTTCTTTTGTCACTCCCTCTTTCCCCGGCCCATCGCACCTTTCTACATTCAGTCCTGTTCTCTCCTTACACCTAATGGACCATATTTCTCAAACTCCCCCTCCCTCCAGCACTCCACAGAGGGTCCAATTCCTCATTCTTTCCCTTTGCTCCCTATCTGTAATTTCCCCCCCCCCCCTCCCCATGGTAGCCTTACCTCCACGGGCCCCTCTTGGCATTCCCCCTTAGGCTGGTTCCCCTCTTCTGCATTTCCCTTTGGTCCCAGTGGTGCATTTCTCCAAAGGCCCCTGGAAGCCTATGGCCATTCCGGCTCATTCCCATTCCCCCCTGTGGGCATTCCAGCCGGGCAGGTTGGCACCTGTCTCAGGGCGGCTCCTGGCGCTGCCTTACCTGGACATGTGCTCCCGCTGCGGTCTGTGCGCTTTCTCTAACCCCAGCTTGGTGAAGATGCCCACCAGCACCATGACGGCCACCACTCCGCAGATGATGTAGACGATGAGGTTGGTTTTATCCTTGGTGGGATCGTGCAGGGGGTCCTTGGGGTGCGCGGGAGTGTTGCCCGTGATCATCCAGGGCGGCTTCTCGTAGTTGGTGCAGATGTTTTGATCCAAGCGGGTCTTCCTGAACTTGCAGCAGAACCTGAAGCCACAAGTGCCGCAGCAGAAGATGAACTCCCCCGAGCTGCAGTTGAACGGTGGGTCCCACTGGCCCATCACGTCGAAGTAGCCCAGACAGTGATCCGGGGTGGGGGGCGGCTCCGAGGCATCCCCCCCGTGCTCCCCAAAGCTGGAGTGGTTCCCCCCGGAGAGCACCACGATGCTGCCCAGGTGCTGCCCGGCTTTCTCCTGCGCGCGGCACATCAGTGTTAGCAGGTCCGCCACCAAGTAGCCCAAGATCAGCCGGAGAAAGCCCTTCATCCTGCCGCCCAGCCCGGGCTCCGCGCCGCCGCCGCCGCTGGTGGATGCTGCGCTGCGCCAGGAACTGAACATAAAGGGGCTTGGTTGGGCAGGGGCCGCGCTCGCTCGCTCACTCGCTCGCTGGCTCAGCCCGCTCTCGCCTTCAGCACCATGGACAGCGCAGAGCGGCGCAAGTCACCCCTTCGCTGCCCCCCTCCTGAGCGCCAAGTGCAGGGAGCCAAGTGAGCGGCACTTGTGGAGCGCGGCGCCGGGGGGAGAGGAGCGCAGGGATGGAGAAGGGGGGCGGCACGCGATGGATGGATAGGATCCTTCACAAGGGGAGCCCGCAAAAACTGCCTCGGGCCGGTCTGCAGCCTCCCAGCAAAGCCCGCCCAGGAAACTCTGCCTTAGCCAAAACGCCCCATGGAGACCAGGCGCAAACCTCGGGCTGGAGGATCCGGCAGCGGCAGCAGTGGCGTATCCAGGAGGACAGCAGAGGGGGTGGGGGTGGAAGGGGCTGCCTCCTGCTCTCTCACTGAAGGGAAAATCCGCTTTGGTGGCGAGCGGGAGAAGGGAGATTTGAGAAGCTAAATCCACCGCGTGAGGAGGCTGTGCGGATACAGAGAGACTGACAGCAATCCCAGCCAGAGAAGTCCTCTCCAAATGGAGCTGGCCACTGCTGGCAGCAGCCCCTGAGTTATATAATCTATTCCTCCCTGAGCCAACCAAGGTGTGTGCGAAAGTGCACTAACTCCGAGGCTCCGCCTCTCCTCTCCTCCCCAAAGCCCCTGCTACACAGCCTGAGTCCTCTCCCCAGCACCCCAAGACGAGGCTCAGACAACTTCAAGGGACATTTCCCATGGCAATTAAAAAGACAGGGAGACACAGAGGCCCTGAGAGCCCCAAACCCACTTACTTCAGTTGTCCCCTTGAAGCCCGCTACTCTGGAGTAAGTGGTCTGTGGCTTATGGTCTCAGGATCTGACTGCAAGGATTCCTTTCCTCTGAGCAGAACAAACCAAGGGAAGTGAGACAGGCATACGGCAGATCTTTGGGAAGAGACTGGAAGACCCAGCCAAGGTGCAGTCCCTGGTATTACCTCGGGGGAATTGTAAGCAGTGATTAAGGGACTGGCTATATAGTATGGCACACGTCAAGGGGGGACGGGAAATTAGTAAAGTTGTGACAATTTATGACAAAGGATGAGGGTGTTCGTTGTATACAGTGTAGCATTCACAGGCTTGCTTCTCCAGCAGAAATACTGGTACACGTTGCTTGCTGCCGTTGGTGCATTTCCCTGGTCTCTCTTGTCACCCTCTGTCCCTTCTATTTATGTTTCCTCCAGTTAACTCCATCTTCCTTCCTTCCTACTCCCCTGTCTTCCCTTCCTGCTGCCCCCCACGTTCTGGATCTCTCCCAGTTTCTCTCTCCCCCAACCACCCCCTTTCACCTGAATACCAAAAAGAAAAGAAAAATAAGTCAGATCATGGCTGGCCTCTTTAATCAATGAAAGAACACAGTAGCTTCCAATGGGAAGGCAACAGAGGAAGCTCGCCTGGCCCCAGGTCTGATGGCTTTTCCCCGAGCCTGTAAGACCTGGCTGTTGGCCCAGGTCTTCCGAGGGAAGGGGGGAGGATTTTGGGGTGAGGTGGGGTGGGTAATCATTTATATAATTGTTTTACCTGTTGTTAGCTGCCCCGGGATGCCGTAGGCATGGGGGGCGGCCAATAAATAAATAAATTAATTAAATAAAACAGTAGGAAATGAAAAAGATGACAAATAACTGAGAGAAAGTTCTGAAAAGTGAGAACAAAATGTTTCTCATCACCATAAACCTTCTATATTTGGCAAATAAAAAGCTATTCTCTACATGTAGCAGGATTATACATTTCAGGCATTAAAAAAAAAAATTTTTGGCTCTGTCATGTACACTTTGGGGAGGGGAGAACAAGGGCTGTGCAATCATGACAAACTGTGTCAGGGAAGAGCAGGGCTCCAAAATGGCTTTTTAAAGTCTGGCGTGTTTATGGGCAGTTTCTAACAGCTGTGCAAAGTGAGGAGAACGGCTTCTCCTCTTTGTGATTCCAGAGCACCATGCTCTGAATCCCCTTAGATGGTGACAGCTCTACCTTCTTACTCGGATTCTGGGAAACACACAGGTTGGCAGAGAGCAGAGCAGTGCAAGAGCAGCCCACCTCTCTCTCTCTCTCACACACACACACACACACACACACACACACACACACGTGCGCTCATGGTGGTGTCACACCCTGTCTTCTGCTTTTTAAAGTCAGCAGGGATGTGTCCCCGGCTTCACCCCCAAATTTTTGCACCCCTGGGTATGACCTGTCTCTGACTGTGGATTGTAAAGTGACAGGTATATTGCTTGTGTAATAATTATATATATATATAACACTGACCGAACTATAGCATATCACCCACAAATTGTGTGTCTCAACAATTCCAGTGATATGGGGACAGGGATTATGTGGGTTCCCATTCCCCACATATTTTAGCCCAAAGTTGTGTCCGTAATTGATTCTACTGTGTTATGCCACAAATTTGGATTTGTGAACATCACATACTCCTGGACTGGGCTCAGGATGCAAATCATTAGGGAAATTCTGTGGTGGGCCCTGGCAGGAGTAATATCCTACTAGTTCAGCCCAGTTCAGCAGAACCCATTGTTAAAAGTACTACCTGAAAACACAGAAAGGGAGACGGGGCCAGGGAGTGTGGCACTCAACTGTTACAGAACCAATTGTTGATTCATTAGGATATATCCTCTGGGCCCCAGAAGGAGAAGAGATGCTGCCTATTTTATGGTAATCTGAGAGAACAGTTTACTTTTAAATACTCTTCTCACATCTTTATCCTCTTATTGATTCACTAGCAGTAGCTATGTAGCCAATGCAGATTGCGTGTGTGTGTGTGTGTGTGTGTGTGTGTGTGTGTGTGTGTGTGTGTGTGTGTGTGTGATATGACATACTGCAGTAACAGTCTGCTGGATATACCACTTGCTATAGAATAGTCCTAGTCCCTTGTTGTGATACCTGAATTTCACCCAAATCATTCCATAAGAAATCGCTTTATCTACTGATGCCGTTGGCTTTTGAGGACACATGCCACAGACCACTAGTAAAATGCACAGTTTAAAATAGCTTCCCTCCAAGTACTGCCTTGACTGCCAGAAAGATTTAATTATTCCCTTTATTCCAACTACTTAACTCTCTTGTCTTCACCAGTTGGTTTTCAGTAACCTGCACTAGTAGACAGAATAATTTCCAGAATACTATGCTGCCACCAATGCTAGGAAATAAGCCCACTACACTTCTCATTTTGTGGGCCGGTGTTTAAGTTAGCTCTTCTCTTCTGATCTCCAAGAACCTTGCAGGGGTCTGCCAGGTTCTAATTGCTGGTGCACTTTGGGCTTGTTTGCTGTAGATGTGAAACAGAGAATGACCATTTGCACATCACAATTTGGTCCATCTCCCTCCCAAGCTCTCCAGTTAGACGACTGAATTGCTGATGCACTCCTGTAACTTCAGCCAAGTTCCTACTGGAATTGTTACGACTAAAAAAAATCAACAGTAAGGTGAGTCAGAGGACACAGCAGACGTCTGAAATCGAAGAGGCCTGTAGTTAGCTAATTGCCATTCTTTGCTGTCTCTTAAAAATAGACTCCAAGTACAGTGATGATTCCACTAAACATTTTGACAGTAAGGCTGGCATTCTTGGCCAGTGGGTAAGAAATAAAGAAGCATGATTCCACAGCAGAAGAAAACGATCAGTTCCATTCTAATCCATCCTTATTTGGCTTTAATATTTCATTTTTAAAACCTCTACCTTCTTCTCCGCCGCTTTTCAACTTGCATCTGAAAACATATCTTTCCTCCCTTGCCTTTACTTCTCTCTCTGCGGTTATTTATTATTTAACTTTGTAAAGCACTTTGGGATACAGTTTGCACTAAAGATGCTGCTGAGAATGAAGGTGTGCCAGCTTTCTCGGCCACGTAAAGAGATAGACTCTGGTCTTGCAAAGCACTTAGTTGCCTTTGTAACTTGACAGAGCAGTCCCTCTGTGAAAGTTGGGTGAGCAAAGTTATGCATGTGGTAAAGTGCTTTGCAGGACTGAGATTGTACGTACAGAGATAATTAAGCTATAAATAAAATACAAAGCTGGAATTTTAAATCTGGTTCAGGTATTTGGTGCTAGCAATGGTAGTGTAGGCTAGTGCTGAAATGAACAGTTTACAGAATACAGTTTCTGTATTCATGAACATTATTCTCATTTTTTGATAGTATTCTGAATATCCAAATGAATATTTGCACCAAAACAAATATTCATACATTCATTCAAGCCCGTTTCCCCAATGTTCAGATATTTGGTTATTCAACTGAATAGTCAAAAATAACCAAATAGCCAAACAAAAAAATGACCCACCCAAAAAATAGAAAAACCAACCAAAAACCACAAGCAAATAACTGAAAGAAGTGGGCATCAAAAATATTTTGTACCCACTTAACCAGGCCCTAATCAAAGCAGGTGAATTTGACAAAGCCAGTATTTTCAGTGAATATTCATTTCAGCATCAGTTTAGAAAAGGCATGAGGATTTAAAAGTCCACATCTTAATCTCAGTTATAACAGAGTCAGCTTGCTAGAATTCCATGTTTTACTGATACTGAATCTGACCCAAAAGTAATTTGCTGCTAGGAAAAGAATTCAGAAACAGGCAACATAAATATTGATCCAAAGCTAGGGGAAGCCAATAGAGACACCACATTGTCTTCACCGGGTTTGGGATTAGACTCATTACCCTGAAGTCCTAAGTCTTCACTGCAACCACACTACAGCCATTTTTACATGGCCCCACGGGAGGGGGGGGGAGGAGGGGAGGATCGGGGGGGGGCATGCATATGGGTGCACATATCCCCACTCATCAACATGCATGGAGCAACCTCTGTTTTCGCGAGTTGCTTGGTGCATGTTCGGCAGGAACACACAAGCACCCCCACTCACCACACATGCACCTGCTGCGTCCTTCATATGGGCGGCACCCACTCAGGAACACCCAGATTTCTGGGTGTTCATGAGTGGATGCCTTCTGTGTAAAGAGGGCCTACCTTCTGCAGTTTATTTTTTAAGTTGATAACATCACTGCATGTAGGGGTTTTTAAAAAAAATCTTTTTTTCAAAATGTAAATACCATTAAACACAATGAGTGAAATCCTGGCCCCACTGGAGTCAATGAGAATTTTGCCATTGGCTTCATTGGAGCCAGGATTTAATCCAACAAGGATTACAGAAGAAATACAAAGTTGCCACATTTTTCTCTTATTCCAGACATGGGCAGGGCAGAACAATTTTCTAACATTAAAGTCAATGGGAGATTTGCCATCAATTTTAATGATGAAGGACTGAGTCCCAAATGTCACTGATAGGTATACAAGCTTTTCACAAGGATTGGGGTAAACATGTAATTGTGTGTGGCAAAAGGAAGTCTTACTCAGCATTCAGTTCTTGACCACTGTTGGCATGTTCTGACATGTCCAAGCATGTCTAGGGCAGTCTACAGCTCCCTATATGGATAAAATCAGCAAAGGCCTTGTAAGGACAAATTACTGATGTTCTTGCATGAGTCTGGAAGGGCACCTCCCTAATCAAATCTAGTGACCATGGGCTCCTCTCTGACTTGAGTACCCTTTGCTTACTGCCATTTGGCAGGAGAAGGAGGGTTATACATTTTGATTAAATTAACTAATCCTGCAGATCCAGAGCCTATTCACACCAACCTGGGTGGTATTAAATTAACATCTTGACTCACCCTCTTCTTCTCCTTTGTTCACCCTTCCTATGCCTGAAGCTATCCCTGTGCTATATGCGAGTCTCTTACAGTGCTTTACAACCATCTTGGCTAGCTAGAAGAATCTGTGTTGCTGGTTCTCCTGGTCAGGAACAGATTTGAATCCACTGCCCGTTCCAGTCCCTAAGCAATAAAAGGCAAGTGACCCAATCCTGAGAGTGTGGTGTCTACCTTGTTTGTGATGCGTGTACTACAGCAACCCTTAAGCCCCTCCACACAAGAGACTACAATCACACTAACCCACTGACATTAGCAGAAAGACTCTTGTGGATTTCAATGGGTATTGGACATACTGTAAACTGGAGGCGTCCTCTTTTGCTTTACACTGTAGTCATTGACTTTTAGAGTATTTTTCCTTAATTTTAAACTGTTTTAATCTGAATGATAATTATCTATTTTTCCACACTTTGTTGTATATTATAAAACTGTATCATAAACATTATAATTCCCCTTTACAGCAGTGGCAAATCTCCAACCATCCACAAGGATTCATCAAACAGTTCACACACGTGTGCTTGTGGTTCCTTTTCCATAGAAGCAAGAGCCACTGTAGGACGCACCCTCTACCAGCTCCTTCTCCTCCTTCGCTGTCGCATTCAGCACAGGGTCAAAACAGACATGATGCCAACTCCACTTTAACAGTTAACACCCTTTTAGCATTTCTTATCCACATTTCAGGGCTGTATTAGTGCCCTACAGAGCCCTGCAACATGCATAAGAAATGTTAAAGCGGAGTTAAAGTGGAGTTGGCATCATGTCTGTTTTCACCCACAGACTCTTTATCCTCACCTGTAACAGGGACGGACTTACCCAGAGTAGGTCCTAGCAGGATTATGCCCAAACAGTCACTCTCTGCAGAGGAATTTCCAGCTCCAGTGTCTCTTTAGTCACACATGTCCCATCACCATCTCATTCCTATACCCAATGTTCATAGATACATGCAGATCCACCTCCTGGCCACGCACAGTCCCTCCTGCAGTTTTTCCTGACTGGGCCTTTCCCTGGATCTTATAGCTTGTGGCTCCCCAGCCACATCCAAACACAGATGAGAGGCAATTAGGCATGATTCTAGCTCTCAGTGGTGCCTGTGCCTCTAGTACCATCTGCTTCTCCCTGGTGGGTGCTACTCCCTTAAAGGGAAAGCATCTCTTTAGCTGTGCCCTGCCAGATTCACCTTCAAGGCTGTTCATGGCCTTGCTCCTCTCTGGCCACTTGCACATGAGAGAGGGGGCTGGGAGGGGTGTGTGGATTTCTGGGAGCAGAGATCATGGCAGGAGGCATCCTGGGAAGCTCCACTCATGTACGGGGTGGTTTAGCCCATTTCTAGCACAATTTCCTTCGTGCATTACAGAGCTGGACTTTTCAGCTCTGAAATACATGAGGGAAATTGCACTAGAAATGGTCTAACCCCTCCCACACACACACACAAGCACAATTTCCCAGGATGTCTCCTGCCACAATCTCATCTAGACTCCCGAAAATCTCCCACCCCACCCCCTGCTCTCATCTGCAAGCCGTCTCTATCTTTCCACCCTCATTTCTTGCTATGTTCTATTATAGAAACTTCACTCCTTCTCTTCCACCCCCCTCACCTGCCTCAGAGTCTTCTGCTCCCTTAATCACCTTTACCTTTTCTGCTAGTCGCTAGGGATGTGTGAACGCAGTTCGGAAGTTTGGAGTTAGGACCGAACTCGACTAGTTCAGTCGACCGAACCGAATTCCGAACCAAACTCGAATTCGACCAAACTGTTTGGTCGAATCCGAAGGCCAAAAACAGCTTAAAACACCGGTTTTGAATGTACGAACTCGGTTCAGAAGTTCGGAATTTGACCGAACTCGACTAGTTCAGTCGACCGAACCGAACTTCCGAACCAAACCGAATTTCTGAACTCAGTTCTGTTCACACATCCCTACTAATCGCTCCCTATAGTTGGAACTCCCTCCCTGAAATTGCATGCTCAGCTCCCTAACTCTTGACTTTCAAGTCCCTCCTAAAAACCTCCCCCTTCCTCCTCCCCCTCATAGATATAGTGATGCTTCTTCTAATACTGTCTTGTGCCTGATCCTTCAGGATCCCTTCTTCCCCCTTGCACATGCACCTGCAACTTCATAACTCTGTGACTGTATCCCTGTCACTTCCTATGTTCCCATCCCCCTTTGTTCCTCCTCTTTGGCTAAAAACAAACGTGATGCTATCCTGAGTTAGCGGTGGCCTGGGGCTCATCTGCACATGTGGTCATGCAATGCCAGATGTAGGCCCGCTACTGCCCCAAGGTGGGTAGGCAGCTGGCCGGGATGAGGCCTGGGCCCAGTCCCGGGCACCCATACTTGGCCAAGGGCCACCCATGCAGGCCAACATGGTCCAGCATGTTTGTTCTGTCCTACCATCCCTGCCATGGGGCAGGGGTCACCATGATTGCATGTCAGGACAGGGGCAGGGCTCTGGAAGCAGGGCAGGGATTTATTTTTATTTTTTATTTTATTTATTTTATACATTTCTACCCCGCCCCTCCTGCAACGCAGCTCGGGGCGACTTCCATCATTAAAACCATAAAATACAATAAAATCCATCCAAGACAATCAAAAAAATACTTAAAATATTAAATAGCAAATATTAAATATAAATATAACTATAAACAGGGCTAGACCAAAACCACAACACAGATGGGTAGGGGACTAAACACCTCCCTCCCCACCCTCCCTCCCAAAGGCCTGGGCAAACAGCCAGGTCTTACAGTTCCGCCGAAATGTTAAAAGGCTTGGGGCCAGGCGAGCTTCCTC
>QEPC01007559.1:10601637-10614081 GCA_003113815.1 Sphenodon punctatus | reverse complement strand
AACAGAGCTCCCAGGGATGCACACAGCAATGGGGGGAAAAACAGAGCTCCCAGGGATGCACACAGCAATGGGGGGGAAAAACAGAGCTCCCAGGGATGCACACAGCAATGGGGGGGAAAACAGAGCTCCCAGGGATGCACACAGCAATGGGGGGAAAAACAGAGCTCCCAGGGATGCACACAGCAATGGGGGGGAAAAACAGAGCTCCCAGGGATGCACACAGCAATGGGGGGGAAAACAGAGCTCCCAGGGATGCACACAGCAATGGGGGGAAAAATAGAGCTCCCAGGGATGCACACAGCAATGGGGGGGAAACACAGAGAACACAACAGGGAGGACACAACTAACCAGACACCCAAACAACCAACACCATAGGAAAAGCAGACTCACTGACAAAAGGAGGGAAAGGTGATGCACAAGACATCACACAGGGATTCACACACAAGGAGTAAGAGCAGTTGCTCCCACAGCTTCCTGTGGCCGCACCACAGGCTATATATCCACCTGTGGCCAATCAGGAAGCCGGGAGCCAAAGTCAGAGAGACAAGGCACAGCTGGGAAAAGGCGCGGTCACACAGGAGAGGGCAGAGAGGTGGAAAAGAACCCGCGCATCCGAACCTGACCATTATCCCCACCCAGAGTGGCACCAGCCCTTAAGGCTGCACTCCAAACCCTCCAGGGTTGGGGGTTCAAGACCCAGTCCTGACAGCAGGATTCGGCTCGGGCACAAAACAAGTGTGACAACCGGGGTCACGCACGGACGTGTGTTCGCATGGCCCCACCGCTGCACTGCTTGGAGCAGCCTGTCCCCTCCCTGATGGGCGGCCACAGAGACCAATAAGGCTGCCATGGCTGCCTGGAAGCACCACAGACCCAGACCTGGGTAAGAGTAAGAGGGTCATCAAATGTGACAACCCACTTTACCCCAAGGCTGGCATCCATTGCATGGGCCATGGTGGCACTTAGCCTGGGCTGTTCCTCGGGGATGGTCCCAAGGACTAAGCTAAGTGCTTCCACGGCCCGTGCGAACCCAGGTTCTGGCCTGAGACAAAATCTGGCAGCTGCATTCAGCCATGACGACAGCCCAAGCATGGAAATCCATGCTATCGTCACGTCTGAAAACACGCCTTGTCTCTGGCCCAGTCATTCCCCCCAACGGTTTTCTCTGTACTAGCTCATCTCTAGCTCTTGCAATGTCTCCCAACATCCTGATTGGCTGCCAGCCAGTATATAAGGCTGCTGGCTTGTAGTAGCAGGATGCTGAGTGGAACTTCTGCTTCCTGGACTTGCCATGCTCCTGTTTCCAACCTTGTCCTTGGGTGTTTTCAGACATTACGAGATCACGCTCAACCACAGTGAACCACGCTCAATCCCGCGGTGGGGCCAAAGAGCCCTGAACGTCTGTTAGGCGGCCGCCAGATGTTCACCACGCTCAGTACCCACATGGGGTCAATTTCAACCACGCTTCCCGGACTAGCTGCTTGAGGGCCCCGAAGGCTCGCTCCACCACGGTCCTGCTGGAGCACAGCTGGGTATTGTATAGCACTTCTGCAGGGGTCCGTGTGACAGGGTAGACCTTCATCAACCAGTGGGTGAGGGGGTAGGCAGGGTCTCCAATGATACAGGGGGGCAATGGTACCCCCTCGATCCAGGTCATCCCCATGTCTGTGAAATCCCCCCTGTACATCCGGGCATAGAAGGGGGATATGGTCATGATCCGGGCATCATGACTGTGGCCTGAGTTGCCTGTGAAGATGTCTATGAACCGGCCCCGGTGATCCACAACCGCCTACAGCTGCAGGGAGTGGTACCCGTGCCGGTTCACATACTCTGCAGCCTCCCCTGCGGAGGGGCGCAGGATCTCGATGTGGGTGCCGTCCATGGCTCCCATGCAGTTGGGGAAGCCTCCGGCCGTGAATCCCGCCATCACTGCCTCCTGGTCCACCAGCTGGATCGTTCTGTCCAGGAGCACTCCCTCCACAGCCTCGCACACATCCCGGAGGATACAGGCTACCGTGGTGAGCCCTACCCCAAAGTGCTGGGACACGGACCGGCAGGAGTCGGGCGTGGTCAGGGCCCAGACCCCTATGGCCACCTGCTGGACCATGGGGATGGGGGTCCTCATGGAGGTGTGCTGTCGCTCCAGCCAGGGCTTCAGGAGCTCCGCTAGGCACAGCAGGGTGGGCTTGTCCATCCAGAGGTGGGCCCTCCAGGCTGCCTTGTCCCACTGGGCCAGCGCCCTCGCCCACCAACCCTGTGGGCACTCAGCAACCCATAGGCACCTCTCAATGGGCATAGTGAGCAGACCGGCCCGGCACATGGTCTCCCTCGCCCACAGGAGGTGCCTGGCCACCTCACAGAGCACCACGGGTCGGGTCCGGCCCCGGCTCACGGCCTGCCAGTCTGCCCCGGATAGCCTCTGTGCTCTGAGCCGGGCAAGGGCTCTCCTGCAGCCATGGAGTGCCCTGCGGCCCTTGCAGCTCTCCAGGCCAGGGAAACCTGCAGCCGGGCGGCCAGGTGCACCTCCGCGCCAAGGAGGCACAGCTGTTTGGTGTGGTCGCAGTACCACTTGGCTGCGAGCGTGAGGTGCATCCAGTAGGCAGCTGCCCTGTCCCACTCCATGGTGGTGGGGGCCCCAGGGTCTGGGGGATGCCTATTATGGCCCTCCTATGGGCGACCATCCCGGGGGCCAGCCCCAAGCTGGCAGGGCCCCTCAATGGGGTGCCTGGGTCTGTGAGTGTGCCCATGGTTACACGTGCTGGCTGCGCATGGCTCCGCGCGACTGCATGGGCGCGCGGTTCCATGCGCTCCTTAAGCAGCTGCATGCCTTCACCCATCAGCCCCCCACACACATGGCTGATAGCAACACCATGGCCTTGGCTTCCCGATAAGCTGTTATGTGAGTGCTATTGTATTCTTCAGCTGTGCCAGGTCCGCACCCCACGCCTCGCTCTGTGGTGCTACAATGTTGCGATCTGTGGCCACTTTTCCTGTCCTTGGGACCCCTCGGAGGCCCTCCCGGCCCTGGAGGGTTTGTGTGCCCCCCTGTCCATGGTGTTAGTCTCCCTGTCTTGCAGAACCATGGCTGGTTGTCTGTCCACCGGCCTCCTGCTTCCCGGCCCCCATGGGCCCCCCCATATCTGGACCTTCCGCGAGACCATGTCTCTTTGTGACCTGTGGCATACCCCAGCTGTGCAGCTGCTCCTGGGCAGCCCAGGCAGCCGTGCAGGTGCCTTTGAGAGCCTGAGCTCCGGACTTCACTACTTCGGCTATGAGGCGAGCGCTCGTGATTGCCGGCTGCATACGGAGACCCTGGGGCTGGTTCACTTCCCTGATGGACACATCCCGGACAAGCGGTGTTCTCATGTGCCCTGGTCCGGGGCTGAGACCATTTCTGCGCTAGGTGTGTGCGGCTGGGTGCCTACATGGTGTGCCTTGCAGAGGGTGGCCCTGCCTTGGCCGTGTCCTACTTTGCCTGTGTTCACGGGGCGCATGGGTACCAGCGCACCCGTGTGGCAGTGTACCACCAGCTACTGGAGCTGGGACATCTTCCTTGGCCCCCTTCCACTGCCTGCGGTGTGTCGGAGCCTTCCGCGGTGGAGATGTCAGCCCTGTTGGGGGTGTGGTCCCGTTTGGACGTCGAGCTGGGTCTCTCCATGCATGATCCCTTCGAGGCCTACTACCTGATCGCCCACCACATGTCCGTGCTGGGGTACCACTGGGGCTTGATCCATTGGCCCCACCTGGTTCACCAGGCAGGGCACCCAGCCCCTGGGCCCACAGTGACCCCCGGCGGCTGCCTGTGAGTCCCGGTGTTCCTCCAAGCCCCCTAGTGTCCTGCCCCCGTGTGGGCTCCCACCCCTGTCTGGGGGGGCCGGTCCCCGCTGGCTGCTCCCTCCCTGATGTCTCTGCCGTGCTGGGGTGATGCCTGCTTCGTGGGGTGCTGCTGCCCCTGCCTCTGGCCCCGGGCCCCCTCTGGGCCCCACCCCCTGGTCTGCCTGCACACCCGGGGTTCCCCTCCGTGGTTGCCCTCTGCCCTCCCTGGTGCCTGGGTGCAGTGCTCTGCATGCCCTCAGTGACCCACCTGTGCCAAGCTACCTGTCCCCACCCACCAGCGCTGCCACCTGCTGCACGTCCCCCCCCCTTGGGTGCTTGTGTGACCTGGGGGTTCCGGGACCCCCGGACTGCTCCTCGGTGCTTCCTCTGGGGGGGGGTGCACGTCCTTGGACCTGCAGCACTGCACCGGCTGCCCTGGCTGCCCTCCATCTGCCCCTCAGTGAGTGTGGGGTCTCCGTGTGCCTCCTGGACCATTCCCGCCTGGCTCGCTGTGCATTGTGGGCCCCCATTGTGCCTTGGTCCCGAGATCCTGCCCCCCCCCTTTCCGAGACTGCCAGTGTTGCTGTGGGGGTGCCAGTGCGGACTGTGCTGCTGTGGGGGTTGTGGTTGCTGTTGCCTGTGTCCTGCCCTGCCCCTTTGCTGTTTCCCCCCCTCTCCCGTGTCCCTCCCCCCTTGCTCCCATTGTGCCTTGTGTGTTGTCCGGGCGCCCGTGCCTCCCTTCCCTTCCATTCCCTTGTGTGTGCGTGTGTGTGTGTGTGTGTGCCCGGGCATGAGCTCGTGCTGTGTGTTCCGCTGTGCCTCCGCTGGTTGTGTGCCTGCTGTGTGTGGTACCTGTCCAACTCTTCTCCCTCTCCCACTTCCCTTCCCGTTTCCCTTGTGTGGGCATTCCCTTGTGTGCCTTTTGGCTTTGTTTGCCCTCAGGCGGCCATGTCTGTGTCCTGCCCCTGCCTGGTGGCTTCTGGGTGTTTTGACCACGGCTGGGGATCGGCGTCACATCTGTTGCACTGCCCCGGTCCGTGATCTGGCGGCCCAATTCCCGGTCATGGTCCCGGTCCCGTCACGTCTGTTCGGGGCTTTTATTCGCCCCGGGGGGTGGTTGTTTTGTTCACCCCCACCGGGAATCCACTGTGGTGAACCAGCCGCCCGTGACGTCTGAAAACACCCTTTGGCTACCCAGTCTTAGTCCTGCCTTGCCTTTGCTTCCCTTCCAGCCCTTGCTCCCAGCCTTGTCCTCTTACTCCCTTCTTTGTCCCTGAGCCTGACTTCACACCCGAACGGCAGGTCATTGTAGGACTGCAGCTCTGTCACAGAGAAAACTGCTAGCTACTCTTTTTTTGGTTTCATGTAGACAAGTTGCTCCATAGAAGAGGTTTTGTTGCCAGGGGGCAAATTGCATCGCATCACTGCATACTTCTGCAGTCGTACTCTGTATAAATGGGCAACATTCTATGACCTGTGTCGTGTGGGAGGTGAGATTTAGACCAGAGGCTGCCAAACGTTTCCTCTCAAGGGGGCCAGCAAAATCTGTTATGGGAAAGGGGAAGAAAAGAAAGACAAGTACAACCCTGGAGCTGAAGCTGGGTAGTAGGGCTACGCTTCTCAGGGTTTGACCCTGACTCTCAGGATTTTCATCTTTGGAAACAGGGGTAATCCAATAATTCTCAGGCTCAGTCAATCATCACCTTATATTTTACCTGCCTTTGCATGTATTGGAGGAGGGAGAGGGAGGTGTGCAGCATTATCCAGACCCAGGGGAATTCCCTGCTTTGATTATAATGTGAGAGGAGACCCTTGCTCTGGGAGCTCCTCTGTGCACAGGCTATGGGGCTGGCCATCTACCTTTCCACCCCAAGCCTCTGGATCCAAGCCCTAACACTGTGTATCCT
This sequence comes from Sphenodon punctatus, assembly GCA_003113815.1. Classification (NCBI taxonomy): domain Eukaryota; kingdom Metazoa; phylum Chordata; class Lepidosauria; order Sphenodontia; family Sphenodontidae; genus Sphenodon; species Sphenodon punctatus. Next base: position 10,608,358 of record QEPC01007559.1, on the reverse strand, counting down.
GCACCTACCTCCTACTCCTATCTTTTTTATTGGCCAAACAGAAAGGTTCCTTTAAATTTACACAAACTTACATGAACTAAATACATGCACATTTATGCAAATTGACAATGGGTGTTTTCAGACATGATGCTAACCCCAGCTTAACCACACTTGAACATTTCTTATACATGTTGCAGGGCTGTATTGGTGCCCTATGCAGCCCTGCAACATGCATAAAAAATGTTTAAGTGTGGTTAAACTGGGGTTAGCGTCATGTCTGAAAACACCCGATGTCTAGGTTTCTTCCCCCTAGGTGAGGTGACAACCTGACTGGATAGGCACTAGCAGACAGAAGGTCTTAGCTTCTCCATCCTCAAATTTAGAGCCCTGGTTGGCAAGAAGGCTAAGAAGACATTCCGTCCTGCTTCCTGCTTTGAACTCTTCTGCTACTGGAGGAGAGGGTGTCAGTTGTAGGAAGAGCCTATAGTGACTGCAGGGGAGAAAGCACTTGTTGGATTATGGCTGGCAAATCCATCCAAGACCCAGCCTGGCCATGGTACAGAATAAATAATCCTTGTTGTGGTCCAGTGATGGCTCATAGACTGGGAACCACTAGACTAGATGATCAGAATGCAACATTCTGGCCCTTAAAACCTACGAGCCAAAGGAAAACCTATGCTGGTGTGGTCCGATGCTTAATCCACCTGTCCCGTTCATACTTTTAAGATCTCTTGCCTCACCCCTTCCACTAACCAGGGGTGGCCAGATTTATGGTGTTTGCAATTCACTTGATCTGGGCGTCAACTGCGGACGATCTACTAGGATCCCTCCTGCTGGCTCTAGCATCTCAGGCCTGCACTCCTCCTGCTGGCTCCCAGCTCGAGGGCACCTGGTCTCAGGAGTGGAGAGGAGCATTCCCTGCCACACTGGAGGCGTTCTCCTCACCCCTCTCCTCCCCTGGGACACTAGTCCTGTCCTCTACTCCTCAGAGTAGATCTCCAAGTGACTGGTCTCCCTGCCCACACTGTGTTCTACAGGAGACAAGCTCTTTATCTGCCAGAGGATCGTAATCTTCCTCTTGGCCACCCCTGCACTAAGCACATGCAACTGCATACCCAGCTAGAACGAGACTGCAACAGGATGAGCTTGTTCTGACTGGCTGCATTTAACAGCCTCAGAATATTACAAAGCATGCTGATGGAGAAGGATGATTTTAAACATTGTCTTTAAGTTAATTAATATGCTAAACATAAGGGCTGAGTGTGGTAGGGGGCTCCCCAGAAGCCAGGCCAATGGCTGGCACTCAGTGAGCTAGCAGGAGAGGTTTGTTTTCCTGGCTCAATTATGAGGAAAACAATTCATTGCCATTCCGCAATGCTGAAATTTGCTTTGACACTTGACATTTTCCCTTTCAGGGCTGCCGTAAAGCTCTAAGTGCAGTGAATTTGTTTTGCTTTAGTTTTGATCCCCTTCCCCCCTCCCACTTTCCCTCCCTCAGCTCTGCCTTATTCAGTGGAGGTAATGAAATCCTGACAGTTCTCCTACTTTAAGGTTAGGAGGAAGGAAAGAATTTGATTCCACAGATTCCATTTAGTTTAGAATGTAAATTTGTGAATGTGCAAAAGGGGATTAGCCCATGCTCTGCTGCAGTCTTCTCTCCCAAGAGAGAAAAGGAAACAGGTGTTAAACTGTCTGTAACAGGGTACCCCGCGTCCCTGCAGGACAAGGGTCGATGTGGCCTGGGTAGGTCAATGCGAAGATGCAGCCCTCTTGAATACTTGGTGGGGAGCTGCCTCTTTATTTTATTTATTTTTTATTTTTAAACATTTACATCTTGCCTCCTCTTGCTGGAAGCAGTTCAGGGCGGCTAACAAATATAACAGTAAAAAATATTTTGAACACCTCTGAGTTATGGTGAAAGCTTGCACTCAATAAACTAAACTTCTTCTATTTAAAATACAAAATACAATAAAATCAATAATAATAAATACAAAATATTACAAAATCAGTGGTGGAGTAGACAACACACAAAACCTCCCCTCCCTAAACCTCCCCCGCCCTCACCCATCTCCCTCACCAAAAGCCAGGTGGAATAGCTAGGTCTTATATTGGCGCCAAAAAGAGGAGTGGTCTGGAGCCTCCCGGGCCTCAGCCAGAAGGCAGTTCCACAGCCTCGGTGCGGCCACCAAGAATGACCTCTTCATAGTTGCTCCCTGGGATACCCAGGGGACTTCCAGAAAGGCGCTCCCTGATGACCGCAGGAGTCAGTCCAGAGACCGGGGAGTGAGGCAGTCCCGCAGATATGTAGGGCCTAGGCCATATATGGCTTTATAGGTAAGTACCAACACCTTGAATCAGGCCCAGAAGACTATAGGCAGCCAGTGCGGAGCATGTAGCACCAGTGTTATGTGCTCCTTTAAAGGGGGTGATTGGCTAATGAGTCAACTTGGTATGGACAATAGCTAGGATGGGCAAGGCTTAATATAAAAGCCAGAGCCAGGAAGCTGACAGGACTAGACCACCAGGGAAAGGGCTTAGGGCAGCTGAGCCTGGGAAGGTGGCAGCCTTGCAGTGCCAGGGTGGTGGCTGGAGGCTGGCAGAACAATGCCAGGATGGTGCAGATCACCAGGAAAGAATTGGCTGGCTGAAGCCAGGGACCTAGAGGAAAGGTATGGAGCAAAGAAGGAGGATCCAAAGGAGGAGCTTGCTTCCACAAGATAAAAGAAGGTATTTAGCTGGGGAACTCAGCATGGGAGCTCACCTCAAATCAAAAAGACTTTTGAGATGCAACATTGAACTGATTGAAACTGTGCACTTTGGGGGTTAACGTTCAGAAGAAATAAACCAGCACATGGTGAAAAGCTTTACCTAGTGGCATTGCTGATTTGAGGACCAGTCCCTGCCACCCAACTCACCTTGTCCAGACTCACATATACACAGTCTAAGAGTAGTTGAAGCACAACGATCAATAAGCTGAGAGAAGGGGACATCAGTTCTTCCTGCCTTCCACTCCCATCCCCCATCACCTCCCCACCTCCGGATCCCAAATTCTGCCCCAAACTCCTCCCTCAAACGACAGCAACTCCTCACTCAGGAAATTCATATGTCAGCACACAGGGAGAAGTGTGCCCCAGGTGCCAAGGCCACAGGAGGGGGTGGGTCACAGGACTGGAGAGGAGCAGCAAAATTAAGGAGAGGATTGGCCCCTGCCCCAAACTCATGGAAGCCCCCCTTCATTTTAAAGTCCATGACTTTTTGTCAGTAAACAACCTGTTTTTACTGACTTTTACTGTGGCTTGGCAGCCCATTCACAGCATGGACTCAGACTGGGATTTGCTTGTCTGACCTCCAAGATGATATCAATAAGTGATATAAAATCACTTACTAGCCAGGTTACAGGTTGGGGAGGGGACCCAAAAAAAAGATCAAAAGACACGGAAAGCAAATGGAGTTTCCCTTATTTCCTTTTTCTGTGAGCACCAGGAGGCTGCTAATATGATTTATCTTTTTTTTTTTCTTAACACAGTGGCATCCCATTGTATCCACGTCTCAAACAAAAAACATCCAGTCAGCCACTTTACTCTTTGCACCATGGCATTAGCACACCAAAAAGTAAAAGCCTAGTGTAAATAAAGTGCTCTGTAGAAAAGCATGTTTGTTATTAATTCTTTGTAGTCTTTTTTTTCTCTCTCTCTCATGGTTTTGCAAAGCAGCTTTGCTTGAGGTCTTTTTATTTTGAAAGTGCAGTGATCCCATCGCTGATAAATAATGGGACAGATGAAAGGATTTTCACTGCAATGTGAAATGCACATCAGGGAGTTTGGAGAAGTGGTGCACGAAGATGCTGAGAGCATATCCTAGAGGTGTCTTTTGTTGGCACATTTCCTTAAATCAGCATATTATCTCTAACCTGCTAAATATCATCTCATTTTAATAACACGTTGAGGACAGGAGTTTGCCTAGCCACAGGAGATGAGATTATTACAGACTGCAAATAAGGGTAGGCAAACTTGGAACAGAAAATGCTGGCACCAAAGATCTGCAATCTTCTGAATATTTTTTTTTTAAAAGATCAGCATTTGAAAGGTCTCAAAAGAGTGGCAAAGTTAGAGGCGAGGCAGTGCCGGTCGATCAGGATAACATGAAAATCATATGCCTGTAGGGGGCAGTTGTAATTGAGTACCTTTTAAAGAAGACAACTCACAGTCTTTTGGGGTACACGTGGGAGGCAGTCTGTCATTCACACCCACACACCTGGCAGAAAGCTGGCCTCTTTAGAGGCAATTTCTGTCATTTATGTATACATTGTACAGATGTTCAATAGGATTTCTCAAGTTTGTTGTTTTGTTGTTGTTGTTGCTGCTGTTTTTCTTTTTGTTTTCAAATGTCCTTGTGAGGGGTTTGGCTTGTTTCTTTTTTCCTTTTTTGAAAAAACGGATACAATATGAAGAAATCACCTCTATAATTATCATGGCAATTTTCAGCAAAGCTGAACAGCCCTTCAGTTGGAAGTGAAGTGGGTCTTGGATGACTGACCAGATGAAGCAGCAGCAGTTGTTTTAGAAGGGCAGAAAATAGGTTCCTCTGCCTGGATCAACGATAAAAGTGTGGCAGCGTATAATAGGAGTGTAAAAGAATCTGACTCAACTGTTCTTTCAATTATTGATTTATATTCATTCAGAAAGCTCCAATCACAGGGCAAATGGTAATAGTTTGCTTTTCATTCCTGCCTTTCAGGAAAGGGTTAGACATAGAACCCTGTAGCTTCAACCTCAAAACCACTTACACCAGTGTCTTCTCACTGAGTGAGAGAGAAAGAGGAGGCAGAAAGGCTGGCTGCATGTTTGCTGTACCCCCCCTGCCCCCCCCCACACCTGCTTCAAGGGGGAGGGAGGATGGGGGAAAACTTGGTGACCGTCCGGGTCCCAGGCATATTAGTTAAGTGCTGCCTGCCAACCCCGGGAGTGACCGCCTCACTTCCCCGCCCTGCCCCAGGGTGCTGCCATGCCAGCACTGCATTTGGGTTTACTCAGTGACTGCCAGGCACAGGTACTGTATAAATAAATAATAATGATAATATCATACCTGACTATTTTTTCCCAATTCAAACCGCATCGGTCAACGTGAATATTATAGGGGTGGGACTCCAGAGGGATTATCGGGTATTGGATTTATCCGTAGAGGATCTCCCAATATTGAATGTATCAGTATTGGAATATCAGATTTTTAACACTGCCGATTTTTTCAGATCTTTAACATTGCAGCCATTGACTTCAATGGGCAATGTTAAAATCTGATAAAACCGGCAATGCTAAAAATCCGATATTGCCAATACCAACAGCTATCGGTATTGTCAGGATTAATCCAATACCAATAGTCCCACCCCTAGTGAATAATAACTGCTATTTGGTTCCATCGTCCTCATAGAACCATTTCAGATATTTTAGTTGTTCCGTTTTTTGGTTATATCAGGTACTAGTAGTTCTATTTGTTCATGTGCAGTAGCTACAATGAAGTAACCAAACTACCAAATATCCATTTTTTCAGCTCTTTGTTTATTCATTTATGTGAATTATTAGCACGTGGGAGCGCTCTAATAGTGAAGGTGTGTTGAATGTTACATTATAAAGCTCCAGCATTCAATTTGTTTTAAAACTGAAATAATTAAAGTTAGGATAGTGAAACTTGTAGTGGAGGATCACTGGGGTAGGCGGTTCATGCTGTGCAAATCTCAGCCAAATTGACTAGATAACAGCTGAGATATCGCAGTCTGAAAACCGCTCTTTGAAGCCTGATTTTTCATTTAGTCTGACTGTAACGATCTGGACAGGGTAGAGGGTTTTAGTGTTTTTTGGGAGGAGGAATTAACCTTTTAGAAAATTAAAGTAGGCCACCAAGGGATGCCTTTGGGGTGGGGAGGGAGTTGTAAATCTAATAAGTAGTTTAAAAGTTATGACATTGTGAAAAACCCTATGTTAGCCTATGGGGAGGGGCAGGACTGCTTTGAAGAGGAGCACTACTCACCGTCTCTTCTCCTGTCTTTTCCTTCCCTAAGCGGGGCTTGGGGCAATTGTGCCTGGGGTGTTTGGGACACAGGGGAGAACAACTGCCCCCATGCCTCTGGCCCCCTCCCCCTTGCCACCATTCCTTGCAACTGCCTTCTTTGCCCCCAGGGGATTGCTGCTGCCATCCCCTCCATCTGCTGGCTGAGACCCCAGCAAGCACTGGAATATGCTTCCTCCCCCTTCCTGCTGCCACTCCTGCCACCTGTGCCAGCCCCCTCAGCAGCAGCCAGGGAGGGCAGAAGGACAATCGCCAATGCTGCTGCTGGTGCTGGTACCTCTGCTGCTGCTCCTACACTTCTCAGCAGGGCACACTACTAGGGAACTGTCAGGCCTCGGGGCCTGAGGAGATGGGGCCGCCACCAGCAGCGGAGCCCAGGAGGAGGCTGCCGCGGCGCACGAGCCCGGATAGGGCCAAGCGCCAGGCCCCGCAGCACTACGCCCCCAGAGACAACGGAGGAAACCACGCAGCCCGAAGCCCCGCCTCCACAGGCATGCAAACCGCCCGCAGGAGGGCCGCCGGAGGCAACTACACCGCCCACCCATGTGCCTCACGTAGCCACGCCCCCCACCAGCGTTCCCGACGTGGCCACGCCCCCCACCAGCGTTCCCGACGTGGCCACGCCCCTGCACGCCCCGCTGCGGCGTTCACAGAGGTTGCAACTCCGACGCCCAGCACC
>QEPC01007559.1:10587491-10601537 GCA_003113815.1 Sphenodon punctatus | reverse complement strand
GGGGGTGCTTTGGGTGTGGGGGCAGAGGAACAAGGGCAGGGGGCACTTGGGGGCAGGGAGCAAGAACTGGGGCATGCTTTGGGGGGCAAGGAAGAAAGGTGGGGGGCAAGAGAGTAATGGTGAGGGTGTTTGGGGTGTGGGAGGATGCTGCTCATCCTTCTACACAACCAATTTTCTCCATTGCATCTTATTTAACAAAAAACTTGGATATTTCATGGTCAAAAAACCTCTGGTTTACAAGAGTTAAGGCTCTTGCAAATTCAATCATGCACTAAGAAATTGCAAGTTAAGGCTACTGTCTTAACTTCTGTGCCATGTTAGCAGTAAAAACATTGTACAGTCTCACATATTGTGCTCACAACTTAGGCTCCATGCACCTACACTTTGTCTTTCTCTTTCAGCCCTAATCCTCTTCCTCTGCAGGTTGGGGGCAACACTGAAGCTGGGGACTCCAAGCCAGGACTCCTAAGTTCTCTCTTTCTTAAAGAGGAAACAGAGGGGGTGAGGGGCCACCTCATGCCCTCCTGTCCCCAGCTTCCATGTTGCCCCCAACTTGCAGAGCAAGAGCATTGGGGCTGACAGACAAAGGCAAAGTGTAGGTGCATGGAGCCTAAGTTGTGAGCACAGTAGGTGAGACCATACAATGTCTTTACTGCTAACATGGCACGGAAGTTAAGGCAGGAGCCTTAACTTGCAATGTCCATGCTTTTTTAGTGCATGATTGAATTTGCAAGAGCCTTAACTCTTCTTGTAAACCACAGGTTTTTTACTATGGAATATCCATTTCAGCTATGGATATTATTCAGATATCTGGATAGTTATCAAAAATGCAAGTAATATCCATAAATACAAACTCCACTGCTCATTTCAGCACTAAAGGGTGATCCAGTATCACAGACAAGAGGAAGGACAGGGCACAGTCTAAAAAGTCTAGAAGCCTCTGCTTTAATAGTGTGCTCATAAGCTTAGAAAAAGAAGGAAAGAGTGAGCCATACTCATTTCTGACTTAAGGGTGTGATCCTCATCCAGGAAGCATTAGCAGTTTTAGCTTGGGTACCTCTAGGCAGAGAGTGGGAGATACTACTTAGCCTGGGCACATGTCCCATTAAAATGAATGGGATCTGCCAAGAGGATTGTGCTGTCCATGCAAGTAGCACTTCCTGACATCAGGATCGAATTTGGCCCTTTATTTGCATGAATTCTGATCACCTGGTTTTTATCTAGCAATTCACTTTGTATTAAAGCAAGAAGATCAAAGCATTGCTCCTGGGAGCATAGCTTTATTTTCTTTTTTTAAAAACAAAAGAATGCAATAACACAGAGACTAGACGTGTCCTAGAAGCAATTTCTCCCTTTCTCTCTTGTTCAAGGTGCCAGTCTTTGGGGGTTTTTTTTAGGTCAGATGGTGCAAAAGGAAGAAAGGAAAGTTCAAGAAACAGACTGCCAGCACAAATTGTAGCTGTTCTTTGTTCAGCCTGGAACCACACAGAGTCCCTTTGGCCTTGGAAGCCAAGAGCACAGGCTGGAAATTGTGGTACCAGTCTGTTTATGATATCATTATTTTTGGCTGACTGCTAAGCAACAGATGCTTCTCCAGGTCAGGACTTCGTAACCTTTCATAGCACAGACTGCCTGTTCTTATTTATTAGCAATTTCTACACGGATTCCAAACATCATGCCATCCCCAGTCCACTGTATAGGTTGCAGTGCTTAATGTCTTGAACGATAGAATAGAAAGGCTTGCCAGTGTATCTCCAGCAAAACTTGGATGCCAAACCCATATAGGGGAGTCAGAGCTGCAAGATGAAAATTTAAAGCAAAAGGGGCATTAAAGAGCTGTGGTGTTTTTTTTTAAATAAGGGCATTGTGTTCTAGAGAGCAGTGGGATTCTGAAATAAGGATGTTCTCTTAAAATGGTGGTTCCCAAATGTTTTGCCTGCATGCCCCCCATTTTGAGACTTGGAATCTAATCCCATGAACTGCAACAGCAATAAAAGAGTGCAAAATGAAACATCAATGTAGTTCCATCTGCAGATGATATGACTCCCCTTGGAGACATGACCCAAAGTTTGGCAATCTCTGCCTTAAAATAAGGGGCATCTGACAGCCCCCTAAGGGGGTATGGGAGTCACTCCTGTGCATAGAGCCAGTCTAAACTACACCCTATTTAAATTCCATGTCTCAGACATAGGATCTGAATGATGCTTCTGTTTCTCCTCTGCACAGGGACAAAAATCCTCTGCCATTAAAGTCATGTGAGTTGAGACAATGGCTGCTTTTAAACAGATGGCAGCCCTGGTTCTACCCACACTGGCCCGCTTCACCCCCAAGTTGGCCGGTCCATTTCAAAGGGCCCGCGCCAGATTTGTAAGTGGAACAGGCAGTGCTCCAGAACATCCCAGATTGTCACCGGCAGAACGGGCTGGCCAAACTCAAGGGACTGGCCTGAAGCGGAGCTGCTGTGCATCTTCTGGGCAGACCCATGCTTCAGCTCCCAGCTGGCCTTTGCCCCCACAGCACCATAGAGTTGGGAGCATCAGCCTAGAGCATTGGGTGATCACCCACAACTCTATGGTGCCTGCCGGGGGAACCGCTGGGTCTGTCTAAAGCGGACCAGGCAGGGCTGGAAGAGGGAAAATGTGAGGGTGCAGCTCCGGGGGCAGACAGCCCCCGTGTCCGTTTCTAACATCCAATGACTTCAGTAACAGGAACTGTGCTTTGAGAGGCTGCAGATTAGTTAAATTATGCAAACCACCTTGTTTAGATGTTTATTCAATTTGCATTACTATCATATTTGCCACCTGTGTCCTGCACTAATATTCAAACTGTTTGTGCCCAGATAATACATTCCTAAATAGAAGCAATTGCAACCTGATTTCCACTTTCATTTGACCATCCCATAAGCAAATTAGCTCCAGAGATTTCAGGGGAGACCAGCATAGTAGCGGCTTCCCTGTCATTATGTTCCAGCAGAGAGTCTGATGACACTCATCTTGGAAACCTTCTAGGTGTAATCCCGCATGCTACATTGCAGCTCAGAAGAAGGATTCCAGAGTGAAAATTCTTTGACCTTATAACCAGAAATAATCAAACAACACGATGTCACATTAGATTAGGTTTAAATGGACTTGAGTGCTGGCGAGAATAAAAAGTTGCTGTGGAGTTTGGGATTCAGAAACAAGGTGAATCCCTAACACATAGCTGAAGATCACATTGAAACACAAATGATTGATGCCCCTAGATATTATATGCTGAAACAAAGGTGTCATTCTCAGCATGATCCTGTGAATAGATAGCACTAACACACAATGCAGGCATAAGCCCCAGTCAGTTCAATGGAGCTGCTGCCTATTCTCAGTGCTATCACTCAGAAGATTTATCCTTCCCCTGGAGCGTAACCAAAGCCTGAACATTTTCCTTAGACAATGTAAGACCTCTTTATTTGGTCAGGCTTTTAGTGGGTGGGGAAAGGGCTTGGAGATTTGGGAGTGGTTTTAATTGGAATTTTATCTATTTTAATATTTGGCAGGGTATTTTTTTTGTATGTTTTATGTAGTTTTATGTTGTAAGCCACCCTGAACTTTCAAGGAAGAGTGGGGTATAAATCCAAACAGATCATTTTTATAAGCATGTTCCGGGATTGGGGTCTAGATGAGGTAGCAGAGGTGAACCAGTCATAGGCCAGGGTAACCAATCTGTGGCTCAGAAGTCACATGCAGCTCTTGCCAAGGGTTGATCTTGGGCCCTGCTCTGCCTTAATGGTCCTGTGCCTTAGTTCATGCATGCGAGGCTTGGTCGCTGAATTGCAGCAGCTCCTCAGAATCTCAGCAGTCAGGACCTCAGGGCACTGGCTCTGCCAGCCAATCGCGAAGCAGGAGACATTTGCGTGGGAACACACGCGTAGTTGTACATCTTGTGGAACTTGGCCATAGGAAGATTTTGGCACGTGGCTCTGGGGGATGGGAACTTTGGCCACTGCTGTCAAACATGTGTTCAGATGACTCAAATCACGGTCACTCTTGCTAGCGCCACAGGTGTTCCTGGGCTCTGATAAATTACCTGGAGAGCACAGCACCAGCAGTTTGGAGTGGCCGAGGAGGAGAGCTGTCAGACTGCCTCAGGAGAGAGGATGATCTCGAGTATCTTTTAAAAAAGAAAAGAAAAAGTGGGGTGGGGGGGTTTCTGTTCGTGCTACAGAGGTAAATAAGAGAATAGTTAGAGGGAAATTACCTCTAACAGTCTAAGAATTCGACATGCAGCTTCTAAAGCAAGATTAATTCCAAATATGTTACCCAGTCACACTCTTCTAAAAATAAGAATCTGGGGGGGAAAACATGAACTATCATAGTCATAGAGTGTTATCCTAACTCTGTTGAAGTCAGTGGCAAAACTCCCATTGAGTTCAATAGTCAGGATTTCACCCATAGATGCTTAGAGATATACTACTAGTACTACTACTACTACTTATCATTTCTATAGCGCTACTAGTCGGATAGCACTGTACAGATACACACAACATAATGACAGCCCCTGCTCCATGGAGCTTACAATCTAATCAAGACACAAAGACAAAGGGTATTTTCAGACGTTACGCCACCACGGTCAACCACGGTGAACCCCCTGTGGTGATCGTGGTGGCGTAACATCTGTTGGGCCAAAAAGAGATTCCCGCCAGATGTTCACCCCCTGGTGGGAATCGCTTTGACCACACTTTCGGAGGTCCGGCCGCCTGGAGCTCTGAAAGCGTGGTCAAAGTGATTCCCACCGGAGGTGAACACCCGGCGGGAATCTCTTTTTGGTCCAACAGCTGTGACGTTACCACAGTCAACCATGGGGGGATTCACTGTGGTTGACCATGGTAACATCAGATCTGCTACCGTACCACAGACATGACCGCCGCCGATTCTGGGCCATGGTCAATACCCCAGGGGGCGGGCGGGCACTGCAGCCGCATTGGCCTCTGCACCCGCCCATCTCCCAGAGGGCAGGCGGCCTCGGGAGCGTGGGGGGGCGGGACTGTGTGGCCACACGTTGCACCGCGCAGCCCCGCCCCCTCCCCCAATCCCCCTCAGGAGGGGAATCAAAAGGTGATTCCGTGCCATGGTCGAAGGATGTCCCAGCACGTCTGAAATCACCCACAGAGAACTACAAATAAGAGTCTTCCTATGAATAATGGACTATAGGATGCAGGTATTCAGTAAGTTTATTTATTTCAGTTAAAATGTTTGAAATCCACAAGCCTGTGGTATGGATAGGGCCTGGATTCATGATCTCAAAGCAGTGGGCCTTTAGGCGGGACTTGAATATGTACAAGGAGGCAGCCTGATGCACTACCTCAGGGAGTTTGTTACAAGCATACGGTGCAGCAAGGTGGAAAGCACGGAGTCGGGAGTTGGCAATGGAGGAGAAGGTCATGATTAGGAGTGTAGAGGGAGAGAAGAGAGAAGAGATACTGAAGAGCTGCAGAGTGAAAACACTTGTAGGTGAGTAGGAGAAGCTTGAACTGTATGTGGAAGCGGATGGGGAGCCAATGTAGTGACTTGAGGAGATGGGTCACATGGTCATAACGGCATGCAAGGAAGGTGAGTCTTGGAGCTGAATTTTGAATAGATTGTAGTGGAGATAAGTGACTCAGTGGGAGACCTGTAAAAAGCAGGTTGCAGTAGTCTAAGCGGGATGTGATGAGAGAATGGATTAGGTTTTTAGTAGTATGTTCAGACAGGAAGGAATGGATTTTGTAATATTATAGAGAAAGAAACAACACATTTGGCAGTGTTTTGGATAGTGTGCTCTTGACCTATGAATGTAATTCCCAATGGCATCTTCATTCATCCAGGTGTGCAAGGGTGTTGTGTGAGTGCAAATTGTGCAGGAAGGTCTGCACTACACTTAAGTGGGTGCCATCAAATCTTAATTTACAGCAAGAGGCATCACTGTGCAGCATAACCATGGTCATCATCAGGCTGCTGCAGAACACACCTCTGTGCCTGGAGCATATTCAGACTACACTCAAGTGCAGACCAAGTGGAGGGGCTCTCCTGGGTCCCAGGGGAGTGACACTGTATATGCCAGTGCGAGGGGGCAATGGACAATGATGCCCTTCCCTGTGATTGAGGATTTGACACCTAGTATTTAAATCTAACACAGTATTTTGGTGCATTTTCAGTCAGTTCCCTTCATTCCAAGCAGAACATGAGATGTCGATCAGATTTTTCAATTTCTTCCTGATCCAAGGACATTGTCTGGGCCTCACTTCATGTAATGTTCAACTGGGCAAGATCTTTGCCCACCATTTCTTGCCATCTAAGACATGGACATCCTGCTTTTCTTTTCCTGGGCAGTTTCCATATCATGGCCTGAACTAATCTAAAGGAATCCATTCTCTTCTGATGTCCAAGCCAGGTGAGCAATCTCTTCTTGATGGATTCAGTTGCTGGTGGCTGCTCTGTTTGCTGCTGAATGCTGGTATTGGTAACCTTATCCAGGTAACCTTTAAGTATCTTTTGTAAACTATTACTATCAAAACCATTGATACTCTGTTGAAATTGCTTCTTACATTTACGATATGCGCAACCCCCTTGCCCACTTGGATGAACAAAGATTGCATCCAAAGTCAGTGGGAGCATTCCATAATCTGAGTCTTAAGGCATTTTTTCCTGCTATAAATGTTTCCATTCTCAATTTCTGCCTGCTTACTTATAGCACCCATCATACCACCATAAGCATTTCCTATAAATTTGGAAGACCCAATAAAACTGCAAGGGAAGCAGAGTCAATTAATTCCTTCATTTGAATAATTAAACATTTTAAATATTCTCTCCATACCTTCTGTTCAGCTATAGATATATTATTAATATTCAGCCTGTACTGTGTGCCAAAATAGAGTATTAGGCACATAATTCCTAGCACTCGGGGAGGGAATCGCTATCCTGACATTGAATTTACTTGTCCACTGACAAAAAGTGATCATGTTCTAATTCCTGCCTGTTTCACACTGTAATAATTACACCACCACGAGTGTGAAGACTTTCTCCTTTCATAAAAAATTCAACATGCAAAATTAATTATTCAGAAAAATTGCAGTGGGTGATGAATCCATGCCCACTGCATTCAATGAAAATGTTAACTGTGGTGCTCTCTATTTTTAGAGCAGCATTGTGTCATCCCAGGAGTTCAGCTACAATGCAGGCTATTATGTATGTAGGTATGAACGCATATAGGTTAGTTACCCCAACTTCCTTTCTTGGATGAGCTTAATGAGTGTGTTAAATATACAACTAGTTTCAGGGATAGTGAGCTTGTAGCAGTTACAGGATAATGTCTCCTTGGGGACAGATACTACCTTGTGGAAGAGCACTCATCTGGCCAGTTACTGAGGTAACACATATCGGAAAAGTGACAACTCCAGGAGTACCCAAAGCAGAATGTGTTGTGTTGCTGCTTTCACTGGTGACTATTGTTAACAAATACCTGCCAACAGTCCCTGTTTAGGCGGGACAGTCCCTCTTTGGGTGCTGAATCCCACTGTCCCTCTTTGAGAGGATAAAAGTCACTCTTTCAGGAGAGGGGAGGGGAGAAAGACCAGTGTTCTAGTGGTACCCCAAGCATCTCTTTCCTGGTTGCCTCCCAGGAAAAGCATTTGAGAGGACAATGGGGAGATGACAAGAAACAAAGGGTGTTTTTAGACAAGCACCTCCCCACCCATCACCCACTCATCACGCATGTTGCAGGGCTGCATTGGTGCTCTATGATGGGTGGGTGATTGGTGGGTAATGGGTGTGTGGGGTGGGGGCACTTGTCTAAAAACACCTGAAGTAGAATGATAAACAGGAGAGCTTCTGTTTTTCTTTGTACCCTTGGAATGTTGGGAGGGGTGTGTGTGAGAGAGGGGGGGGGCTTATTCACTGAGGGGGTGGGTCCTCTTTGGGCACTCAAGATGTTGAGAGGTATGTTAACACTAAGGGTCATTTAGATCTCCAAATCCATGGGGCCCCAGGTGAAATGGTCATCTGGGTTCCCTCCTAGCACAGACACATACATTAGAAAAAGGAAAATATTGCCATAATTACTTCTGATTATTAGATAAATACAACATTCCTTCTCTGCTGGGGCTGACCCTCCATGGCCCTCAGAATCCATGGACCTGTATGCTATGTACGTGTTCTTTCTCATGTATTCATGGGCCCCATTCATTTTATTTATTTATTTATTATTTATTTAACCATATTTATATCCTGCTCTTCCTTCCTCATGGTAGCCCAGAGCAGCTAACAATAACAAAATACAATATAAAAATATAATATAAAACAATTAAAACATTTTAAAACATAACAAACAAAAGCAGGGGGGAAAACACAACACCCCCCCCCCAACCCTACCCCTCTCCCTCGCCAAACACCTGACGGAACAGCTAGGTCTTACAGTTCTTGTGGAAAGCCAAGAGGTCCGTGGCCAGACAGGCCCCCACCGGGAGGGAATTCCACAGGCATGGCGCGGCCACCGAGAATCTTTGTCCTGCGTGGCCCCCTGGGAAACCTGGGGGACCTCCAACATGGCACCCCTGGCTGACCGCAGAGGCCGATCTAGAACCTGGGGAGTGAGGGAGTCTCGCAGATAGGCAGGGCCCAGGCCATGTAAGGCTTTATAGGTTAAAACCAACACTTTGAATCAGGCCCGGAAGACTATTGGTAGCCAGTGCAGAAATCGGAGCACTGGTGTAATGTGCTCCTGGCGGCCCAGCACCACCAGGAGCCAGACCACCGCGTTCTGCACCAGCTGCAGCTTCTGAGCCGTCACCATGTGTTGTGTTGGGAACCCTTTCTTGAATCGCTGCAGGCCCTTCACATACTGGGGCTCCCTACGTTTGAGGTTCTGAGAGTCTGTTTTTACTCCAATGCTTCTCACACTCATGTTGTCATTTCAAGTTTATTCACAGATCCCAGATAGTGAGATCCAACCCATGGGCCCTGTGCATTCACACAGGCTGAACTTGTCTGCTGCAGTGCTTAATTTGTAGAGAGGGGTGGGGGTGGGAGAGGTACTGGGAGTAGACTCAAGACTCTTCTGGAACTCTTGCCCCTTCACCTCAGTAGCTGTGGTGGGGGGAGGGGTGTTGTTCAGATGCCAGTGAAGCTGCCCCACCTTTCCGCCATCCCACTTCCACCTCTGTTTTGCCACCCCTCACTCAGGTTTGGACTGAATGTAATAGGAGCAGCTGAAAGAGGCCCCAGGGCTAAGCCGTGGCACCAACTAAGCCCTGTGCCGTGGCACCAACTAAGCCCTGTTTGTCTGGATCCAGCCCTGCCAAATACCTCTTGATGTCAACAGGGTGTCAGGAATGGAGGGGTGGGGAGGAGAGGTTCGTAGTTGCGCTGGCGCTCCCAGGGAACTCGCCCCCGGCAGCGCCTCACGGGCTCGGCACCGGACGCGCCCCCGCCCTTGTTGTCTATGAGGAACCTGTCACCCGCCGCCATCCGACAGCGCAGCGGGCGCCCCGGCCCCGGGGGCCATCCCCCCCCACCGAGGAGCCGACCACAAGGCCCCGAAGCGACACGTCACCTCTGCTGGAGGCGCCGTCAGGCAGCAACACAGGGGCCGATAAGGCAGGCTCCCCCCAGCCTCCGTGTAACAGCGCAGAGCCACGCCCCCCGCTGCGACGCTCGGCGCGGCTCGTGGCGCGCTCAGGGGGCGGGACTTCTACGCTATAAGCCAGCAGCACAAGGGAAACAGCGCTGGTGAACAGAGCTTCGTGTGTTTGGACGGACTGGCCCCCTCGTGCGAAAGCTAAGTGTTGCTTGTATTGAAAGTTTCTTTGCTGAGCCTCCCTTTGCCTTGCCCCCCCCCTTGTCTTTGCCTCTGTTGCCCTTCCCCAATTGTTCTCATCATAATCCTAAGTTTGTGTTGAGTGGATCCCCCCCTTGTTGCTCCTGAGGACGTCTGCGTGGGTTGCCTGAGCCTGCGGGCAGTGGGTGTGACCCTGCCCCTCCGGGGTTTCCAATCCCTTCCCCCCTCCCTGGTGTGTGAGATCCCCGCAAGCCCTGCCCCTCCTTCCCAGGGTCCCTGTCCCTTCCTTCCCTCCACCACCCTGCACTTTGCCCCTTTTCCCCTTTTGACGGGTGTGTGTGCGTGCGTGTGCGGCCCTTTTCCCTCCCCATGCTCTGAGCCCTATGATGATAGGGGCCTGACTTCTAATTGTGCTTGCACAAGGAAGGGCCCACACACTATCCTGACGGGCATCCTTTCTCCTCGCGGAGCCTCCCTGTGTGAATCGGGGTTGTTGTTGGTGGTCTCTGTTCCCCCCCTTCGTGGGTTCTTCCCCCGCCCCACTGACAGAACCTGAGGCGCGCACCCAGCGATGCAGCGTCAGGGAGTAACCAGGCAACCGGGGGCACCCTGCGCATGCGCAACCCAGACCCGGAAGTGGAGCCGCGGCGCTCCGCACGCTTGCAGGCAAAATCAGGGGGCAATGCTATTTAAACCTGACAGAGGCAGCAGCCAGTGCTGGTGATCGGACCTTGTGCCATGAGACTGGCCCCTTGAGAGTTGTTGTGCGATAGTCTGGTGAATTACGGGTTCAAGTGTAGGTGAGAGAGCGCAAGGATCATGAGTGAAAGGTGACTGTGTGAGAGAGTGACGTTCATATTGTAGAGAGTGTTTGACGCATGAGGATCCTTGTCCCTAGAAATCCTTCCTGTATCCTCTATCCCAGTGTGAGTGCCCTGTCCCTTCCAGATTCCCCTGTTCCCTGGGTCCTTGACTCCCTACTCCCCCCTGCTGTGCCACCACTAAACCTTCACCCCCGTTCCTTTCCCGTGTGTGTGTGTGAGGAAGAAGCCTAGTGTGGGCACCGTGTCATTCCCCAGTCCCTGTGATGATCTTCGGTGCAGGACTGCTCGTGTAGCTCATTCCCTTCACCAATATAAGACCCTGAAGGATATCTTTGAACAGCACGTGTGCCCTTGCGACTGGAGTACAACTGTGTTCCCCCTAACACAGGGGTGGCTGCATGTGGACTGAGGAACAATTATCATCCTTGGGTTGCAATTCAGAGACTGGCATGTTACTAAAATGCATCTCTAAAATGCCCCATCATTTCCAGTGTAGAATTTCTATTCCATATAGAAAGTCATTAGCAGCCAACCTGTCATCGCAACTGATTTGTTTGTTTATTTTATTCCAGTTTTACTGATCCTTCCATTAAGACTCAGGGTGAATTACATCTTATACAAATATATAAAAACCGCTATAAAATCTCCATAACCCCCCAACCCCTTCCTTAACCCCTCCACCCAATCCTATTCCTGCCTGCCAAACACCTGACCAAACAAAAAGGTCTTACATCGTTTCCATAAAATGAGCAGGCTTGAGTTTAAAGGTGGATCTCCAAGGGAAGGGAGTTCCATAATTGTGGGGCAGCCACCAAGATCACCTCTCTGTGTGCCCTCATTGTGGAAACCTCACAGGTAAATGGTACCCTCAAGAGAGCGCTCCCAGCCAACCTCAGAGGGTTCGATGGATCATGAGGGAAGAGACGGTCTTTCAAATACTTGGGGTCCAAGGCAGTTAGGGCTTTATAAGTCAAAACCAGTACTTAGAATTGTGCCCGGAAAGCTATTGGCAGTCATTGCAGACACTGGAGCACCGGTGTAATGTGCTCCCAGCGACCCACCATTGACAGAAAACAGGCTACCGTGTTCTGCACCAACCGCAGTTTCTGCATAGTCATCAAGGGCAGCCCCACATAGAGTGCATTGTGGTAGTCTAGCCTCAAGGTTACAAAGACATGGATGATGGTGGCCAAAACTGAATCTGATTTTTTTTTAAAAAACGACGTCAATTTCCTGACAATTCCCATCAACCAAGGCCACAAGGGCAGTCTCAGTGGCATGCCCAGGACAGAATTCCGATTTACATGGGTCCAGAAATCCAGTAGCATCAAGATGTGCCTGAAGCTATGAGGCAACCACCCTTTCAATAACCTTCCCTAAGAAGGGAAGATTGGAGACGGGCTATAGCTGGCAGGGGAGTCAATGTCCAGATAAAGTTTTTTGGACACTGCAGTTTGGAGGCCAACCAGCACCCTACTATTCAGAAGGCAACCTCAGCCAGCAGCATCCCCAAAGTCTTCCGGCTAGCTTTCCCCAGTCAGGACAGGCATAGATCTAATCCACAGCTGCTCACTCGCATCACTCCATGCACACTCCTTCTACATTGGTGGGCATAACTTAATTGAAGCCAATCTAAGAAAACTGGACAGGACCAAGCCTTCCCAACCCCAAACTCTAACTCTGCACCCAAACTAGCAGTTCCCAAGACATGCCAAATACAAGCATGATGGTGCATCACCGAGAACTGGTGAGGTGGCAGCTCATCTGCATACTCTCCCAGCTACCTTGGTTGTCATCGCTTGAGGACACTGCGACTCTCCTGAGGCTTGGCATTTCTGCCACCCCAAGCTCCAGCAGGTCGAGAACTGGTGAGGTTGCAGCTCATCTGCATACTCTCCCAGTTACCTCGGCCATCATTGCTTGAGGATGCCGTGACTCTCCTGGGGCTTGGCCTTTCTGCCACCCCAAGCTCCACCGACCAGTGGGCTGAAAGGCGTGCGCCTTATGGCGCGTGCCATACAGGTACTTTTCTCCATTTCTTTTCTTTTCGACTGTATTTCTTCTACATTGTTTCCCTCCTATCTTACTCACTAACATGCCTGTCCTATTTTCTCACCTTTTCTTTCCCTCCACCCCTTTTCCACTTCCTGTCCATCTCTTTTTCCCTCTACTTTTCTCCTCCCTGCTTCTTCCTCCCCCCAACCGATCACCACTCTCTAACCTACCCCATACAGCCTTTTCTCCCTTGGCTACCTTCCCACCTTGCTCCCTTTCCACTTCTCCTGTCTTTAGCCTACCTCTAGCCCTTCTCCCAATGTTATCCCTTATTCCTTGCCTTCCCCCTCATCAACTCCCATTTTTCTGCTCCCTTTGGAACTGTCGCTCATCTTTCAGTAAAGCTCCCTATATCCATGATCTTTTCCTCTCTCGATCCCTCCAGCTCCTTGCCCTTACTGAAACTTGGATCACTACCTCTGACTCTGTCACTCCTGCTACACTCTCCTTTGGGGGCCTCTCCTTCTCTCACCAGCCCCACCC
Source organism: Sphenodon punctatus (assembly GCA_003113815.1). Lineage (NCBI taxonomy): Eukaryota > Metazoa > Chordata > Lepidosauria > Sphenodontia > Sphenodontidae > Sphenodon > Sphenodon punctatus. Next base: position 10,588,392 of record QEPC01007559.1, on the reverse strand, counting down.
TGAAGGATGGGGTGGTGGGTGGGCCTCCTTCTTGCTAAATCCTGTCAATTCCAACCAATTTCTCCTCCCCCTTCTCTCTCCTTCCCTTCCTTCAAGGCTCACTCCATGCGCCTCTACTCCCCCCTCCATCTACATGTTGCTGTCATCTACCATCCCCCTGGTCCTCTCTCTTCCTTTCTCTCTGACTTTGAGTCCTGGCTCACCTTCCCTCCACTCTCATCCTTGGTGACTTCAACATTCATGTTGATGACCCTCCTCAGCCCTCAGTCTCTCGCCTCCTCTCACTAGCCTCCTCCTTCAACCTCTACCTTTGGACCAACTCCCCCACCCATACTAATGGTCATTCTCTTGATCTTGTCCTCTCTAGAAACTGCTCTGTTGCTGATCTCTCCTTCGATCCTCATTCTATATCAGACCACTTCCTTGCCTCTTCCAATATTTCCCACTGTTCCCCCTCCTCTTCCTCTTTGCTATGCCCCTTCCGTGACCTTCAAGCTATTGATCCCCTAGACTTTGCCTCCTCTCTCTCTCCCCTTCTTCCTACAGTCTTCTCTTCCTGCTCCCCTGACTCCTCTGTCTCTGCTCTCAATGCCTCTCTTTCCTCCACCCTTGACTCTCTTGACCCTCTCTCCTCCCATTCTGCCTTCTCCCACAACCCCCGTCCTTGGCTCACCCCTAGTATCCACCACCTCTGTTCTTGCACCCATGCTGCTGAACACCTTTGGCACAAATCCCACTCTCACACTGACTTCCTTCACTTCAAATTCTGTCTCTCCTCCCATACATCTGCTGTCTCCCTTGCTAGACAACATTACTATGCCTCCTGCATTGAGTCCTGTTCTCGGGACCCTCGCCGCCTGCTCTCTACCTTTGACTCCCTCCTCAAGCCTCCCTGTCCTCC
>QEPC01007559.1:10571115-10587391 GCA_003113815.1 Sphenodon punctatus | reverse complement strand
TACCTTCAAATCTCTCCTTAAAACTCACCTCTTTCGCTCTGCTCTGTCTGACCCTTTATCCTGCTGATCCACTATATCCTATACCTATAGTCTGTGTACCCTTATCCTTGCCACATGGACCTGCCTGCTGCTGTTCTCAATTTAACCAAGCCAAGTACATGTACCTGAGACCTCGCATCTTCATGAATGTTAGACCCCTTGTCTCTCCCTCTATTCCCCTTCCTATGTCTTTCCGCAGCTCCCGTCTCTCAGATTGTAAGCCCTAGGACAGGGACCGTGTCTATTTTGTTATTGTGTAAAGTGCCAGTTACACTGCTGGCGCTATATAAATGTTTGTTAATAATAATAAATAATAATAATAAATACAAGCAAATTTATCTTCAAAGTAGGTGGCAAACTGTTACATGATAGGAATATTACTTAGAAGGCAGGATATTTTCAATGGGGTGTTGTCTCTTTTGTTTGTTTGTCTATACCTCTCAAGGCAATGAGGTATGTAGAGGACACTGCATGTATTAAATCTTTCATGCATATTTTTGTAAGTAATGCATAGGGCTTTAGCTATTGGACTCTCATTGATCTTAACGGCTGATGAGTATCGTGGTATTAATTATCATTTCTATAACACTTTCAGAGTTCAAAGTACTTTACAATTCTTTTCTACTTTATTCTTACAACAATCCTGTGTGGTAGGTCCCTATTAGATAGCTGAGGCTGAGAGAGAGTTTTTTTCAGAAGAACACGGGGCTGCCCGCCCCCAGAGCTGCTCCAGGGGTGCACCCCCTCATTCACCTTCTCCCAGGCCCACCTGGATCAGGATTAGATAGACCTGGTGGGTTCTCAAGCCTGCAGTCTGCCCGAGCAACACCCACACGCACACTCCATAGAGCTGCAGCTACAGCGTCCTCAATGCTATAGTGTTGCCCAGGGCAACGGCCAGCTGGAAGCAGAGCAGCAGCGTGGATCCATGCATTAGATGGACAGCTACTCCGCTTCGGGCCCCTCGTTTGGCCGGTATAGCGCTCCAGGATATTCCGGAGCGTCTCCAGAACTCCTGTGGCACCAGGATGGCCCGTCCATCTAAAAATACCCATAGTGACTTGCCCAAGGCCACCCAGTGAGTTTATGGCTAAGACCGGATCTGAACTTTGGTCTTTCAAGTCCAACACCTTATTCACTAGGCTACACTACAGTCCTGCTCAGTCAGAACAGGTTACATTCAGCTAGATCATATGTGGGTACAGTAGCGGGAACTGAAAAAGAGAAGTTTCTAACATTCAGTACACCTATTCAAATGCTGCCCTCCAGTACTCTTTACGGCGAGGGAGTTAGCTAACACACCCAACATAGAACGTTGAAATGAGTTAGGAAGTTTAGTTTATAAACTAATAACATACCTTTAGAAGAGATTTTGAAATACTTTTTAATTCCTATTTCTCCTTTCTTCATTAGAAGTACTAGTTTTTATGTCTTTATATTTCATCTTTCTGTATATGTACAGATATACATTCAGAAAATGAATGTTTTTCTGGATCTTGTTTCAGATTTGTCTTTGCCAAAGTTGTCCCTGAAGAAGATCTTTGGTCAAAATATGCTGTACATAGACACTGTTTGAAAATGGATTGTATTAACTTATCTTTGTATCTAGGGTTTGAAAACTATGTTGGAGTATATTATTTGATCTGTGATACACATTATATTCTTTATAATTTCATGGTATCTGTAGCAGGGAGCAGTCCTGGGGGGCTGCTACCCCTTTAAGAAGGGGGAGGTGGGGGTCAAGCAGAGGACTGAACCTACCTAGGGGTGTGGCAGAGCCAACCCCATAGCTGGGGAAGAATCTGTGGGATAACAGGCTGAAAACCCCTTGTAATAGAGTGGGCAGGTTACTGGCCCTTTAAAGCTGGAGTGAGGAAGCCTGGCCTCGCCCATTCTGCTAGTATATAAGAGAGGAAGTCTGAGTGGGGAACTCAGTCTCTGCCAGGGAGGCAAAGGGGCAACATCTCCCTGAAAGCCTTGCTGGTCTATGCTGTCCAAGGTGCTGCAGGACTGGAGAACCAGCAGGACCCAGGTATAGGGGAGAGGCTATGGCCAGGAGGGAGCCTCTTACATAGGGAAGGCTTGGCCAGGACCTGGGGTTGAAGGCCTGGCTGTATGGACTTTGGGGGGTTGGTTATTGAGTTGCTCCTGAAGTCTGGAGAGACAAACCTGGTGCTGTAGGGTGAAGGTGGATGAGCCAGCAGCCCCAGGTACACTGGACTGGATAGGTCCAAATAAAGGACTGAGAACTAAAAGACCCTCTTGACTGTGTGTGGTGTGTCCAGGGAGGGTACCCCCTGCCTGGAAGGAGGGGGTTCAGCCGTTGCTCGCAGCTGACACGGCATAGCAGGGGGTGAGCTAATTCCCCAGAGTGACACCCCAGTGCCTTGTGTGGCCCTGGGGGATGCTGCCCTGCTACAGAGTGGTGGAGAATTCAGGCACAGTGCCACCCGCTGGTGCAGAGGAGGAACTTCACCCACCTCTGATTATTGTGTGGCGAATCGGAGGTTGATTGATGGAGCTGCACCCGGTGGGAGCGCCCTGGTGAGGCAAGCCCTGGGTGCTGGAAGCAGATGGGACGAGAGGCCCAGTCTGAGAGAGCATCAGGGACCTGACGCTGAGAGAGCCGGAGAGCTTGTGCGTCTGGATCAGAGGGAGAATGCCAAGAGCAGCTGGGGCCAGAGTGGGCCTGGTGAGAGGTGATGGCGGCAGGTTGTGACTGTTGGAGCTGGAGCCGGAGGCGTACTCTGAGGCACTCAGTCGCTGGAAATTTGTCGATCCAGAGCTGAGGTGGCATGACCAGCAGCCACAGAGGGCTGTAACCTGCACGTCCTGGGGACCCAAGGGGGGAGGTACGGTGGGCCAAGAGCAGATGTGGCCAGCCGGGACACTATTGGCGAGCCTGCCCAGAGAGATGGAAAGACCTCTGAAAGACCTGGACTTTGGCGTGCCAGAGCCAGGTGAAGCCAAAGAGTTGCTGGACCTGCAGGGTTGTGGGGCACATGCAAAGGTTCTGTCCCTATAGAGGGATGAGGGACACGAGACCTGACCCAGAAGATGGGGTTGATCTGGGGCCAGTGTCCACCCCCACCCCAGTTCAGGAGAGGAACCGGAAGCAGAAACCTCCTAGGAGGTGTTGGGTTTGCCAAGCCCTGGGACGCATAAAGAGGGGATGTCCCAAGGGAAAGCCTCGTAAGGGGAGGTCAAAGGGTGGCTAGGATGAGAAGCAGCCCTAATGTAAAGAAGGAAAGAGGCAGGAAGTCTGTGGGCACCCAGATGGATGGGGAGGGCTTAACAGACACAGAGACCCTGGAAAAGGCAGTTAGGCAGGTCCTAACTGAGAATGGCTGCCTCTTGAAGCAGCTAGAGGCCCTTAGAGAGTGGGCAGGTGATCTCGCGTCCTGAAAGGAAGGTCCAAGAGACCATGACGGAGATCTCTAGCAAGATGGTAGTTCAGATAGCCCAGGACAGGTATGAAAAGGCACAACAGAACCTAGCTCTCCACAAGGAAGTGGAGGAGCTAAAGGTTGCACTAGGGGAGTCCTGGAGATCAGGAGACGAGGTTGGGGTGGATGCACCCACCTCGGAGAGATTAAGCCCTGGGAGAAATGTGAGCTGCAGGAAAGGAGCTGCGAAAATGCAGGAATAGTCCTGCTTTGAGGGTCCCAGGGCGGGATAGATGGAAAGGATGGGTAGGCCACTATCCCAAAACCCCCAAAAGGGGAAACCTGCAAAGCAGGTAAAAAGGCCAAAGGGCCTAACAGCCACTTAGTGGGCCTAAGAGTGGGTACAGGGAGGCGATAGAGCCGGTACCCCAATTACACCTAGCAGCTGGAAGAGGTACAGGGTGTAGGCAATGGAGCCGGTACCTTCCTGTGCCTAAGGGGCAGGGTATAGGTGATTGAGCTGGCCACCAGGCACTAACCGCTGCCTTAGGGGCAAACAAACCCAGCAGGGAGGCAATTGAGCCGGCTGGGGTTAACTGTATATGAACTGCACCAAAAGGCTAGAATGGGTACAGGGTGTAGGCGATAGAGCCGGTACCCGAATTATGCCTAAGAGTAAGGAGAGGTAGAAGTACAGGGGGGCGAAGGAGCAGGTACTTCATGGGCCTAAGGGTGGTAGGTGCAGGCGATTGAGCCGGCCACCAGGCACGAACCACTGCCTTAGGGGCAGAAAAACCCAGCAGGGTGTAGGCAATAGAGCCGGCTGGGGAAAACTGGATAGGGTGACTGAGGGTCACACGAGAGCCCTGGGAGGGGCTGTAATGTACTGAGAAGTACACGGCCACAACAGGTGGCCTTGAGGGTCCCAGGGCTGGGAGGTCCGGAAGGAACAGGTGGGCCGGCCTCCGACACCCCAGAAGGGGTCTCATAGGGAATATGTAATTCCTGATTGTATATCAAATCCAGAAAGGGTTGGTGGAGCAATGCGAGGGGCTGTGAAAACCCCCTGTGAAGACTGTACGTGGAGTGGAGGTGGTTCCCCCACAGGCAGGATAATTCCCTGCAGACAGTTGGGTGGAGGTGGCTCCCCAACTGTAGACCCGGTGGCACGGGCCAGCTGTGAGGGGTGTTGGGAGGCTGGAGAGGGCGTTAGGGTTGCTAGACCCTAATATGAGTGAAGTGCTGCACCCTGCTAAGAGGAAAAGCCAGGCTTCTCCCACAGAAGCCTGTCTCCTTGAAGGGGGAGGGGTGTAGCAGGGAGCAGTCCTGGAGGGCTGCTACCCCTTTAAGAAGGGGGTGGTGGAGGTCAGGCAGAGGACTGAAGTGGATTCCCTAAGCAGTGTGTGACTGTGCTGGGGCCTGGATCCTGCCAAGACTTACCATGGGCAAACCTGTTTCTGCCATAGAGTCCTTCTCCTCAACAGTGCTTCAGAGTCCCTCTTAGTGCATGCTATAGCTTGGGTTACCAACCTTCCAGGAATGTCCTGGAGTCTCCAAGAAATTGCAATTAAATCTGAAGTCCCCTAAAAAGAGAATGGAGAATTAAATGTATCTTATCAGCTTTACGTTAGTTTAATATAATGCTGGAGACTCTATAGTCCAGGAGTTAGAGGATCACCTGATACATATCCGTCCTTACTTTCCCTTGGGAGTAAATTACTCACTCCACAGGAAATAATATGTTTTGGAGAAACCCAATCCTTAAGCCATTACGTCATGTGATGAAACCGCCAGGAATATGTCCAAAGAGTATAGCTCCAAATTGCCCAGAGAAAACTTTCTAAGAGAGAAACCTGTCAGTAGTCTTTCCCTATATTCCCCTCCCCCTTGTCTGCCTTGCTTGTGACCATCTTAGACTGTAAGTCCCTGGGGGCAGGAACCTATTAATAATTGTCCAGTGCCAGGCACATGACTGGTTCTATAAATAATAATAATAATAATAATAATTAATTAATAACAACCACAATCTGCCCCCTACAATGACTCCTTGTGAATTGATGGTATTTTAGAGGTAAACTGAACAATAAACATGGTGATCCACATACAAAAACGCAGCACAGACTGCTATTCTGAGCAGTGTCAAATGGGTCAGAATTCTTCATCTTCGTCCTCTAGATAAGACCCAAGAGACTCACAAATCATCCCACTGAGTGTTACACTTTATTTTCTCCCTGCGGGGCAGCATAGCATTATGAACAGTGATCTTTTATGGCTGCAGAGAACCTAAGTGAGATCCATGGTTTCAGTTCTGCAGTCTCGCCAGAAGTTCTGCTCCCATTATAATAAAAGGATGCTCCACATGGAAAGGAATGGGAATAGGCTTTGTTGGAGAAGGTACTCAAGTGGCCCAAACCAAACCACTCACCCCCCACTCATCCACACCCACGGAGCAACCACCGTTTCCCCCAGTTGTTCCGTGCATGGGGACGAGTGGGGGGTGATTGGGGTTGCGTGTTAGGCAGGCGAGCACCCCCCCCCCACTCACCATGGGTGCGCATGCCACGTCGTTCACACAGGGCTCCCACACCCATGAGCACGCAGCGTGGGGGCAGGGCTTGGCTTGGGGGCAGCAGCCTGAGAAGGGCCTATTGGTGCAAAATTCCTAAGTCCAACCCTGCAAGGGAAGGCAATGGAACCGAACACAAAGGTAGTGCCAACAATAAATGCATTGTCTAGGATTTACTACCAGTCATGGACTGGTGAACGCCTAGAAGACCCAGTATTTTCTAGGACAAGGAGTCTGAAGGGGCTGTGAGTGTGTGTACCCCCCTTACGTTATATAGGGCAAGAACAAAGAGCAGGCATGAGCCAAAACTGGATGGCACAAGCTGAATAATAATGAGGATATGTAATTTATTTATGTTTTTTTTACAGATAACAACCCTCCTAACAAGCAAGCTCTTGGCTTTATTAAAAAAGCATAATTGGGGTCAGGTGCAGAAACTGTTGATAAATCACCTTCCAGCTTCAGTAAGGGAGAACTATCTGCCCTGTGCTTCCTTTGGTCTTATCCTGTAACCAGCTGAGGCCAGGTTTCTCTGCTAGCAAGGAGCCCCTTTCACTGTTTAGCCACAGCTGGTTAAGTTTCATGATGATCTCATCTGAAGGGCCTTTGCAGCCAGGAAACTTGATAGAAATAAGGCCCTGGGGCCTAGGCCTACTCTCTGAAGAGAGAACTCGTAACAGTTGGATACCTCTCTATACTCAAACAGCCAGAGACAAGCCCCACCCCCGCAGTCAATAAGATCCATCCCTCATCAAATAAGTGCCACCCCCTCCCATACTTTTATACTTCCCAACATTCCAAGTACATAACGAGGGACAGGAGCTCTTCTTCTTATAATCCCCCTAAGTTTCCTATAATTCCATCATCTCCCGATTGTCTTCTGAAGTGCCTTTCCTGGGAGGCAACCCGAAAAGAGGTGTGTAGAAGGGAAGAGGTAACACCAGGGGAAAGGGTGCAAATTCACATACTAATGAAAGGATTTTGCCTATACCAGAACTATAAAAGTTGTATACGCACATACCGGTCAAAGGATCTTGCCCATGATGGTTCTAAAGGAATGCAGGTGGCAAAGGAGCAGGGATTATGCTTAATAGCCAATGGAGAAAGGAAACCCATTGTCTGCTGGACATACAAGGAGAGAAGCTACTCAGTCTGGAGGAGGAGGAGGGGGCTGAAGAGTGAGGAGCTTTGGAAGGGCTCTCCTCCAACATAAGTGCTAGATAGGCTACTACCGGACTAAATGGTTGTTGGTCCAAGCAGAGCTGTCTGGCCCATGCAGATCCTTCAACGGACACTGAGATCCTGCAGGAAGAACCATGCATCTTGAGAACTGCCAGGTGGGGCTAATCATTTGGGGCTTGGATGGAACTGTAATTGACTTGACTCCACAGAAGTAGACACGTCTATAAGAACTTTGGTGGAGAAGGCTGACTGGAAGGGGAGGTTGGAGACCACCAGGCCTACTACAAAGTACCTAGTGAGTGGGGTTAGCTACTTACCCCAGGATCAGGACACTGTTAGGCACCCCGATCCTGGATTTTTACATGTATATGGATGTGCACATGGATTCTGACTGTAGAGGAAGTGAAATGTTGGCTAATCCCCCAGAGCCACACCAGCCTTTTTGTCCTTTTTTCTCTCCTGAAAGAGGGACTTTGACCTCATGTAGAAGGGACAATGAGATTCAGCACCCAAAGAGAGATTGTCCCTCCTAAATAGGGACTGTTTGAGGTATGCAGTCGGTAATTGTACCTAACAGGAGAGGTTCACTTCTCCATCATGAAAATACAGCACTTCTAAGTGGCAATGGCTGTCTACCTCACTACCTGTGTGAGACCAGTCTTATGCGATGTCAAGCACTTCTTGATCGGTGCCAAATATCCCAGGCTTAGTGGGGCATTGGGGGGGCTCAGCCCCCATTCCAATAGGGCCTGTGCATTTCTTTTAAACGTTTCAGATGGTTCTGGTTTCTAGCAAGGTGCTATTTAATTTTTCAGGACTGACGTGTCTGAATCACAAGAAGGTCAAGTGATTTACCCAGGGCCACACAATGGATGTGTAATTCAGCTTGACTTTGAAACGACAGCTTCCCCATTTCCTTTGTCGTACAGCTCACACTGTTCCCATGCACTGTATGTTCCATATGCTCACTATCATTTGACAACAATGAAAAAGACCTTTAACGGTATGAGCCCATCTGGAAAAGTAGCACTTGAGTTAATTTGTTGATTTTTGCCTGCCTTATAGTGGAAGTATTTGAATGTGATTATCCCCCATCTATGGTGGAAATCCAACAGGGAGACAAGTCGTATTTCCCTTAATAAAACCCTCTCTTCCCGCATTGTCTTCAGAAAAAGGAAGGAGTTCAAAGGGCAGCAAAGTACGTTTTTCTTTGTAGTGATGAATATCTGTTCAAACTGCTGCTTTATACACTTGAGCATTGTTACACTGACACTCCAGCTTACAGAAATGGTACAGGAAGAACATCGGCAACCCCCAGGATTTCACCCTAAGACTTTTTGTGAAATGTTCCCATTCTAGCACTTATATCCTTGCAGCCCAGCCAGAACTGGCAGTGGCTACAGACTGTGCAAAAACAGTGTCGGTGTAGTTGAGAGCTGAAGCAAGGTACCTGAAAAAATGAATAAGTCCATTGATTCTACATTATCTGTCTACACCACCAAAATGGCAGATTGGACAATACCCAATACCTGGTTTTGCTCCATTTCAATTATTTCATTTTAGAATTTTTTGCTTTCTCATTTTTTAAGTTTGGTTATTTCATAATTTAGGTCATTTCAGTATTTCAGTCACATCATTTTGGCAATATTTGTGTTATTGCGCATGTGCAATTGCCAAAAATGTCACAACCTTAAAAAACAAAAAAATACTGGGGGTAACAAAAAAAGAAGCAAAACTGGAATACCAAAAAAATCAGACATGGAAGTACCCATTTCAATCATGGATGGTGTAGCAATAATCATTAATAACAAATGCACTCCCCATTTCAGCAGTAGTATAGATCAATATTGTGTCCCTGTGTACTTGAAACAGATGTTGTATCCTTCATAAGCTAAAGCAAGAGAAGGATTGTGAGCAACTCTGAACACTGAATGCACTATAAAATGCAACATAATAATAAAGCAGACAGGCTATTTTATTATTGTTGCTTGCAATCCAAAACAGCCTAATTAACTGCTTTCTCCTGAGTGCCCCCAATCTCTGGGTCCAGTGTAAAACCTGCAATGGACCTGTCAGTATCTCTTACTATAATATTGGGTACTTTGTACCAGATAAGATCATGGAATGGATCCTTCATAAACATTACAACCAGGTACGAAATTGTAGTTCTGTTGAAACCAAAATTTCACCCTAAGTGCTTACATGCTGAGGAAGGAGCACATCATATCCCATCTTTTCCTTGAGTGCTAGTGTCCTGGAACTAGCTCTGCCTGCTGATGCTGTCCTGTCGATCTTGCGTGACCATCTAACCATCTGAAGTATGTCTCCCCATATTCTACAGACACTTCGTAGCCCCAGGGCTCAAGCTGAGGTAGACAGAATTTTAGGTTTAGGCCCTTTTCACACAGACACTCTAACACTGATAAAATGGGTTACATTTTATTATACATGTTGCAGGACTGCAGGTGTGCTCTATGGGTGCCTGCAACCTTTTCTACATGGGTGCCGCTGGGGGCCTGATGTGGTGGAGGTGGGTGGAGATGGGTGGGTGAACACACCAAGAGCACACCTAGCGGCACCGAGTTGGGGAATGTTTACACGGACACTGCCAAGGGGGGTTGTGGGAAGGAAGGGGTCGGGCCAGCACACAGCCACTAGGCATGGGCGAACAGATCGCGGTTCGTGTTCGGCCGTTCGGTTCGGCTGCGATCGGTTCGTGTGTTCGCGTTCGGCCGTTCGGTTCGGCCGCGTTCGGTTCGTGTGTTCATGTTCGGTCGTTCGGTCGTACCTCGCGTTCGTGTTCGCCCGTTCGGTTCGGCCGTTCGTGTGTCGGCCGTTCGTGTTCGGTTGTTCGGGCAGGTCGTACGTTCGTGTTCGGCCGTTCGGTTCGTTCGCCATCGGGTTGTGCGTTCGTGTTCGGTCGTTCGGTGTTCGGGTGGTTCGCGCGTTCGCGTTCGGCCGTTCGGCCCGAAAAAAACAATGTTTTTTAATATATAATTTTTTAAAAAAATTTTATTGAATTTTTTTATCAAATATTTATATCTCTATATCTACACTAATAACTAACTAACTACCTAACTAATAAATGTATTCTAAATGCTATGAATAACTCCAACAAACCCTAAAGCTGAATCACAGAAAACAGTAAACTCTATCTATCAGTAAACCTTAAACTAAACTACTCAAACAAAAATGTATCGACCTAATCCTATCTATCTACCTATGAATTGAATATATGGGATGGGGGTTAGGGGGGCAATCACAAACAAGACAAGGAGGGGTACAAAACTGAAATGAAACCTAAATCAATCTATAAATTAATAATATATACTACTACTCTAATGAATCAAAAAAACAGGGGAAGGGAATGGGGAGGGAATATTCAATGGAGGGGGGAGGGAAGGAGGAAGATTGAAGATTGAACACAGGGAGGGATAAAAACAAAAAATAACAACTAAATCTATCAAAGCTAATGTAAATAAATGAGAATATGGGGGTAGATGGGTTGGATGGGTGAAATAGGAGGAGGATGGCAATGGATTGGGGAGCTGGAAAATGCTGGGTGAGGGAGCCTTCTGAAACGCCTGCTGCTCAGGAACAGTGACTAGCTCAGAAGGTATTGGGAAGGGGGGAGGCAGACAGTTTTGTTTCTTGCTGCGCCCGCCTCAAATCAGCCCCATTGGCTCCGTGCAGCCTAGCCCGTGGCCAATCATAGACTGCCAAGCCAGTGGTCTGAGGCGAAAAGAGATGGTGATTCATCAGGCTGGCTGCTACTCCAAGCCCTCCACCCCTGGTGCCTGGAAGTCTGCTCCTAGCTGAGTCAAATGACTTCCCCCTCCCTGCTACATTTGGCCTTCCAGTGACCTGACAGAAGACCAATGTTTTAGCCACCCGAACACAACCGAACGCGATTCGAATTGAACGAACTGTTCGGCCATTTCGTAGTTCGGTGTTCGGTTCCATTCAGTGTGTTCGCCATTTTAATCGTTCGGTGTTCGGTTCCGTTTGGTGTGTTCGCTATTTCGGTGTTCGGTGTTCGGTGCGTTCGTGTTCGTGTTCGGTTGTCCGAACAGGCCAAGTTCGGGCCGAACACCGAACTACCGAACCGCATTCGCCCATCCCTAACAGCCACACACCCGGCACACACACACCCAGGAAAACACCAAGCAAACACCCATGATGTTTACACGAACTGCCCATACACCGAACGGAGGGGAAACCATGCCCAGCACAGGGATGCTACAACATGGCCGAGCAAGGGCAAATGAAGCCATGGCACACGTCACCGCCCCAACGCTGCCAGACACCACGTGGGTGGGGGAGAAGGGAGCAGGAATGATGAGATACAAAGAAGCAGACCCAGACAAGCCCCAAGACAGAGACCAGACAGTCGGGCTCCACGGGCCCCCAAGAAACCAGACCCCGCCCACACACAGTAGTGCACACAAGCACACAGGGAAACCCAGCAGGTTGAGGGAGCAAGGTGACCCAAATGGGGGTAGGGGGTGGGATCAAGAAAGATCCCTGGGGGGAAAGGGCAAGCCCCAAAATGGGCAGGGACCACACCACCACCACCCCGGCAAGGACTACCATCCACAGAACACCCCCCTAAAGCCCTGGAACAACGAGGTGGGAACAGGACATATGGGGTGATGGGGGCTGGTGCAAAAGCACACACCAGAGCAAGGAAAGTTGGGCACAGAGAGGAGAGGTGAAGCCCAGGAAACACAAACCGGCTGCAAAGCCGCAGCTGCCCACCAAGCACAGGCCAGGGATGCACAGGGCTCAGGGGGAACCCCACAACAAGGCAGGGAAGGGGGGGGGTCAGAATTAGCAAGGGCATGACTCAAGGGGAGGTAAACACACACACACCCCGGCCCGACAGACAACAGGGAAGGGGAGAAGGGACGATAGGGGCAGTGGGGGTCGAGCGGTAACCCACAAACACAGCCAAGAGGATACAACACAGAAGACAGGGAACCAAGGGACCACACCCAAGGGGTCCCAACAAGAGGTAGCACAACCATGGGGGGGGGGGCACACAGCAACAGACTCAGTCCCTGGCAGGGAACCACACCACAACAACCAGAACCCGGCCACACAGAGAGGTAGAACAAAGGGAAGGAGAACACAGACACCAGGGGAAGTGAGCAAACAAACTTTAATTAAATAACATCGAGAGCAACAGGCTCATGAACCAATAAATAAAAGCAGCACAGAGCTGCGACCAAGTGGGGTGGCGGGGCGGATCCCCTCCCTCAATAGGGCCTGCGAACCCGGACCTGGCTCCATTGATCTGCCTGGGCGCGGTTGAGCTGGTGCACCCGATGCAGGAGCTGGACCACCTCCTCCTGCTCCCTGGTCCACTCATTGATCATCGCCTGCACTAAAGGAGCGTGGGAGAGGGAGCGCTCCAGTAGGACAATCCACAGGCCACAACAACCACAGATTCCACACAGTACAAAGGGGGGGGTTACACACAAACACAGGGGTAATTCACAGATCTCCTGATAAACACCAGCCCCAGCACGGAGCTCCGAGGCCACTTGCTGGAGCTGTCTGGCCATCTGCCCCAGCCGCAGCACGGCCAGGAATACAATCAGAGACGTTAGAAGGGAGATCACCGCACAGCTCACACCTGCCCAACCATACCCACCAGGCCCCCCAAGCCATAACTCCATGGGTGGCACCCAAGGGGGAGCACAGGCGGGCGACATGTGGTCCTGAAACAGCCCGGACTCACGGTCATCAGCCCGTTGGTCGTGTCACTCACCCATGGCAAGCAGTGCAGTTAAGGGGGACCAATAGGGGGCGCATGAGGCAACAGTCCCTGGGGCAGGACTAGGGAGGGGCTGGACCAATAGGAAGTGACAGAAGCACATGGAGGGAAGCGAGGACAAAGACCCGCTCAGCATGGAAAGCCGCCAGGGAGGAGGGGGGGTGGATGCAACCGGTAATAAACCACAGACACATGCAGAACGGAGGGCAATGCCAGTGGCCAGCCAGAGGCATGCTCAAGCACACGGTCCAAATGCACGCTCGCTGGGACACACAGCCACTGTGGGAGGCAACGACAGCCCCTAGAAACCCATGGGGTACACAGAGCTTGGGGATCACAGCTAGGGAGAGCAACCACCAATGGAGGAATAACAGAACAGGGAGGGTGCACCCATCAAGATGACAGGGGCCCATACCAGTGAACAACCCATCCAACAGAGCTAGGAGGAACCCCACAGTAGCCGTAGCAAGGGTTCACAGCGCGGCCCCTCACAACAGCACGTTGCCCAACCACATCCTCCATGGCCCCACCATCCGGGCAACCCGAACCCCCCACCACCGAGGGTGTAAGGCAGGGCCCTGCTGCACACCGATACCCATGGCCAGAACAGCGACACAGCAGGTATGTCCCAGGCAATAGTCAACTGTTGGGGCCAGTACGGATCACTCAGGGGCTACAAAGGCCAGGAAAAGTGATTGCCAGGGACACCAGGGTGTCAACCCAGGCATACTGGGAGACCCATGAACCCTGAACAACGCTGTCCAAGACGTTCACCGACACATCCAGCAGGTAAGTGAGAGGAGCCAGAACCGTGGAATGCACCATGGTAACCGGGAGGAGAGTCTGATGGGACACAATATTAAATGGAGGCAAGCGATAAAGCCCATGGAGAAATGAAGCGCCACTCCATCACGGGGAGTGGGGATCCATGAAGCATGTAGTCGAGATTGCAGGATCAGGGAGCGGCTGGCGGGTGCTCCCTAAACATGGGCCTCTGGACGAGACCCTCCCAGGTGAAGAGACCCCGGCGGAAACCACGGGCACGCATATGGGCTTCCACCATGAAGCGGGGCAGGACGGGTGTCCCGTGGCAGCAGCAGCTCGGACATCTGAACAGCTCAGCACAGCTCTCAGGGCGGCCATCTCTGGTCCAGTGGGCATCCCGGTCAGGAGGGGACCATCTCCAGCAGTGCTCATTCCCTGCAGCTCACCAGCTTGGCAGGATCACAGCACATCTGCCTCATCCTCTTCAGGTGACCCCTCAACCTCTACAGCCGTCATGTGACCTTACCAATGTGGTGGTTTCATTGGATGCGCTCACAGACCAATGATTGGTGGGAGAACATACTGGCAACCTGGACTGACGAGGAGTGGATCGACCACTTCCACATGAACTGCTCCCTGCTGACCCAGCTCAGTGAGATCCTTGGCCCCTACCTCCGCAGAAACGTTACCAACATGTGGCTGCTCCCAAGGATGCAGTTGGCTATGGCAGTGTAGAGGCTTGGCACCCCCGGTTCCTGCCGGAGTGTTGGGGAGCAGTTCGGTGTGGGGACTGCCACCGTGAACAGGGCGCTCCATGATGTATGTGACCTGATAGTGGACCTGCTTCTCAAGCAGGTCATACAGCTACGAGATCCAGAGGTTGTGATCCAGGAATTTGAGGCAATGGGCTTCCCTCATTGCATTGGTGCGATCGACAGCATGCACATCCCCATCTTCCGTCCCCCCACACCAAGACAGATTATCTGAACTGGAAGCAGACATTCTCAGTGAACCTGCAGGCTGTTCTTGACCACAGGTGCCTCTTCATTGATGTGTACACGGGCCACTCAGGGAGGAGCCACGATGCCTGGATCCTGTGCTCCTCCCCCTTCTATGCCAGGAACTTTGATGGGGAGATCGCCACAAATATGTTCCGGATGATAGAGGTTGTGTACATGGCTCTTGTGGTGATAGGAGACGCTGCCTACTCGCTGACCCCATGGTTTATGAGGGCCTATCCCATTGCATGCACCCCCGAGCAGGTGCTCTTCAATTAGCGAGGTACATTAGCGAGGTACGTGGTGGAGAACACCTTTGGCCAGCTCAAAATGAGGTGGTACCTGTTGCTAAACCAGAGCCAGTTTGATCTCCAGCACATCCCCATCCTTGTCCTGGAGGCCTGTGTACTACACAACATTTGCAAGACAGATGGGGCTGCCCTAGACAACCCCCCCACCAGTGCAAAGAATGAATCCCATGCCCCTGTACCAGCATGTCTAAGGTGGGACCTTCAGACGGAACTTGGGGGAGAACCGGGACGCTCTATGCAGGCACATCTTTGCCCAGTTGGCATGCCTATGCATGCCCCCCCTCCACCATTCCCTTATTCCTGCACCCTGAGCCAATACACCCTGCTGTTTATCCCTGTGGCTGCCCGTGTCATTATAGCTAAGTGGTTGGGGTGCCCCCATGGTTGTGCAGTCGCTGCTGTGATTGTGTAGATCCCCGATCCCCCATGCCATGGCAGGGGTGATCCCTGCAGCTCCATATAGCCATGTCCTCTAGGGTTCCTGTTCCCGCACAAGTGTGGAATCCTGATCCAGCCTATCCGTTGACTGTTGTGCCCAGTCTCCCCATGACTGTTCCCTCTGCAGTGTGCCTGTGTTGACTGGTATCGTGTAGGGTGCCGTGCCATGTTCTTGAGGGTTACCTTTGGCAGTTTGACACCGCAAGACCTCCCCTAGTGATCTGCTGCCCTGTCCATCAGCCGGTGGTGTGGTGGAGCACGGGGGTGGGCCACCTGGCCTGCCTACCTCACAACGGTCTGCCGGCGATACCATGACTGTCACTACCCCACTGGCTTACTACCGTCTCCCTCCCTGCACATGCAGCCCCCTATACAGACTGATCTACAAGCTGTTATGTTGGTATATCTCTTTTATTTTAGGGACTGTGTACATGGGGTGGGGAGTCAGTTTTTCTGTGGTCTTCCCCATCCCCTCTTTATAGCACCACTGGGGCTCGCCTCTCTGTGGGCCTTGGCAGCTGCTGTGACTGTCGGCTGCCCATCCTGGGCTCTCCTTTCCAGGGGCGGCTGCTGGGTTTTGAGGTTGGAGGGGCAGTAAGGCTGGCGGGCAACGGTGGGCGGAGCCAGGGCAACAGTGGGCGGCATAACCTAGCAGCAAGGAGTTCCAAGGGTTAATGTTGGACGGACATTACATTACTTAATCAAGCAATTTCAGTTAGGTTAGGCAGGTTATAATCACCTCTTCTGCCAGATTTAAAAGCAGGCAGTCAACCTTAAACCTCACTTACAAGCAGTTTTAGCAAAGACACACA
>QEPC01007559.1:10552900-10571015 GCA_003113815.1 Sphenodon punctatus | reverse complement strand
ATTTCCAGCATTGTGAACACACCTAAAGATCGCCAGACTCACAGTTACATCTCAGGATTTAAAAATCACCACATTTCCAGCATTGTGAACACAGCTAAGATCACCAGACTCACAGTTACAGGGGGCAGGGTGGGGGGACCCTCAGTAGGGGTGGGACACTGGGGAGAATACCGGGTACCGGATGTACTGGTATAGGATCTCCCAGGTACCGGATTTACCAGTATCGGCATACCGGATTTTTAACATTGGCCGCAATACCGGATTTTTTACATTGCGGCTATTGACTTCAATGGCCGCAATGTAAAAAATCCAGTACCGCAGCCAATGTTAAAAATTCGGTATGCCGGTACAGGTAAATATCGGATTTATCAGATTAAGCCAATACACCCAAATACCGACAATATCGGATCTCGGGAGAACCAATATTCCCACCCCTAACCCTCGGGGGGTGGGGGCATGGTGGAGGGACACTCGGGGCGTGGGAGGACCCTCAGGGGGTGGGAGCAGGGTGGGAGGACCCTCGGGGGGTGGGAGCAGGGTGGGATCAAGGTTGGGGGACCCTTGGGGTGGGAGCAGGGTGGGGGGACCCTCGGGGGGTGGGGGGACCCTTGGGGGTGGGAGCAGGGTGTGGGGGAGGGATCACTTACCTGGCTGCTGCTCTGGCGGTCCCCGGCGGTCCAGGCTGCAGGCAGAGGGGGGGGGTCTTTACCTTGTTTTAAATTGTCCACATGTCCTGCTTCTCCAGAGCCAGGATGCGTGGGCAATTTAAAAGCTAAAAACAAAACCAAAAAAGTTCCCTGCCTTGCCGCTCCCCACCACCACCACTCTGAGCAGTAGATTGGGGGGGAGAGCGGCAGTGGCAGGGAAGCAGCTGAGGCTGGCGGTGCGCTGTTGGAATGGGAGAGGGAGAGCACAACAGCGCGCTGCCAGCTTTGTCCCTGAGCATGTGCGACTGAGGTAGGGAGCAGTGCTGGTCCCTGCCTCAGTCGCCTGACCCAAAACTTCTCGTCTGGGTGTTTGCATTAAGCGCCCAGGGGAGAGGTTCCATTGTGCCCATTAGGCTCAATGGAAAAGGTTAGCCCCTCCCTCCACAGCACGTCCTATACGTACTGTGGATGGAGGGGCTCAGCCGCCCAAATCGCATTTTCAATAGAAAACGTGGTTTGGGTGGCTGAGCAGCTCAGCCTTTTTGTCCCTTCTGGGACCCACTTTCAGAGTGGCTCTGAGAGTGGGCCCCAGAAGGGAGATCACTGACAGCAGCAGCAGCCTCTGAAGCAGAAGTCAGAGGCTGCTGCTGCTGTCAGAAGCGGCAGTGCGGTTTTGGGTTTTTTGGTTTTTTTTAACTAGAGCAGCGGCGGTGGTCCCCCACGGCACTAGGGGGGAAGTGCCCCAAACTCCCTGGAGGGGAGCCGCCACTGCTCCTTCCTCCACCGGCTGCTCCACTGCTAGGTCTGGTGTCGGCTCCTGCGATAGAGGCACATAGCATCACTGTTAGCTGGTTCCCCATTCTTGTTGCCCAGGTCTTGTGCTCCTGTACATGGCCTCCTTGTGTTCATCTCATCTTCCTGTGCTTCCTTTGGTCCTTTCTAGTGGCCTGGTGGGTTCCATGTCTTGGAACACCCCCACCCCCATGGGTGAACTCCACCTCTTACCCCAGCTTACCTGAGCTAGTGGGGAGGGTGGCCTGGGTGGTTGGATTGCTGGGGGTGCAGGGATGTTCCATGCAGGCTGGGGTCCTGGGAGGCGGGGTTTTGGAGAGTGTGGGAGGAGAACCGGGAGGGAGGCGGGCTGGCTGGCTGGCAGGGCGGCCCCCTGGTTGTAGTTGGGGGGCTATGTGGGGGAGGGTGCTACTGTGGGCCAGGCTGGGGTAGGGCAGCTGCTGGGGAAACCAGGGTTGGCAGAAGGGCTGGGGAGGGGCACCTGCACCTGTGGGAAGGTGCCGTGGTGTTTCTCTGCTGCCATCCCTCCTACCGTGGCTGAAGGGCCCATGTCATGCTGGGGTATGCGCCGCAGGGCCTCCAGTGCCTCCTCTATGAGGGTGAAGGCCCTTGCAGCAGTTCCCTCCAGTGTGACAAAGGCCCTCTCCCTCTCGAGTCAGTCGAGGTGCTGCTCGCGGAGGAGGGCAGCAGCTTGGTGTCTGTCCCACAGGTGCTCGGTGTGGGACTGGGGGCATTGCTGCCATCTTGTCCCGGTCCCTTTTCCCCTCCCCTAGCTGCACCTCCTGGTTGCAGGCCTGTTCCTCAGCATGCGCTTCTGCCAACCTTCTGGTTTCCACCAGCATTTCCCTCCCCAGATCCTCCCTCCTCCTGCAGTTGTGGGTCCGCATCTCCCAGTTCCTCTCAGCACTCCCACCGGCATCCCCCTCCCCATCCGCTTCAGCTTCTGGTGGTAGTCCCGTCCATGGTCACTCAATCTCTGCATGCATGTGTCTCCCATCCCCTTTGTGGCCATGTCTCCTGTTCCCTTCACCGTGGCCGTGGTCCCCCCCTTCCTCTATGCAGTCACCAGCCATTGTCCCGTGGTGTTCCCGGCCCCCCTCCTTTCTGTCCCCTTGGCCGTCCCTTGGTTTCCCTTGGCTGGGGATGGGACCATTGGCACGGCTGTGCCCCGTCCTCATTTGTGTCCCGTTGTGCCCCATTTATGTCCCCACTGTGCCTCTGTCCCCGTTTGTTTCAGCCCAGCAACCCCTGTCACCCCCTTCCCTTGTCTGTGGGGGCCTACCATTGGTGTCCTGATTGCTGGGCCTCGGGATGGCCTCTGGTTCCTCCTTGACCAGCTCCTCAGCCACAACCTCCTCCTTGTGCACCTCCAGGTCCCCTTGAACTGCGTGAGCAAATGCGATCTTTCCAGCTGGGGCCCTGGCTTTTGTTGGCCGAGCCCCTCCCCCCATTCCCTGTGGTCGTTCTCTTACCTGGATCATATTCCTCCACATCCTGTGGGGCATCCCTGGTGCTGACCTTCTTCCCATGCGCTCCCTGTCCCTATGGGTTCTGACCCTATGGGTTTCAGGGGTGCATGTGGGTGATGGGTCCCATTTCTGTTTCCAGGGATGCCTCCTCCACCAGTAGGAAGGGGTTGTCCCCTCTCGCATCCTGGCTGGCCTCACCAGGGGCTGAGGGTTCCCCCGATCCGGTGGTTCAAGCGGGGGGGGTGTTGTTTTTGCCCTCTTTCTGCCGCTGGCAAAGGCGGTGCCATGAATGTGGGAGCCCACGATGTCCCCATTCATGCAGAGGAACCGATCCAGCTGGTCCTGGAACTCCATTGTGCTCATGGCACGGCCGGACTTGAGATTGTTGTCCTTGATATGTTTAAATCCGGACCTCAAGTCCTTTGTCTGCTGCATGCATTGGGTGACATCCCTATTGTACCCCTGTCGCTGCATCTCCTGGGCAATGACTTCGTAGACCTGTTTGGTCTTGTAGCTGCACACCAGGTTGTACTGGACCTTTTCGACCCCCACAAGCGTATGAAGTCCTGGGTCTCCTGCCTGGACCAGGGTCCCCCTTTTTGGTTCCGCGTGTGGGGGGCCATCCAGCTTGGTGGCATGGGGCCCGCCCGGTGGCTGTTGTGGCAGTGGAGCTGGTGGTCTCCTCTTGAGAGGAATGCATGGGGGTGAGCTGTTGTCTTGCTGCACCCCTGCGGCTTCTGTGGGGTGTTCCTTAGCCCCCCTCCTCCTCCCCAAGGAGTCCCGCTGGTTTACCTGGCTGTCACGGAGACCCTGCTCGGCTGTCTCCCCGGTGGTGTTGTGCGCAAGGGTGCTGGGTCTGGGTGCTTTCCTGTTGAGGGGGAATGGTGTAACTGTCAGCTACCTGCTTGAGGTTTCTCCAGCATGTGCTCGGGGCTTGTCAGCACCCTATCCCCCTCCCCTGAGTGGGTGGGTACCCTAACTCTTACCTCAATGTCCGATGGGCTCTCCTCCCTGGGCCCCATGGTCGTGGTTTGGAGTAGGAATGTGGATGGTGCTGGAGCTGCATTGCGTGTTCTGCCCTGTGTCAGGACGGGTGTGTTGTCAGTAGCCATCCTGCCCCCACCCTGCCATTGGTGCCATTGGCACAGGCCCCCCTCGCCTGTGCATCTCAGGGTTCCTCTGCTTACCCTGCCCTTCCCACGCGTGTTGTGGCACTGGCTCCCTTTGTCTTGTCTAGGGCCTTTCTGTCTGACATGTTGGGAGCCAGCACACCCATGTCCTGTCTCACTTCTCCTTTAAGGGCTCCCAACCGGGCATTGGGCGTCTCTCCCAGAGGGTGTGTCTGCTTGCAGGCTCCTGCAGGGTCTCTCTAGTTGTGTCTCGGTGGTTTCAGTGGACCCTTCCCATGAGTGTGTGTGTTTTGCTGTTTACACAGACAGTTTGATGTTGAACACCCATCTCCACCCACCTCCACCCACGGAGCATGCCGGCTCCTTCCTGGCTGCTCCATGGGTGTTGATGGGTGTTGGGTCGCGGGTGCACACACACACACAAACACACACACACACCCATTGATGTTTACATGGACAGTCTCCACCCATCCAATGGGTGTTCATGGGTGTTTGTGGGTGGGTGGCATCCATGTAAAAATGGCCTGAGAAATGTAAAATCTTGACCAAAAGAAAAAAGATATCGAGCAAGATAGAGGCCAATAATATGTTGTCAATAGCTCAGTAAGGAATAATCCTCAAAAATCCCTTCCTCTCTTAGGTTGAGATAGACTCCTTTGCTAGGAATGCAGGTACTTGCAGAGGATGAGGACAGAGGCTGCGGGATCTAGTAACTTGTTTTAGGATTTAAAGAAAAAATCTTATAACTAAAATGACATGGCAAGAAAGATTAACATAAGAACATAAGAAGTGCCATACTGGGTCAGACCAACGGTCCCTCGAGCCCAGCATCCTGCCTCCAACAGTGGCCAGTCACGGGGGCCTGGGAGAAGCACCCAACAGGTCACCATGCTATCCATTCCCTGTGGGTCATCCCCAGGATCCTGACCGACAGTAAAGGGTTTTGTTCCCCAATCCTATCTGACTAATAGCTGCTAATGGAACTATCTTCCAGAAACTTGTCCAAACCTCTTTTAAACTCGGCTATACTGCTGGCCTTGACCACCTCCCCTGGCAGTAAATTCCACAACCTAATTATACGCTGAGTGAAAAAATACTTTCTTTTGTCTGTTTTTACTCTGCCACCTGTGAGTTTCATGGAGTGGAAGATTCTCGGAATGGCCTTTGAAGGAGAGGCATAGCAATATACTGGGGCTACAAAATGTGTTCCTTTGATTTTTGCCCAGTGCTTAATTTGTAAAAATAAAAATTCAAAATGAAGTGCCAAGGCTCAAGCCTGTCCTAGAAGCCATGCCCCTTACCCCAGAACTTGTCAGAGTAGGGCAATAAACCCTAGTTTCTGGCTAGCAACCCAAACACTTGACTCCCCTGCCTCTCTACAGCTGAATATAAAACAGGAGTTCTTGCGATTTAATCTATATGGGTGCAGCCACATGAGCTGTGAGGGTCCGATCCTCACGGGGCCCCATGGTGTGCAAGTGTAGTCTCCATGCTACGGGGCCAGTCCACTGCATGGGGCCAGGCACATGGTCACGGGGAAGCCAAGCTGCCGCCATGGCCAAAACAGAATGAGGTGCCAGCCACACGAGCAGGCACCCAGCCCAGCCCTGCCTCCCCTGGGCCAACCAAAATCCCGTCCCTGGCCAGCCCCAACCTACCAAGCCTCTCCTCATATGGGAGCCCTTCCATGCCCTTGATCATTTTTGTTGCCCTTCTCTGTACCTTTCCTAGTTCAGCTATGTCTTTTTTGAGATGGGGCGACCAGAAGTGCACACAATATTTGAGGTGCGGTGGTGAGCAGGCCCAGTTCTAGTCCCCTCTGCCTTTAAACTTGCCACTGTCTCCCCCATCCTCAAAAAGTCCACTCTGGATCCCTCTGAACCCTATAATTACTGTCCTGTCTCGCTCCTCCCTTTTGCTTCCAAGCTCCTTGAATGGGTTGTCTACTCCCGTTGCCTCGACCTCCTCTCCACCAACTCCACCCTTGGCCCCCTCCAATCTGGCTTCCACTCCCTTCACTCCACTGAAACCGCTCTTGCTAAGATCACCAACAATTTTCTTGTGGCTAAATTCAACCGCCTTTGCTCTATTCTTGTCCTCCTTCATCTCTCTGCTGCCTTTGACACTGTTGACCACTTGCTCCTGCTTGAATCGCTTCACTCCCTTGGATTCCGGGACTCTGTCCTTGACTGGTTCTCCTCCTACCTTTCTGACCGCTCCTTCAATGTATCTCTTCTTAACTCCTCCCCCTCCTCCTCCCTACCCCTCTTGGTCGGGGTTCCCCAAGGCTCCGTCTTTGGCCCGCTCCTCTTCTCTATATCTACACTCATTCCCAATTTCTAAGCAAACTCATTGCCTCCCACAGCTTCCAATACCACCTTTACACTGACGACACTCAACTCTATCTCTCCACTCCTTCCCTCTCCCCCTCTGTTCAAGCTCATCTCACCAACTGTTTCTCTGATATCTCCGCCTGGATGTCTCAACGCCAACTCAAACTGAACATGGTGAAAACTGAACTCCTGATCTTCCCTCCCAGTCCTTCCTCTCCCTCTTCCCTGTCAATTGCCATTGACGGGGTCTCCATCCTCCCTATCCCCCAAGCTCGCAGCTTGGGCTTCATCCTCGACTTGTACCTTACCTTCAAACGCTACGCTGACTCTGTTGCCAAATCCTGCCACTTCTCCCTCCACAACATTGCCAAGATCCGCCCTTTTCTGTTCATCTCCGCTGCCAAAACTCTCATCCACGCCCTAGGCATCTCACGCCTCAACTATTGTAACCTCCTCCTCGCTGGCCTTCCCTGCTCCCACCTTTCTCCCCTTATCTCTGTTCAAAACTCTGCTGCCAGGATCATCCACCTAGCTCATCGCTTTGACCACGTGCAGCCTCTCCTCTCCTCTCTCCACTGGCTCCCTCTTCCCAAGCGTATTTTGCACAAGCTCCTCATATTCACCTACAAAGCCCTTCACAACCTCGCTCCCCCCTACCTCTCTGCCCTGATCTCCCTCCGTACTCTGCTCAAGCACTCTGCTCCTCCTCCATCCCCTCCCTCACCCTCCCACACCTCCCCTGCTCCCCCAACCACCTTCGTCCCTTCTCCCTCGCTGCCCTGCACTCCTGGAACTCCCTCCCTGCCCTCGTCCACCTTGCCCCCACCCTCCACGCCTTCAAGTCCCTCCTCAAAACCCACCTGTTCCGCTCCACCCTTCCGAACTCCTGCTAATCATCCCCACCCAGGATTATCCCCCACCTGTTAACTGCAAACTCCCAATGTACAGTAACCAAGCCAAGAACGTGTACCTGAGCTCTCGCATCCTTGTGAATGTTGCATCCCTTGTATCTTCTTCTGTTTTCCCCTTCCTGTCTCCCCTCCCCCTGTCTTTAGATTGAAAGCTCTCGAGCAGGGACCGTGTCTATCTTATTTTTTGTAAGCACCAGGTACATCACTTGCACTATATAAATGCTTATAATAATAATAATAATAATAATTAATACATGTGACGGGCAACTGCACCCGCCACTAAAGGCCCCACAGCGGTACACCCCGCATGATGAGGCAAGTGCAGCCGGACACACAGGTCGCCCTGCCCTGGACAGCCTCACCCCATGTGAGGGTAAGGCTGCTCTGTCATGTGTCCTCGAAATTTTGGGGAGGACGTGTCACGTACCAGCCAGCTGTTCACCCCACCCCGGAGCAGGGAAAACATCTGGCAAGCGCCGGGCACACAAGCCTCTGCATTGCATGGCCTAGCTGTCCAGAATGGGGTAAGGCTACCCACCACATGGTAGCCTCCCCTGCCTGTCTTGTGTGGCTGCACAAGTACAGGGTCGGGGCAGGCTAGTGTCATTAATGAAAGCATAAACCATCCAATTTTTTCTGGTTTTAGTTTCTAACCCTGAAATGGCCAGTATCAGCCTTTTCCTGGTCTTTCACACTTCAAGATACACACTTTTACTGGGAATATTTCCCAGGGCTCAGCGCCCCTCCTCCCCAAATTTCATTGCCAGGGCTGAATCCTGCAACACCAACACCCAGGATTAAGCACAGACGTTTCCTAGAGTTTTGTGTGAAAGGCACGCTTGGACACACTGTGTATCTTCTAAAGCAGGGATGTCCAACCCCTTGGCCACTGCAGGCCCTGTCACCTCACATAATCCATGGATGGGCTGAATGGCACAAAAAAATTCTCATCACGTAAGTAGACATTGTTTCTTTAGTGCAGGAATAATCAAGTCCTGCTCAAACTTATCAACATGAACTGCGCAAGTTTTACATGCAGTGTTTGGAGCCATTATTGCACGACCTCATTCTGGAAACGTACATTTTATTTTTTAAAAATACTGATGTTTAATCAAATCAGATTTTAAGGCCGCAGGACAGATAGTACCCTTCCATGGTCCTCATCATCCATCCTGCAGACCACTAAATTATAATGTTCAAATTGTGTGATTTGGAAAGGCAGAAGGAAACCTTCTTAGTAGCCTTGCGAATGTTCTCTTAAAATGTATTCTCCAAAAAAGCATCTGCCCTTTAACACAATCTGTTGCTTTTCAAAGGAAAAAATATCAGGATTACTTTTAATATTCCCATAAATAGTTGTTTCTAACAGAAATTATTAAGCTTTACACAGGCTTATCTGAATCCTCCCTTTGCTCCTCAGTGACACCACTGTTAAGGCCTTTTCCACTATAGGTACTGATGAGAGAGATATGCTGCCCAAAGAGAAATTGTTTGTTTATATAAGACAAAATAAAAGCTTTTTAAAAGCTCTAAGACTCCTCCTGGGACCCACATTCAAAATTAGTCCAAGCTCCAGAGCCAGATAGGATTTGAAAGTGGGAGTGCTTAAAAGCACACGCTCAGGAATGGGAGAAGGAAGGAACAGGTCCAGATCTTGAATATGTACCATGGATCCATCCCCTAAACTTTAATGCAAATTAGCTGAAAGGTGGCAACATACAGGGGTATTCTTAGCTTCCATTTTGTTTTCTGATGCTACATTCAAAATCCAAGATTATTAGAGACCTCTCTCTA
This sequence comes from Sphenodon punctatus, assembly GCA_003113815.1. Classification (NCBI taxonomy): domain Eukaryota; kingdom Metazoa; phylum Chordata; class Lepidosauria; order Sphenodontia; family Sphenodontidae; genus Sphenodon; species Sphenodon punctatus. The sequence continues at coordinate 10,561,939 of QEPC01007559.1, read as the reverse complement.
GGAAAAGATTGAATTTTTACTTTATTTAAAAATTTGCAGAGTGTTTAATAATCATAAACAGCCTTACTGTAGACAGCCATTTGAGTTAGAGAAACTTTTGTTTGGAGTTACATCTGATATGCATCTCCTATCCCGAATTTACAAAGCCCTTCAGAAACAAATACGTAACTCAGATGCTGGATACCTTTCACACTGGTTGGATGATCTGGGAATGGAGTTTTCCCCAAATTACATACATCAAATTTGGCCTAATATGTATAAATGCTCCAATTTCCTTTTGGTAAAAGAACCGCAAGTGAAACTTACGCTCACGATATAGCTCACACCAGCACAAATACATCAGACGAATACACCCGTAACCCGGACATATGATGGAGGGGTTGCAGTGAACAAGGAACTTACCTACACTGCTGGTGGTATTGTCCAAAAATCATTACCTTTTGGTGTCAGGTGTGGCTACTGCATATAAATAAAATAGCAGGGTTTATCATACTTTCCAAGCTCGGATTGCCCTACTCGGAATTTACCTGGAACATCCGATGATACTCGAAAGAAGAGGTTCATGTCAACAACTTACCTTAGCAACCATCCCCACAATTGCAAAATCCTGGAACTCTGAGCAGGGACCATCTATTCAGAACTGGATCCATAGACTATGGTATACGATGACCATGGATCAGATAGCTGCAGATCTGCACAATCGACTGAAAGAATTCTATGCAATATGGAACCCATGTTGTTCCTTAATTTCTGAAACCGTTATCATGAAGAAGACACATACCACTGTCTGCCTTACCAAAATCTAAGGGATGACGACATCTCTTAGTGCAGTGCAAGGGGCCGTGCACTGGTGGAGGGTCAAGGAACAGCAAGCGGCCGGGTGTGGGTGGGTGCAGGAGGAAGCAGAGCTCCACTGGTCAGATGGCCACACCCTCTCCAATGGCATGATGGCCATGCCCCCTCCACCAGCGGTAGAGAAGGGGGCACAGCCCACGGAAGGAGGCAAGTCCGCCAGTGGGAAAGTCCACCAGCCCACCCTGCTGCAAACACAGCTGCTGCACCAGCGTTGACTTACTCCTGCTCAGAGCATGAGTAAGGCATGCGCAGCCATGTGGAAACAGGCAGTGGCTGCTTTTACCCTCAGAAGCTGCTGCACACCCTCCCAGCTAGCCCCCAAGCTCTAGAGTGTGATCCCTGGATGGTTCCCTGTGCGTCCCAGCTCCCATCCCAGCACCATGGCACCAGAGAGGTATGGAAGGGGGAGGATCTCGCAGGGAACTGCCCAAGGTTCTCACGCTCTAGGGTGAGTGCTGGTGGGAGTTGGGGGCTGGCCGGCCAGGCGTGCAGCAACTCCTGAGGGTCAAGGCACGCCCACCTGCTGCTTAGTGCCCTTACCCCACCTCCTCCATCTGCCCCATGCACGGCGCAGGAACTGGAGGTGGATTTAGCGCTGTGGCTACTGGCGCCCCAGAGCTATCCGCCAGAGCAGCTTTCCCCTGCACAGCAGACTCGCTGGATCGTGGTCAATATGTATTATATTAACACTGAGATTACTTACTTACAATAGGAGAACTGTGGTTGTTATCTGTTTTCTTTGGAGAATGTTTTATAGTTTTATATTGTGTTGATGTTGTAAGCCGGCCCGAGCTGCCTGTGGCAGGAGGGGCGGGATATTAAAATTTTAAAATAAATAAATAAACATATAATTAATTAAATGTATATGAGAGTATGTTGGCTGACGTTGATTTTGTTTTTGAGAGTTCATGACGTCAATATCGTTGTTATTATAATATGGTTTGTCTTGTTATGTAAAAATGGATATTAATTGTTTTCCAGGTGTTTATCAAAAATCAAATCAAATAAAAGCAAAAACCCTCAAAACTTGAATGCAAGCGCTCAGCTGAATTGATAATAAAAGCTGTACCCTGCCATTACCACCCTCCTGGCAGTTATAGTGGTATATCCACTTACGTTGAACTTGCATAACTTTCATTTCTGGTTAAGTTAAGGAAATATGTTTTCCAAAGCTCCAGATCTAACAAACGCAGTTCTACTTGCATCGGATAAGACAAATTCTGTCCTTCCATAACTCAGATTTTAAAAGTGTCTAGAGTATACCTGCCCAGCTAAAAATATCAGTACTTTTGAGTGTATTAATGATTTCTTGGCAGCGTGTGATTAAAATGCTGTAGTTTATACTCTCCAAGCTTGCAGAGCAACGCAGCAGCCCACCCCACACACCCTGCCTGTATTGCAAGCCCTCCTGCAGTGCTCTGGTAGACAGCAGAGAAGAGGAGCTCTGTGCATTGTCTTGCAAGCTTGGAGTCCAGGCTGGGGCTTTCAGTACAGGCAGGTATAGCACTTCTGTTCCCTGCTGTTCAGGTGAATAGTGGGACCAGGAATACTGATGCACTGCATTACAAGTTTGAAAGGTCTATACTACAGTATTTTAACAATCTACCACCAAGAAATTGTTCATTTCCTCAAAGGTATTAATATTATTAGTTGGGAGGACAAAGTAGCAATGCTTGAGTAAAGTTTACACTGCCTCATTTATTTAACTCTGCATACGTTTAATTTCTGATAAGTTGAACTTTTATAGAGGTTTATAAATTCATCTTAACATGACTCCACTGTACCTGTATGTTCAAGATAATGTGAATCTTTGTGTAAGCTAAGAACATAAGTAGTGCCATACTGGGTCAGACCAATGGTCCATGGAGCCAAGCATCCTGTCTCCAACAGTGGCCAAGCTCTTTCTCTTGGGAGAAGTACCCAACAGATCACAATGGTCCCCATTCAATTTCATCTGCCATTTGGATACCCAGTCACTCAGTCTTGCAAAATCCTTTATGTCATCTGCAAATTTGATTACATCACTCTTTACTCCCTTCTCCAGATCATGAATGAATATATTAAACAACACCGGTCCCAGTACAGATCCCTGGAGCACTCCACTAGCTACTTCTCTCCACTGTGAAAACTGACCATTTAAGTTCTACTCTTTGCTTCCTATCTTTTAACCAGTTGCCAATCCATGATAGGACACTGCCTCTTATTATCCCATGACTGTTTAATTTTCTCAAGAGTTCTCATGAGGGACCTTGTCAAATGCCTTCTGAAAGTCCAGATGCACTATGGCCCTTTTCACACAGACACGCTAACACTGATAAAATGGGTGTTACATTTTATTATACATGTTGCAGGACTGCAGGTGTGCTCTATGGGTGCCCTGCAACATGTATAATAAAATGTAAAATAAAATGTAACACCCATTTTATCAGTGTTAAGAGTGTCTGTGTAAAAAGGTCCTTTATCAACTGGCTCACCCTTATCCACATGCTTATTTACATCCTAAAAAAATTCCAATAGGTTAGTGAGGCATGAATTCCCTTTCCTAAATCCATGTTGACTCTTTCCCTTTAAGCCATGTTTATCAATATGCTCAGTATTTCTGTTCTTACCCCTTTTCCTTCTCCATTCAGTATTCAAAAAGCATGTTGAGATCTTTGGATGAAGGACCGGATGGAAGTGAAAATATTATTTATGACTATGATCATTGCACTGAAACTGAACACTGAAGCCTTCAAATGAGCTAGAAATTATCCTTGATGGAATAGGAAAAAATGTCCTTGATGTGTAAAAAGACAAAAGCTCGTAGTAAAGTTGAAAGAGTCTACTGTGCGACACAGAGAACATCAAGTAATGTTTAATTTTGAAATCATATTTTAAAAAAGCAACAGAAAACTTCAAACTAAAAGCTTTAGAATAACAATAATTACCCATCTCAAGTCCTTCATCAGTCTCTCAACTCATTTTCCTCTGCCATTATCTGACTGGCAAAGACCTCAAATGGGTCATTTGTGCTTAATTTACTCGGTGATTTTTCAAAGAATAGTTGTCTTGTTCATTTCAAGCTTTAATTACTGAGAATTATTTTGTTCAGCAAGGCATCTCCCACATTCAAGATAGGATGGAACAGAGAAACCATGGATGGCATAATACAGGTATGATTGAAAGGATGGCCATTCTGTTCCAGGAGGGGATGCAAGAGGTTAATTGATTTACACAGTGGCTCTGTTCTTTAGCACAGGTTATCATAATGGGAAGAGCAAGTACATAATGTGCTGATAGTAGTTACATACGCAGACATAGTCTGAGTAAACCGGCAGTTCCCTAAGGGACTGGAGGGACAAAATCTCAGCCTCCAGACTTGGATTAGTGCAGTGCTATTTAATAGTTCCATCTATTGGCTAAGGAGAAAAGAACATTCAAAACGGTATCTTCAGCAACTGCTGCGCCTAACTCTTACAAAAGGAGAGATGGGAGTCAAAGATGTTAAGATGATATCGTTTATTGGACCAATTTCTGGTAGTCTGTCCTCATGTTCTGCCATTATAGTCATATATTTCTCCAGTATGGGGCATGTGATATATCTGAGTCTGTAGGCTTAGAGACAAAGGGGACAATCCAGCAGCCTGCTTACATCGACCCCAAGATGTGATACACGGTGCCGCATGCACAGCACAGCAAAAGTGCAATCCCAGCGTATGCAACCCGACCTGCCCAGCTGTGCTGTGTGTGGGATACCGCATGCCATGCGCATCTGAGCGTGCGTGTTCTGGCTGTGCGCTGCACATCAGGGTCAGTGTAAGCAGGCTGCTGGATTATCCCCAAAGTGTTTTGAATGATATCGTTTATTGGACCAACTGTTGTTGATGGAAATAAGCAAGCTTTCGGGCCACACAGGGTCCTTCCTCAAGCACATATAGCCAGTAGAAATATATAAACTAAGCAAATGTAGAGCAGGTATATATAGCCCTTTTCACACGAGACACCCCCCACTCATCTCCACACAGTTTCGTTGCATGGAGATGGGTGGAGGCACCCGTGTGAAAGCCATGGGGGATGGGTGGGCATGCATGTGCGCTCCCACGCTACACCCACCTCAACCCATCTATACCCATCACCCACACATGGAGCAATGGGCTCCAATGTCCGATGCTCCGTGGGTGATGGGTGGAGGTGGGTTTGCACCCACCCACCTCCACTCACCGTAGTTCCACATCCATCCTCCCACCCACCATGGTCCATTTCAAAATGGACTATGAGGGGGCATGGAATGGGTGGGAGTGGTCCCCCTCCCACCTTGTTCTATCCACTCCTACCCATTCCATGCCTCCTTATATATACCTGCTCTACTTTTGCTCAGTTTATATATTTCTACTAGATACACTACATGCCTGAGGAAGGTCCCTGTGTGGTCCGAAAGCTTGCTTATTTCCACCAACAACAGTTGGTTCAATAAAAGATTTCATTCAAACCACTGTCTCTCTGTCATTTGGGACCAACATGGCTACCACACTCTGCCTCTGTAGGTTTAGTGAGGTCCTCTGTGGTACTGTGTTCCCCCAGAAGCCACTTTCTCACATTGTCTTTTGACTTGCCAACCCTTGTTCAAAGATAACTTAAAACATTTGCCACCATTTGTCCCATCCCAATGGAACATCACAATCCATATGGTCAGCTGGGCATCCTATGTCAAGTTTCACCACTGCATCAAGGCACACAAAGAGGCATTCTTGGTGGCTGCTCCACAGCTCTGGAACTCCCTTCCCCCGAAGATTTGCCAAAGCCTTTGTATTTCTCAGCGGCATGTAAGACCTATTTATTTTGCCAGGCATTTTGCAGGTGGGAATATGGTCTGGGAAGTACTTTTTGAAGGCATTTTTATATTTGCAGTTTGTATTTCTATGGGTTTGGTTTAAGGTATATTTTGTGTGTGTAAACATTTGGTTTTAGGTATATTTTGGGTATTTTCAGACGTTACAAGATCACAGTAAACCGCGGTGAACCACAGTCAATCATGCGGCGGAGCCAAAGCACCTGGAATGTCTGTTACGCAGGCGCCAGATGTTCACCACGGTCAATACTCACCTGGGGTCAATATCAACCACCCTTCTGGACCTCCGGCCCGGACCATCGCCCAAAGCGTGGTCAAAGCGATTCCCAACGGGAAACAAAAAAAAGTAACGACTGAACGGCAACCACTGGCTGGAATCAAGCAACATGATTCCCAGTCGGGGACAAAGCACACAGTGTCGCTGCCACGCAACAAGCAACAACACAGGCCAGGGAGGGAGATTTAAAGGGCACACAGCAGCAGCCGGGACGAGCCGCCCCGGCGCCTTCTGGGTGCTTTGACCACGGCCCGGGATCAGCATAACGTCTGTTGCGCTGCCCCGGCCCATGGTCTGGCGGCCCAATTCCCTGCCGTGGTCCTGCTCCCGTCATGTCTGTTCGGGGCTTTTGTTGACCCCGGGGGGGTTCACCACTGCTGGGAATCCACTGTGGTGAATCAGGACCGCATAACATCTGAAAATACCCATTGATGCAAGGAGATGGCAAACTCAGGCCCTCCCAGGTAGTAACTTTGCTAATAATGTGTTGGAAAGTATTGATACGAGAGGGTTCAAAATGGCAGAACACAAATGCAAGGTCCAGATTTGGCAGTGATGTTTCCAAGGCCTTGGATAGATACAGTATCCTGACATTTGCAGGAGGAAATAATGCACCTTAGTGAAGGGAGGTGAAACTGCCTGAGTTTTGGCTCAGCAAAAATGCCTTACTCCTCCAGTGGTGACTGCCAAACTCAGTCCTCGTTAACTCAGATTTTAGAACTGACTTTGTTTCAGTCTCCTGAGGAAGAGCTCTGTGTAGCTCAAAGGCTTGCATACTTTCACCAATGGAAATTTAATAAAAGGAATCATCTGAATTACTTTGGCCGTGATCCACAAACTCCTTACTCCAGAGTAGTCCCACTGAAACCCTATTCCAGATTACTATTCTAGAGTAAGTGCTTTGTAGATTATGACATCTGTCTCCTATCTCTCTCATATGTAGGACCAACATGTCAACCATACTGTCTTACAAAAGGGGTGTTTAATTGGTTGATCCCAGGAGACCCAGTTTTTAACCACAGCCAGTACTTTAAGGTAAAGGAAGCCCAGCTCTAAAGCATAGGGTGAAAACAGACATGATGCTAACTCCACTTTAACACTGCTTTAACATTTTTTATGCATGTTTCAGGGCTGTATTGGTGCCCTGTGCAGCCCTGCAGCATGCATAAGAAATGTTAAAGCAGTGTTAAAAAGTGGAGTTAGTGTCATGTCTGTTTTCACCCATAGTGATTCCTGCTTCCCATCTGCATGGGCTCTGTTTATCCTGATCAGTAGAAATGAACTGGTTTGTCTCCTTGTCATTCCTTCTACACTCTCTAAGGAGAGGAGGCAGGATTGCCAGTGTAGCAAATGAGGCTAATGGATCGTCTCCGGATTATTTGCTTGAAAGGTAACCTGTAGAGCTTAAACAGGTACAACAAAACAAAAATAGAGAAACCTATCAAATGTGTGGTATCCAAACTGTCCTGGACAGTTCAGGCACAGAATACTACTACTATCATTAACTACCAGTTTAGGCACCCAGTTTCTGCATTACTGTCACTATACTTCCCATTTTTCCAATTTTAAGTCTGTTTCCATTTCTTCTGTAATTTCCATCTAGGTATTTCAGCATATCATTATCTCTGTTACTCTCGTTTGAACTGACTACCAGTGTAAAATCATGACAATGATTGGTTGCGGATGGAAACCAGCAATGACAAAATGACAGAAAGCCAGAAACACAGAAAAAAGATGGTATAATAACCGTTTGGACGTGGGCCCTGTAAGGAGCAGTGTTCTGTGCCTAGGCTCCAGACCTCCAGGGACTATAAATAGCCTGAAAGTCTGGCTCAGACTTTCAGTCCCTGAGCTCTGGGAGAGTGCAGACCTCAGGCAGAGCTAGAAGGCCACTAGGAGGTCTCCATGGCCCTGACTCAGGGAGAAGCTGAGAGTCTTGGATGCAGGGCCTGCTGTAAGGCCCGGGAATGCGTGGACTGTGCTACATAAAGGTTTGCTAATAAAAGAACCAGAATTACTAGAGATTTGCCTGAGTCTCTGGATTTTGAGCATACTTTGGCTGCCACAACCCAGGGGGTCTGGGTCACCTTCTCACAGATGGTAACACGGAAAGTCACAGTGAGTCAGGAAAATGGTTACCCAGTAACAGTACTGGATGGAATATTGGAAGGCCAGGTCCCAGTATGCATTTACCATTCAGTAGGGGTGGGACTCCAGGGGGATTATCAGGTATCAGATTTATCAGTATTGGATTTCCTCATATCCATTTTCTGTGGTTGCGCCACGGCTGTGGAATTCCCTCTCGCTAGAGGTCCACCTGACTGCCAACCTCCCCTCTTTCCGCCGGGCCTTTACCGAGGGAGATGGCATGGGTGGGTTGGGTTAGGGAGGGCTTTATTGGTTTTTTTGTACTGGGTTATTTTAACTTTTAGTGTATTTTATCTTGTATTTTAAAATGTTGTTAGCCACCCCAAGATGCTTGTAGCAGAATGGGGTGGCATATAGCTCCTTAAGGATGCATGGCTCCTTAAGACATGCATCCTGGCGCATGTCAGCCCCCAACGGGGTGCAGGACTTATTAGATCGGTCTGCCCCCGGAGACTTATGGAACTGGATCGGTTCCAGAATGCTCTGGGGGAGCTTCCCCTGAACCTTGACACTCGCTCGGTCAATGATCTCCTAGCCTTCTGGAACACCTTGTTGGCCGAGACCATTGACAGAGTGGCTCTCAGGTGTCCACTGCCCTCCTGAGTCTCCCGCAGGTCTCTTTGGTTTACTGAGGGCCTGCGGTGTTTGAAGCGGGAGAGCAGGCAGTTGGAGCGACGGTGGCACCGGACTCGCGATGAGTATGATCGATCGCAGCAGAAGAGGAGTTTAAAGGCCTATGCTGTGGTGGTGCAGGCAGCAAAGAAGCAGTTCTTTGCTGCCCTTATTGCATCTGCAAAGTCACGTCCAGCTGAGCTTTCCCGGGGGGGTGAAAGGTTTGGTCAGTCCTGCCTGTCTCCGCCTGGACCTGGAGCAATCCAGTGACCGCTGTGACCGGTTTATCGAGTACTTTGTAGATAAGATCGCCACGATT
>QEPC01007559.1:10538386-10552800 GCA_003113815.1 Sphenodon punctatus | reverse complement strand
GCTCCCTGCACTGGCCCTGCAGTGTGACAGTTGTGCTTGCCCACCACAGGGTCACGCAGGGATCAGGCCCTTTGCAGCTTGTGTGGCTGCATCCCTTGACTTCAGAAGCATAGAAGGTATTCAAAGGGATCGGTGGAGCTGCCTGCAGGGTTCCATGGGTCCACCAGCCTCTGTTCCCACCCTACTTTGACAGCCCACGCGTCAGACCAGGTATCTTGAAAACAGCAGCAGAGAGAGGACCTGAGAGAGGTGCAGGGGCTGAACCCTGGCAAGCCCTGGCACAAACTAAGCCCTCGGTGATCCTCAAAAAAAAATTTTTTAAATCCCTTATTGGAGGAGGAGCTCATTTCCATCCTTTTATTCCCACCAGATAAAAGTAAAGGACAAAACCTCAAATTAGTAAAAGATTTGTACTTTGAACATGACACGGCAGCACTAGATCTACAAATCAATTGCAGAATGATCCCATAGATGTGTTGCCTGTGGGATCGTCCCATGATAAATTCAGAGTTCAGGAACATTCCATGACAAGACAAGATTCTCTCTTCAGCTCAAGAAAGCCTCTTGGTGCTCCCATTGTTTGTTTACAGGATTTTCACACAGGAAGGTGCCTGTCTTTTTCTTTCTTTTGCAGAAACAGTAACTTCACTTTAACAATTATTTGGTCTCTCTTTATTCCGCTCCCCCCCATAAATTAGCATTTATCTGCAAGGTAAGGGAGAACACTGTGGGTGATTTCAGACGTTAAGCTGTCCCGATTCATCCCAGTGAATCCCCGGCGGGGGTGAATGAAATAACCACCCACCGTGGTCAAAAAATGGCCCGAATAGACGTGCCGGCTGATCCCAGTGGGAAATCGGGGAGGGGGCGGGGCCGTGCGGTGCAACGTGCGACCGCACAGCCACCCTCTGGGGAGACAGGCAGGCGCCGCAGTCAATATGGGCGCCGTGGCCAATACGGCCGCAGCGTCCAGCCACCTTGACCACGGCCCAGAATCCCGCTGGGGATTCTGGACCGTGATTGCCGGCCAGACGTTACTTTTTATTGCTTCCCACTGGGGATCTCTTTGACCACGCTTTCGGAGCTCATCCCGTGGGGAGCCCAGCAAGCGTGGTTGAAATTGACCCCATGTGGGAATCGGCCATGGTGAACATCTGGCAGCTGCCAAACAGACGTTCAGGGCACTTTGGCCCCGCAGCGAAATTGACCATGGTTCACTGTGGTTGACTGTGATCTTATAACGTCTGAAAATACCTTGTGTCACAGCCAGGTCTTGAACTCTTGGCCTTCGGGGGGGGAGGCGTTGTACCTGCTTGCGCCATCTGGTGCTTTGGTAGACTGTGTCTCCTCCTGCATCTCCGCCCGGTGCATGCCCCGCCCCTGCTCACCCATTAGTCATGTCTAGTGCTTGCCTCCTGGCTTCCTCACTGGCCACCAGGGAGTATTTAGGACCTTCTGGTAGCCTCAGGAAGCTGATGGAGCAACTGATCTTCCCAGGGGTTTTGGTTTGTGTGCCCCTGTGATCTGATGTAGCATTAACCTGTCTCATCCCCTGTGACTGTGTTTGTTGTGTCCTGTATGTGAGTCTTCTTGTCCTGTGAAACACTTGCCTCTTGTAGGAGTGGATTCTCCTCCTCCTTGTTGTTGTTGCGATCCCTGTTCCCCTCGTGCATCAGGGCCTTGCTGCCCTAACAACCCCTTCCAGCTCCCCTCTCGCTGGCTACCCCTCCCTGCTCCTCTGGCGCTGGTTACCCCCTCCAGCTCTCCTGTCCGTGGCCTCGATGATGAACCGTACACCTTCTTAGGCCAGCTTGTCTGGTGTCCATGCTGAGCGTTTAGTCTCCCAGATAATGGAGAACGACTGAGGGGTTTCAGTGTTGATGCTGTGGACAACCCATTTCCCTTTCCCCTGTCCTTCTCTTCCCCCCAGCTCCTTACCCCAGAGCCTGACAGATTGCTCCACCCAAGACAAGGCTTGCTCTCGCAGACGGCCTTGTAGCTGGCCATCTGGGGCACTCAAGAGGAACTCCCACCAACTCGAACAAATGAAGCCACCCACATCCTGGGAATGGGATTCGTATCAGGAGGTGGAGGCATTCTTTGATCACCAACCAGGAGCTCTTGAACTATCCCCAATGATGTGGGATGCTCATCGGCACATGAAACTGTATTTGGCTCAGGCGACCACTGTTCCATCAGCAGGGTTTCTAACTGCCTGTCGGAAGCTGCTGTCATGAGAGACAGCCAGGAGGTCTACCCCCTTGCCTCCCAAGCCACAGGACCCCGGGTTCCTGAGCAAGGGCTATGGATTCGACTCAGAGGACAAAGGGGATTGGGAAGACGTGACGGAAGAGGAAGCAAATAGTCCCCAGGAGGAACCCAAGAACTTGGATCCAGTCGTCACTACTTCCTGTTCCTCTTATGGTAGCCTGCCTTCCGCAAAGAACACTTGGGATGGCCCAGGAAACAGGACACCAGACCCGGCCACATTCACCGCTCTCCAGTCCCTTTGTTCTCCCTTTACTGCTAGAATGTCTAAGGTTGCACCTACGAAGGAGCCAAAGCCCGTTGCATGAGACGAAATGTTGAAATTCCCAAGTACCACTCCCACACCAGCCATACTACCAGCAGCCTGAGAGGTCTTCTCCAGGGCTGAGGGATTCCCCCAAGCGCAGTCGGGCTCACAAATCACCATTATAGGTACCACCTGGCATAGGCCAGCTGTGAACCCGGGAGTTTCTTCCGCAACATCGCTTCTCCGGCTTGGAGGTCTGGCAATCCCAAAGGGCACCTTAACATCTCCTGTGATTTCCACCATCAGGGTCACAACTAGTCACCTTCCCAGATGAACTTGGCCCAAGACGGTACTAGGGTTGCTCCCCATGGGTTCAGCCGGTCCCCTCTCGATGACCAGCCGGGTACAGCGGCAAGAACAAAAGTGTACCCAGATAATCGGTTGCACCTGGAGTCCCTGCAGGCCACAAATGGGGGGATTCCATATTCCTCCTATACAAACCTCAGTTTAGTGGGGGGGGGGTTGTGTCAAGGGGCCGGTCAAACAAGGCCACGACCCCTGGGATGCAGACAACGTCCCACCGCAGAAGAAGACGTGAACAATCTGATGTTTGGACCCTCGATGGACGCAGATAGAAGCAAGACTCCTGTTGAGACCCTTGCTCCCCACAGGGCTTCTGAATTCCACCTTGCTGTAACCCCTAAACAGCTTTCGGTGAATACCAACCGGGAGAGGACACCGGTGACAATCCCTATAGTGGGGGTCGCTCCAGAAGGCGGGATTCAGGGTCTTATGACAGCCGCACAGCTATGGCCTGCTACTGGGCTGTGCCCGGCTCCCCCCAAGCCTGAAACTGCTGCCCGGCCCTGGCCAGCTTCCCCTGAGCCAGAGACTGCCGTCCCGCCCCAGTCGGTGACCCCCAAGCCAGAGACTGCCACCAGGCCCCGGCCAGCGACCCCCGAGCCAGAGACTGCTGCCTGGCCCTGGCCGGCGACCCACGAGCCTGGTTTTTTACCATGGATGGTAAAAAAAACCTATTGTTTTCTTTCTCCTCCACGTTCTCTTCCATTTCTGATCAATCCTATGCCTGGTGCCCTGCCGCCTTGGTCACTTGTGCTGCCCATGTTGTGTCTCATCCAGAATACCTTGTCTCATGTCCAAACGGTTCTATCCTGCAGTCCAGGCTATCTTATACCCCTCCCCACTTGCACCGCACTTTATTTAGCCTGTTTTCACAGGTGGTTGTCGCTTACTCTATTGTCTAACCCCTTGTTTGTCTATGTCTTGCTTGGGTTAGTCCATCGTACCCTGTCAACCTTAGTCATCGGAACCTTGTTCATCCCCTCATCATCACCATGTCCGCTTGTTGTCATCATTTCTAGTTCTTGCTTCCCCTCTGTGTTCTTGTAGGCTTGTTTTTGTTGGCCCGTTTGTACAGTCATTTCCTGGAAGGGACCCCATGTTCTTCTCTCACCTCTTGTATCCAGTCCAGTCCCTTTGGATCCTGGTTCCTATCTGTTTTCTCTGTGTCTGTTCTGTTCTGATGCTGCCTAGCCCTGTCTTGCTTGTCTGAGCCCACTGTGTCAGGATGGGTGGGTGGAGTCTACGTTTGGGTTCCTCACCTCCTGTCTCCATATTGTCCCGCTCTTGCTGCACGCCCTTTTTGTCCCCTGGCACTGTTCTCTCCCTGTCTGATAAAAGGGGGCAGTTCCCCTGGTGGTGGTGGTGGGGCTTTGGGAGGGGGTACTGTCACGGCCGGGTCTTAAACTCTTGGCCTTGGGGGCCATTGCTGTAGCAGCTTGTGCTATCTGGTGCCTTGGTAGACTGTGCCTTCATCCTTCTCACTATGTCTCCTCCTGCATCTCCACCCGGTGCGTGCCCCACACCTGCTCACCTGTTTGTCATTTCTAGTGCTTGCCTCCTGGCTTCCTGATTGGCCACCAGGGAGTATTTAGGACCTTCAGGTGGCCTCAGGAAGCTGGTGGAGCAATTGCTCTTCCCAGGGGTTTTGGTTTGTGTGCCCCCATGATCTGGTGTAGCATTAACCTGCCTCATCCCCTGTGACTGTGTTTGTTGTGTCCTGTATGTGAGCCTTCTTGTCCTGTGAAACCCTTGCCTCTTGTAGGAGTGGATTCTCCTCGTTTTTGTTGTTGTGGTCCCTGTTCCCCTCGTGTGTTGGGGCCTTGCTGCCCTAATAACCCCCTCCCCACTCCCCTGCCGCTGGTTACCCCCTCCCCGCTCCCCTGCTGCTGGTTATCCCCTCCAGCTCCCCAGTCCATGGCCTCGATGATGAGCCATATGCCTTCTTAAGCCAGCTTGTCTGGTGTCCATGCTGAGCGTTTAGTCTCCTGGATAGCGGAGAACGGCTGAGAGGTTTCAGTGTTGATGCTGTGGACAACCCTTTTACCTATCCTTCTCTTCCCCCCATTTCCCCCAGCTCCTTACCCCGGAGTCTGATACACTGTGAGGACTATTCAGGGACTCAAGAAGTAGCCTGCCTCCAGATGGTTCAGGAAGTCTGCCCTGCAGGGCCGGTGCAGTCATTAGGCGAACTAGGCGGCCGCCTAGGGTGTCAACTTGGTTGGGGTGCCGTGCTGCAGAGTCCCGATTAATTAAAGTGCATTAAAGTGCCGTGCTTTTTTGTTTGTTTGTTTGTTTTTCCCCCTCACTGCTGGGCGTCCTCGTGGGGGGTGGGTGGGTGTGTTCCAATCCTGGGAAATCCCTGGCCAGTTTGTGATATGCTGCTGCTGCCCCCTGCAGCCCCGCCCACGGATTACCTCTTGCGAGACACCACGTGACTTGACTCAGAGTGACTTGGCCATGCTGCGCATAGCGCAGCACGTGCTGGAGAGTTGCTACTAAGTGAGCTGTGAGGAGACGGTGTCGGGAGAGTGGACGCAGCGAGCGCGAGGCGGGCGGCGGCCCAGCGAGCGGAGGTCGAAGCTGGAGGACGAGTCCAATCCAAAGCAGGCAGCTCAGGAGCTGACACACAGCTCCTCAGGAGCTGACACGCTGCTCACGTTCAGGCTCTGAAGGAAATCATGGAAATGGGAATGTTCACCCGGTGAACATTCCTTCAGTGTCTGAGTGCCCGTGGAACCGCAGTGCAGGGTGGATTTCTCAAGCATCAGGAGTGGGGGAGAGAAAGGGCAAACTGAAGCAGCTCCCTCCATGCCCTTTACCAGGGAAGACAGAAGGGAAGCAATGGGCGTGCTCTGGCAAGGCTACCGGTGAGCTGGCTGACAGCGATGCGTGTCTGGGGAGGTTTTGGAGAGCGCGGCCAAGCTGGCCCTGGGTGAGTCTCTGTGGGGGTTGAATCTGGGCCTCTCAGCCCCGCTGCATGGGGAGGGGAGGATTGGCAAGGAGTGTTTGATTCAGCATTGCTTGATGGAGGGGGGGTCAGTAAGTATTGGTCAATGCCCCCCCCCCCCATTGCCTGATCAGGCTGAAATCCCTGGGAATCTCCCTCACCCCCCCCCCACATGTCCAGGGTGGAAGGTCCTTGCAAAGCCCACTGTTGGGGGAGGGGGGGCGGCACACGGCAGAGGATTTGATGCCGGATATCCAGTCAGTCAGATCAATAATTGTCCCTCTTGTGCAACCTAATCCCCCCCACCCCCCATACCCCTCTATCAGCTCACATGTGCATTAAACCAGCAGCATGGGTGATGAGAGAAAGGCCCCTGTAAGTTAGGGTTTACTGTTAGCTGGTATCTGATTGCTCATATGGGGCAATTACTAGGGCTGAATGAGGAGGAATTCATCCTTTGCTCTACAATCAATCCATATTATACTCACCCGGTGCGGGGGAGAAGGGGGAGCCCCTCAAAGGAGAAGGGGGGGAAATGCTCCTTTCTGAAACAGTAGGAGCCATGAGGCCTGGCCCAGTTGTGTGTCCTGCTGCCCAGGCCTTTCTGTATAGATTAAACTATTATATAGTTTGGAATACTGTCCTTGCTGGTTTTAAGTTGCTATATTGTTTTGATAGTTTTTAAATATACAAGTAGTTTGAATTGTTATATTGTTGATACATTTTATACAATTTCTTTTATACTGTTTGATTTCTTGTTTGAGACGGCCTAACCGCTATTCAATAAAACTGACTTGACTTGATTTGCCCAGGCCTTTCCTAGAGCTCTTGCTCTAGAAAAGAGGGGGGCACTTGTGTGGCTTGCAAGGATTTCTTTCTCCGGTGTTTAAAACTGACCCTTTCCTGATTGTCACCCTAGTAATGTTGTTGTTGATGTGCTCACCCAGTGTATTTATTCCTTATTTATTTATTTTTGAAGACCATATTGATATTGGTCAGTATAGTAAGCTGTTGATGTTGTTGTTGATGTGCTCACCCAGAGTTGTTTCAATAAAGAACAATGAGAATGTACAATCAATCCATATTATATTGTTCTCTTTTCCTGTGTAAAATATATATGTAAATACAGGTTTTATATTCATACCAATACAAAATGTTCATTTTTAAAATGTTATCACACGGGGGGAGGCGGGGGGGGGGGCAAGGCTGAGGTTTTGCCTAGGGCGCCCAGTACCCTTGCACCGACCCTGCTGCCCTGAAATGGCTGACTAGAGATGTTGGCAGAGGGAAGCCAGCAAACAACATGTTGGGTAGTGAATAGTGGCGGCTGGTGGGTAGTGAATTAGACTAGAGCTGTGACCCAGCTGGCACTGTAAATAAAAGCACTTGGTGATTGAAGAGATGTGCTAATTGAGTCCTTGGGGTCCTGATCCTGAAAAGACTTATAGCCAGTCACCTTGTTAGAGGCACCCAGAAACCTGCCACCCAAAATTGGGGACCACTTTTTGAAAATCTGTATGTGAAATAAATAAGATGCCCACTACATTATCTCAGAAGTAAACAATCTGTAGATGGATCTGTGTCAAGAATAAAAATTCCATGCACGAGAAAATGAGTTAAATAATGTGTTTAACTCATTACATCAACTTTTTTTTTTAATATTTCTCATAGTTACCATGATTCAAGGAATACATTATAGGTCTTTTTGAACAAATGGAGCCTGCCCACACTAAATGAGTCAGATAAAAATCAATTACAATGTGGTTTTTTAAACTCTGGAAATAATCAGTCACTTTAGTCCCCTCCCTAGCAATAAAGGATCAGTCCTGGTCAGCCAATTTTAAAGTTGGTTGGTGCAAAACAGTTATATTCATCTTAACATCTATAATTAAAAAAACCTAGTAATGTGCTTCTGAGAGTCTTCGAGAATGGGATATTCTCTCATATCAGAGAATAGCAATTAGCAACGACTTTCCCTTGACTTTGTGTGTGTGAGAGAGAGAACTGGATAAGCATCCCAATGTGTCTGACTCATTCACACTTCTATACAACATCCAAACCTACTATCCTTTCTCATAATTGAAGGAAAAGTCCCTGCTAAGACTGTTTAATTAATGTCAAAGTGCTGACATATCAATAATGACATTGCAGGACACTTTCTTAATTAGTGAACTAGATGCTGCTGGACCTCTGCACCCGAATCCCACTGGAATCCATAGAACTTTTATCTGGATGAGGACTGAGTAAAAAAGGGAAATAGGGACATAAGAAGTTGTCCTGTTGGCTATTTCAAATAGTTAAGTCATGCATACTGCAGCCTTAAGTTCTTGTATGTTTTCACCTGTTATCTCTTTGGTAGATTGTAAGCCCCTTAGAGGTAGGTACCTGTCCATATTGATTGTACAGTGCCAGGTACATTGCTGGTGCTATACAAATAATAAAAATAATAATAATAACTCCCAATTAAAGTATATACTCCCAGCTATATGCTGATGATAGAGAAACTTTTATTAGCATACAGTCATATCTCTAAAAGGTGACAGCAAAGGTTCTCAAACTATATGTCAAGGCCCCAAGTAGGGTCACTGTGGGTCTCTGGATGGGATTGTGATTCAAATGATATTTCATATACTATTTCCTGATGGCTGGCATCGCAGAATTATGCAGTGTCAAAATGGGGTCATGCAAGCAAAATGCTTGGGAACCACTGCCCTGTTATGAGGGTGCTATATTCCACAATTGTCTTCAATGGATGCAGGATTGTAGCCTGAGGGTGTAATCCTCCACCATTAAAGTCAATGGGAACTGAGCCCAGAGGCGGCTGGTGGGTTTTGAGGCTGGAGGGCAGTAAGGCTGGTGAGCCTAGGGGCGGAGCCAGGGAAGCAGTAGGCGGAGTCAGGGCAACGGTAGGCAGCATAACCCAGCAGCAAGGAGTTCCCAGGGTTAACATACAAAACACAGTTTGCATGCACATCAAGCTTAAAATAAATAATTTATAAACCCAAAACACAGGCACTCATCCTTGTAAAGCACCCCAGTCACAGCCTGAGTCCAGTAGTTCATGATACTGAGGAGAACTGACAATGCCATGCATTCTACATAACCATGCAAGATTATCATTGGTTCCGTTTAAAACCACAGATTGAAACTCACCAGTCACCGTTTTTACACCAGATCAAGGATTGCAACAAGACACAGTTTGCATGTGGTTTCTGTGTGGTTTAAAAACAAAACAAAAAATTGTGATTCCTGGCGCTTTAAAATTCCTCCCCAACACACACACACAAACACGCAGCAGAGGGCAAGAACACTGCTTCAAAAAGAAAGGACTTGCTGCATGTGTGTTGGAGGGCCCCCAATCCCTGCTTCAGAAGTCCCTTCTGAAGCAGTATGTTTGCCCTCTGTTGCGTGTGTGTGTGAATCACCAGACTAACAGTTACATCTTAGGATTTCAAACCTCAGTTTTATCACAACCATCACACTGCCAGCATTCTGAAAACACTTAAAATCACCAGACTAACAGTTGCATCTCAGGATTTCAAAACCTCAGTTGAATCACGGGGCATTAAATACTAATTCCCCCTCACCCTCTGCTGCATGTGCGTTGGGGGGGGGGCGGGAATTAGTATTTAACACTCCACATCATCAAGTGAATAAAACCCATATAAAAACCAGAAAACCATAAACCAAACTATTCCCAGAAGGCTGCAAAGGTATTTACAGATCCCCCAAATGCAGCAGCGAAACAAACACTCCACATAAAGTGAACAAACACCACATTCCAACTCCCACACCATGTGCCCCCCTGCTCCCCCGTGTGCCCACACTCGCCCCATCATGTGCCCCCCTTGCTCCCCCTCCCCCTGTGTGCCCGCACTCGCCCCGTGTGCCTGCACTCACCCCCCATGTGCCCCCCACTCCCCCTCCCCCGTGTGCCCGCACTCGCCTCCCATGTGCCCTCCCACTCCCCTCATGTGCCCCACCCCACCCCTGGCCCCGCAATTTACTCACCATGGTGGGGCCGGCTCCTGACCTCTCCTCAGCACCGCTGCTGATCTGCATCCAGGGAGGGAGGGAGGAAGGGACTCAGGGAGGTTAAGAGCTGTGCACACGTCAGCAGCTCCCAGCCCCCTGCACAGGCTGGGACCCAGCCTGTGCAGGGAGCTGGGAGCTGCTGACATACACGCAGCTCTTAGTTCATACCGAGGGCACCTCTATTGGGCACCCGGGTATGAAGTTTAGCCCTGCCTGGCCCCTGCAATGAAATAGTGCCCCCTGCAGCACTATTTCATTGCAGGGTCCCTTTATGCGGAATGGACGGCACTTCTAGCTGCCCACTCCGCATAAAGGGAGAATGCCTCCCTTTTGTCCCTGAAGACTTCGGGGGGAGGGGTTGAGTAGTCACCGGTTGTGTGCGCACATGCACACACAGCCAGTGAGAATGTTCAGAGCCATTTCAAAGAACTTTATTTAGAGAGGTAGAAACCTTCAGAAGATTACTGCCTCGCTAAACAAGGTTCTTAGAGATGGCTCTGAACATCCACTGCGACGCTGACATGGCCGATTTTTTTTTTTTTAAAGCCTCTGCCGGCCAGGGGAGTCCTGGGAGGCCAGGAGGGGCATTGCCCCTGCCTTCCTAGGGGGCCCACCGCCCCTGGAACCAAATAACTGAAATACCAAAACAAACAAAGTGATTGCACCAGGATACTAGTTAGCAGATAGGCAAATGGCAAAAGGAATTAAAAACCCGATGCCCAGAGCAGTGGTGCGTAGTATCCCTCAGGATCTTACCTGGCTAGCCACCAGAAAGAGACTAACAGCCATGAATCATCATCGGAACTCTGAGCTACCACCTGAATATGTCATAAACTATAATGTGTCCTGAGGGAGAGCCCCAGCTGCAGCCTCCAGGAGCCAGGCTACATCCAGGTCAAGGAGCCAGCCTTCCATCTCCAGGGCCCAGACTCAGCCGCATGGGGAAAGCAAGGGCAGCCTCTGTGCGCTGCTCCCAGCAGAGAGCCCCAGCTGCATCCTCCCCCTGGAGCAAAGCAAAGACCAGAGAGGAGCTGCAGCTCCTGGAATACTGCCTCGTGGATCTGGGGGTGGAGCGAGAGCGCTCAGTGAGGTTTCAGGACAGGCAGAGGAGGCAGCCCTCAACCAGCCAGTCCCGGGTGCCCCATCTTCTCTGCAGCCAGCTTGTAGGGTCCTGCTGGGAGGGAATCATTGATGCAGGAGCACACCGGAACTTCAAAGAGCTTCTGCCTCCTGCTGATGGCAATAACAGTTTAAAGCAGGCAGAAGCTCTTTGAAGTTCCAGTGTGCGCCGCTTCAGAGAGTGAGTTTTTGCTGGCGGTAACTCCCTAGAAAAACCTGGAATTCAGTGGTTTTCTCTGGAAAAACAGGAATTCCATGTTTTTCTGTGCTAAATGGAAAACCAGAAACCCTGATCATAATTAATTACTTGGCTAGATGATTGTTTTAATTCTATGGAAGAAAATAGTTTTATGCAAAAAAACAAAAAAAGGAAGACAATACCAGTGCAATTTGGGTAACTCATTTTGTGTGTGAAGAACCAGATGATGAAAAATAATAACACTGTAAATAAAGAGCACAATGGTGAATGGGACCCAAGTGTCTGTGGCTTGTGTAATGGCAAAGGTCATAGTAACATTCATGATCCTGTGAGTACTCACCCTGTGCTAGAGCTATTCCATTGTACCCCACAATTGTCTGGGGACACATTCACAGGAACTGCTTCCCCCACAGTTTTCTTACCCACATGTGAATGGATTAGCTCGCAGAATCCTGTGGTGATATCTCCTCGGATTCATAGTAAGGAATCAGAACTCTCAGCCATTACAAGTTAAAATGGATGAGAGTGTCTCAATAGTGTGCCGCTCTTGAAAATGAAACGGGCACAAGCTGCTATAAAAAATAAATAAATTACATATTAAGATGCCTGTGTTTCTTTCCCTCTTCCGCAAGGCAATGGCTATTACATGGCAGTTCCAGCCTTCATGGGACATAAGAAGGATGTTGGCCATTTGAAACTTCTCCTCGCTGGTCTCAAACCAAAGAGCAGCTACTGTTTGACTTTCAGTTACCGGCTTGCTGGAGAGAGGGTGGGGAAGCTTCGAGTATTTCTGGACAGCAATAAAAGCACTCCTGCCTGGGAGCAGAGCAAGGGGACAGATGAGAGGTGGAGGACTGGAAAAATGAAAGTTTTTCCAGGGACAGAGACGACTAAGAGTGTAAGTTAAAAGCAGAAGCCAAATGTAACGACTAGCACAACAACTTACATTTCATTCTGACCAATTCTCAGCCATTCTATTACAGGATCATTCACATTACTGTGTCCTTTGCCATTACACAAGCCACAGACCCTTGGGTCCCAATCACCATGGTACTCTTTACTTACAGTGTTATCTTCCCTTTTACAAGTTCATGCAGGCAGCCTTAACTGCTGGCCCCTCTTCACACACTACTGCTGCTACTACTGTCCCTTTAAGACACCCATGCACAGAGGCACCTCTGTTTTCTCCAATGCCTCTCTGCATGGGGGCTCGGTGGAGGTGGATGGAGTGCAGGAGTGCACACGCACCCCCGNTGTCAGGTGCGTAGCTAGGTTGAAATGGGCACAGGTGCAAGAAATGGACTTGGCCCCTCATCACCATCCTCTCCCCTGTTCTACCCCCTCCCCTCCTCCTTCCCCCTAGCGCCTCTCCCTCCCTTTGATTGCTCTGTCTGAGCCCTTGACGCTGCGGCTGTGCTGCCTGCTTCATGCTGTCGGGGCCTGCCATGCCGCACTCTACAGACACTTCTGCTCAGCTCAGTCTCTGCCCGGCTACGCAGCAACAGGATAGGATTTGTGCCCCCACACCAGCTTGGACCCCCTCTTGTCCCTATGATAGCTACTCCCTTGTGGTCTACAAACCTCTATTGTTCCAGCCATCCTGGAGTCATTTGATCTCAAAATTGTTTACATGACCAAGAGTGAAAACCTCCAGCAATTTAAATCAATAGCTTAGCTCCACTGACTTTAATGGTGGAAGAATTGCACGCTAGTCACCTTGCCTCCTGCTACTGAGGAGGACCCCTGGCACGCACCGTGTACAGTCTGACTGTATTTGTTGTGGCTGAGTTGGTTTTTTCTCAGTCTCTGCTAAGAGGTGGGTGGCTCAAGCATGATGCTCAAGCAGTTTTCAAATATCCCTCCATATGGTACTGTATCTGTTAGGGTTGTGATCCACTCTTCAACTGCAGGGAGGCTGCAGTTTTAAAATGTCTGAATGTTTTTTATATCAGCTGGAAGATTTTATTCACTCTTTCTGGCTCTGCTAAATACATGGTGTTCTCTAACAAACACAGAGATGTGAACGTTTGGATTGACCCGTGCGTTCAGCCAGGGATGCCCTGTTGGAGGGCTCCTGGTGCGATGGGGGGCCACGTTTGAGACGGTGTTCTTGGTGGTGGCACCGCAGCTGTGGAACTCCCTGCCGACTGAGGCCCGTTTGTCCCCAGATCTCCTCTATTTCAGGTGCCGTTGTAAGACCTGGCTATTCTGCCAGGCTTTTGGACAGGGAGATGGATACTTATTTATTTATTTATTTGACTTGTATCCCGCTCCCTCCAGCCCTACGGCAGCTCGGGACGGCTCACAAAATAGTGGGGTAGTGGTTAGTGGGGATGGGTTTTATGCCTTTTATGGACTCTCCTGCATTGGTTTAATTGATCTTTTAATATTTTTATATTTTTTGTAATGGTATTTATTAGAATGCTGTTGTTATTTTGTTGTGAGCCACCCTGAGCTGCCAGAGGCAGGAGGGGGCAGCATAAAAATTTAAATATTAATTAATTAAATTAAATTAAATTAAATAAACTTCAGTATCTTGGGTTTTAATAATTCCTCTTATTTTATCCTACATTCCTCTCAAGGACTTGTGTAGAGGAGGACACGTCACAAGCAGATGTTGGTAAACCAAACCAAAAAACTTAACAGTTTAAAAAAACCTTAAATGCACAAGTTTCCTTAAAATACAAAAAAACCACCAAATTCAGTACTATTACAATTCAAAAACATTTCTACAAAACATAAATGCCAAAAAACACAGAAATTATTACAGAATTTGAGCAATACTTAATATTTTATCCTCATCAACATACATGTTATATATGTACTTAATTCCTTACCTCTTTTATTGTTGTTATGGCTAACGCTAAACAAATAAACAAATTTGAATTTGAATTCCTTACCATACATACTTTTATTCATTTTTATCAATAATTAAACTTTCACATTTTTCATTATTAAACTTTAATTTATCATCATCATTTGACAATGACATTTTTTTAAGAGTGCATTAAGTCTGTTCTTTACATGTATACAAATTGTATACACTTCATACAATGAACTTAACAATGTGACTGTAGAGAACATAGAATTCATTGTACAGAATGCAGTTATGTAGAAACAGACTTAATGCACTCTTAAAAAATTGGGTTGGGGGTGGCAGGTTGGGTCTGGCAGGGGGGCAGGTTGGAGCTTGCGGGGCCTGGGGGGAGGGGTGCGGGTCCGGCGGGGGGGGGGGG
>QEPC01007559.1:10516678-10538286 GCA_003113815.1 Sphenodon punctatus | reverse complement strand
TGGGGGCAGGTTGTGGCTGGTGGGGGGGCAGGTTGGGGTTGGAGGTACCGGTAGGGGTGGTTGCGCCACCACCAGGGGGCCCAGCAGCAGCAGCCAACTGAGCTCGCAGTGGGACGCTGACGCAGCCCTTCCCTGGCTCTTCAACAGGAGAGAGGAGCTCAAGTGTGCATGCGTCAGCCTGCAGAACCGATTTTTTACTCAATAATAACTCGGTTTTGGCTGCACCAATTAGTATCATATTTCAGAAGCGGTTGTTATTGATCTCATGCTGAAAGCCTGTGAAGTTTGGGGGCTCAACTCATCCGGGGGAGCAGATATTGATGATTCAAAATCGTGAGGACGCTGTGCATTTTGACCACAACCAAATTCCAATTAATGTTTAAACAGTCATAACATTTTAATTTTCTGATGGATATTCTTCAAACTTTGTGCATATGATGGTCCTCACAACTTATAGCTATGGATAAATTTTCAGCAATGTAGCTCAAGCGGTTTCCTCTAAATTGGGGCTTCAGCAGTCCCCTGTTTATAATGGAGAGTGGCTGTGCATTTAAGCTTCAGGCAGCTACCGCTGCCTGAAAATCCTATGTGCGTTGTTCACCTCAAGCATCAATTGGGTCTGCCAAATTCCAGATGGCACAATCGTTCTAGACTATGTGTACAAAAATGAAAATGGGTTAGCTTCAAATTGGCATCTCAGTCTGTTTCGCAGTTTTAATTCTAAAATCTAGACTTGCCTCTCCCTGTGCTTTTCACCCTCAATGCTCCTTCATACATTTACAATGTGTTGCCTTAGTTTCAGAGGGAGCTGGTCCCCTGCAAAGCCATGACCAGAGTTGGCACCCACACACTGCAACCCTAGTGGATGTTTTTAGACAGACAGAGAGGGTGCTGGAGCCCCGAAGCTACTCCGCGGCCCCACCTCCATGGTCATCCATTACCAGCACTGTCTGGGTCTGCAATAGACCATGTGCCTGGGTTGTGGTCCACCCCTGCGGTGCCCGCCCTCTGCACCATAGAATTGCAGGTGTTCTCCCAACACTGTAGGCTGGTGTCTGCAACTCCATGCTGCTGAATGGGACAATGGACAGATTGGTGTAGAGCTGCACTATGGGTCCACCCAACAAACAGGCAGCAGCTCCACATTCAGCTGTTGCCCCAGGTTTGGACGGCCTGTTCCGTGTGACCTGCTCCTGAATCTTCTGGATTGTCGCTGGCAGGACTGCCCCAGGTTGTACATCTGGCGGGTGCCCTTTAGACAGACCGGTCAACCTGTGGGGCGGGATAGTGTGTTAAACTGCCATGTTGGCCCATGTGAGCAGCCCTTGACCTGGGATGGGTGCCTGGGATTGGGCCCGGAGTCCATTCTGGACCAGCCACCTCTCCACTCCAGGTCAGTGGTGGGGCTACGTCTGATGATGCGGGACCACACGCTTGGGTGAGTCCTGGGCCACAGCGGGCCAACATGGACCAGCATCTTTTTTGTTTTTATCCTGTGTGTGAGAGCGAATAAGAGTATGAGACCATTTGTGTGTGTGTGTGTGTTCATACACAGCACCTGGGGAATGCTGAAAGACAGGGCCAGCCTTAGCATATGTGGAGCCCAGGGTGGGGAACAAAGGCGGGGTAGGCCTAGGGGCACTCCCCAACTCGGTCTGGGGGCAGCATGCTGCCTGGGCTCAGGGATGGGCAGAGGGGCACTCCCCTCTGCCCATCCCTAAGCCCAGTCATCGGATCACTTACCTGATCTGCTGGCGGCGGCCTGGGCCCTGTGCCGGGCTCGGAGCTTCAGCTGGGGTGGGCACCGTGGCACCAGATTAAATGTGCCGCCGTGCTGCCCGCCGCCACCGGAAGTTCTGCGCCCCCCCATCCACTGCCTGGCTGTCTCGGCCAGGGGGCCAACAGGAGTGAGTGAGTGAGAGGCAGAGGCCCTGCCTCTCCCACACTCCCACACTCTGTGGGAGACTGACAGGCGGGGGGGGGGCACCCATGGAGTGAGGGAGAGGCGGGGCCTCTGCTTCTCCCACACTTTCGCCGGAAGTGAGGGAGAAGCAGAGGCCCGCCTCTCCCTCATGCCACTAGTTCCCTCTGCTGCCTGGCTGTTTTGGCCAGGGGAAATGAGGGAGAGGCAGAGGCCCTCTCCCTCATTTCCCCTGGCCAAGCCTGGCAGGCAGTGGAGGAAGGGGAGCACAGAGTGTGGGAGAGGCGGGGCCTCTGCCTCTCACTCACTCACTCCTGTTGGCCCCCTCCGCTGCTTGTCAGTCGGAGTCGGCCGGGGTCCCCACGCTCGGGGTCCCCATCTCCCGGCCACTGTCAGGCCGGGAGCTGGAGATCCCGAGTGCAGGGGAGGCCCCAGGAGCGGGGCCCAGGGCGGCCACCCCGAGCCACCCCACAGTAGGGCCGGCCCTGCTGAAAGAACTTCAGGTGCTATCAGGGGGCCTAAATTGGGCTTGAGTACCCACAGCTGAGAGGGGTGTGGCTGAGTCAGCCTAAGGATGGAAAAGCTGAGCAGGAGTTCAACTCAAAGAAGGCTGCTCAGGAGGCATCAACATTAGTAAGGGCTGGAACTGGGATTAAGGAATGAAAGCTGCTCTAGAGAGCTATGCTTAGAATCTGGAATCTTGAGGGCTGTGAGCTGCAGTGAAAGGCTTGCTGGGTTACAAGGAGAGACTGAGCATGGCCCTGAGATCCAAAGAGATTGGGAAAGCCAGAGACAAGGTGCCTGACTGTGGAGACCCTGTGAAACAGAACTAGGAGGACTTAACACCATAGACTGAGGCACTTAGCCAGCCAAGGGCTTGGTGCTGAGGGTACCTGCAGAGAAGCTAGAAGACTCAGCCAGAGGTAAGCTGCCTGACTTGGAGTTAAAGTCCTTGAGTAAACAACCGGAGGCTTGGAAGCCTGACTGAAAGGACTACATATGAGAGATAAGACTATGTATGCTGATGCCGAAGACTATATGCTGCAAGTGGAGACTGTGTAGATAATTAAAGGACTTTGAGTTGATTCTCTACAAGAAAGTTATTGTGTTTGGGTTGGATCCTGTAAAGACTTACCAGCCTGTCTCTTCCACAGGGTGACACTGGACAAGTAACTGAGAGGGAATTACTAGTCTGTACGAATACCCTGCCCAAAAGGCTTATGTCCCTCTTTGGCCACTTGGGAGGTAAAAAAATGATCTGCAGTCAGATATTATAGCCTAGACTGGATCCTGCTGGGTTCAGTCATCCGTGCGCTTGGGTTTAGTCCCTAGGATTCTGCATGGCTGAGGTTACTGAGGGTGTAACAGGACTATATAAACCTAGCTGCCTCTGGGAAGGCTGAAATCCCAATCCCCTGCTGACAATAAGCAGAATAGAGGCTCAGTCAGGGGCAATAGCCCTGTTGGAACCAAGGGTTCTGCTTTTGTATTTTGATTTGTTAATGTTGTTTTGGACTAATTAAAAGGGCCCCTGTGGGAAAGGAAATGCCAAAGAAGTATTAACTAAGCTTGGTAACTTTCTAGAGTGGGTGAAACAACCTATCAGCCCATATTACCCATTGGAGGGTGGTGAGCTGAAGAATGAATTATTCTTAGGGTGTTTTTAGACAAGCGCCTACCTACCCATCATCCACCCATCATGCATGTTGCAGGGCTGCATCGGGGGGCCAATGTGGCCCTGTAACATGGGTGATGGGTGCAGAGGTGCTTGTCTAAAAACACCCATAGTATTGCTGTTTTGTTTACACCTATAAAGCAAGCATAGAATTATACCTTAAATGAAAGTAAATCTGAAGGAACCGCATTCTTATTTGGGAAGATTTGTAACTATTCTTCCCCCATGATTTCCCAATGGTCAAGAATCAATAGTGTAAGCCAGGGGTGTGGAACCTCTAGTTTGGGGGCCAAATTTGGCAAGTGGCTGGGTTTTATTTGGTTCTTTTCCAGTTCCTGGATCTGGTCCATTTTCTAAACTCAAGCATGGAGTGAAAGGTGGAAAGAAGTGGGGTTGCTGGCACACAGTTGAAGAGATTGGCAGTGGACTCAGAAGCAGGAGACAGTTGCTGGGAGCTCTGCCACTGACCTGCCATGTGAAGCTATTTTTGATGGTCTCCCTTCCCACCCTCTTTTTCTGACTCATTTTTTTAGGTTGGAAGCTCTTCAGTGAGGGACTGTCATGAAGGGTGTTTTTAAACAAGATGCTACCATGCATGACCACCCAGGAGTCACTCATTTGATCACCCGTTTGAAGGTGGAGCTGGGAATTGCTGCTCCTGTGCGTGAACCACTCAGGGAGAACTGTCCAAAAATCCAGAGTGCCCCATGCGCGGCAAGCCAAAAAAGTGTGTGGCAATGGGTGCCCATGTAATGGATGTATCCCCTGCCCGTATGAACTAGGGCAGCCACCCACACCAGCAGACGGGTCCCCCACTCAAAGGCCCTGTGGGCAGGGGGCACAGCCTTTGCAACTCACAGGAATTGTCCGTGAGTGCTGGGGAGTCCAGGTTCCCCAGTGCTCATGGCCGGGACATGTCCGTTTCAAAGGCCAGCCCGGTGTGCTTCCTCCTCCCTCATGATGCATAGCAGGGAAGTGTGAGGCGGCTGCCAAGGTAGCCACACTGGGAGTCACCCATTAGAATCCTTCCCCACTCTAGCCGAGTGGCTGCTCCGCAGCTGTGCCACTCGGCAGCCACGGACACCTCCTCCCCAAGCCTTGCTCCTTTAAAAAAATCCATAGCATGTGCACGACCAGTGCCTGGCACAAACAGGGCTGAGGACTCTAAGCACTCATGAATGTAAATAGTAATAGTTAATTAGATGAATGCTATAGGTGGAAGAGGAAAAGTGGGCCTCAGTTACACTATATTGAGAGTGATTTTCCTTAAATCAGCAGTTACTTCGTAACTGCTGTAAATGAGAGCAGAATATAGTTCAGTGTAATTAATTACTCAGGAAGTGCCATAACATGCACAGCATTTTATAGGACAAATCAAAGTCCTGGGGCCAAATCCTTCTCCTCCGTTAATCTAGTGTAAACCCAGAGTAACTCAGCTGAAACGAGTGGCCAAACCAGCCTAAAGTAGTTCCAATGACTGAATTGTTGTAAATCTGAATGGGCTGCATTGATCATTGGAGTTACTCCTCATGTTAACCAATAGAAAAATTGGATTATAGAACTACCAATTTGTCTTACAAAGTACCATATATATATATATTCTTATTTAAATTGGTGCCAATTGAAACCAATGGAGTTACTTGAGATTTGCATCTGTTTAAATAAGACCAATATTTAGCCACTGTCTTGGTTCTGAAGAATTTACACTCTAAGCTTAGCAGACTCAGGGGTGGAAGCAGTGAGTAGAAATCACTCCAGCACTACACCTTTAAACATGAACACACATATTCCATCTTTATTTTGCAAATGAAAACACTTTTGCACTCCAGCTGAAATATCACAAGGAAACATGCTTAAATTTCCAAATGGAAATGTCTCCCATTCCCCTCATAAAACAGACAATACTCATGCTGATGTAATATCAAAAGACTCTGTGTGAAGAGGAGGCAATGTGGGTGACTGTAGATTTATCACACTCCTCTCCTGGGAAGAGTTGAATATCATGACACTCGTGCATGACCCACCTACCATAAAAGTTCAAGCATAGTATTGACAGGAGAATGAAAGGAGAGAGTCTGAGCCCCATCAACCTAGCAAAGGTAATGCAGAATCTCAGAGATTACAGACCTGATCCTAAATGCTGCTTGAGGTCAGCAAAATTTCAGTCGACTTCTGTGAGCTTTGGATCGTGCCCTAGAAGTCCAGTCACACAGGCCTTTTTCACACAGACACTCTAACACTGATAACATGGGTGTTACATTTTATTATGCCTGTTGCAGGGCTGCAGGTGTGCTCTATGGGTGCCCTGCAACAGGTATAATAAAATGTAACACCCATGTTATCAGTGTTAGAGTGTCTATGTGAAAAGGGCCAATGTCAGAGCTAGTCAAAAAGTCCTTTGTGTCTTTTTAACCATTTCTTCCAGTGAAATCAGTGGGAAGGCAGTGTGTTAAACTGCTGCAGGGCTATGATCTAGACTTCTTCCCACTCCTCTCATTTTCACAGAGCCAGCCCAGGAAATGGGGATTTGGGTCCAGGTCCAAGTGCCAAATGTCTAGAAATTGGAATTACCCAGATAATTATCCTACCTGTGCAGCGGTCTCCCTGCATGCTCTGGCAGAGGTGGTGTCGGGGGTGGTGTTGCGGTCCCCCAAAGACAATAGTCTTTGGGGACCTCAACATTCATGCTGACACCGCCCTTCGGGGAGCTGAGCATGAGTTCATGGCCGCCATGGCAACCATGGGCCTGTCCCAGACAGATATCGGCCCAACACATCAGGGAGGACACACCTTGGACCTTGTGTTTTGTACCGGCCTTGAGGTGGGTGTTCCATTAGTGGGGGGGATATCAGCTGTGCCCTTGTCATGGACAGACCATTACCTCCTGCAGACCTTGCTCCTAATGCACGTCTGCCCCTGGAAGGATGTTGAGCCGATTCGGATGGTTTGCCCCCGGAGGCTGATGGAACTGAGACAGTTCTGGAATGCCCTGGGGGAAATACCCTCTGACCTTGACGACCGTTTCATCAAAGACCTCGTTGTGCTGTGGAACACTTTGCTCATGGAGGCCATTGATCAGA
Organism: Sphenodon punctatus; assembly: GCA_003113815.1. Classification (NCBI taxonomy): domain Eukaryota; kingdom Metazoa; phylum Chordata; class Lepidosauria; order Sphenodontia; family Sphenodontidae; genus Sphenodon; species Sphenodon punctatus. The sequence continues at coordinate 10,531,610 of QEPC01007559.1, read as the reverse complement.
TGGCTCCTAGGTGACCATTGCCCAGGCAGCAGCTCCGCAGACTTCCTTGGTTTTCTGAGGAGCTGCAGTTGCTGAAGCGGGATGGGCAGCAGTTGGAGCTACGGTGGCGACGTTCGCGTGCTGAAACTGATAAGATTGCGGCATAGAGCCAGTTTACAAGCCTATGCCATGGCTATGCAGGCAGCAAAGAGGGAGTTCTTTGTTGCCCTCATAGCATCTGCAAAATCCCATCCAGTGGAGCTGTTCCGGCTAGTGTGGGGGCTGGTCAGTCCTGCCTCCCTCAATCTTGGAGTAGAGTCATCTACTGCCCGCTGTGACATGTATGTGGATTATTTTGTGGACAAAATTGCTCGTATTCACCACGCTTTCGATGCATTTATTACACTAGGGGAACCAGAGGTTATGTAAGCCTGATCGTGTATGGTTTTTTGGGATCAGTTTCAGTCAGTGACGCCCGCTGATGCAGTGGATGTTCTTGGGGCGGTCAGGGCCACTTCTTGTGAATTAGACCCTTGCCCATCCTGGCTGGTTAAGATCTGCCGGGAGACCATGGGGCTGTTGCTGGCTGGGGTGGTCAACGCCTCCCTGCGGGAGGGCAGAGTGCCGGGCTGTCTCAAGGAGGCAGTGGTGCGGCCTCTGCTTAAGAAACCATCACTTGATACTGGCTTCCCTGCCAGCTATCAGCCTGTCTCTAACCTTCCCTTTTTAGGAAAGGTTATTTAACGGTAGTGTAACGGGGGTGGGGGGGGCGGCACGGGGCTTACTACAACTCTCACACTACCAAAGGTTACCCCTGCTCAGGGCCAAAGATGCTCGTGGAAGGATGCCCGTCAGGATAGAAGTGTGGCCTTTATCTCCAATTAAGGAGAACAGGCCTCTATCATCATAGGGCGCCACTGAGTTGGGGGTAACCAAGGTCTGCCCCAAGATGCACTCACCCAGGCGTACCAGGGAAGGCGGGGAAACAGGAATGAAGGAAAGGGCAACACCAGGGGTGGGTGTGTGGGGCCCCACTGGAGAAGGGTGGTGGGGCACTCACCTCAGCTAGAAAGGATCCGAAAGAACTGAGAAGGGAGATGGGGGGAAGGGCGGGGACACGCACAACACGATCGTTCACCGACTCAATCTCTCACTCGCACTAGGAATACAGGACAAGGAACAATACAGACTCGGGGCGGGTAGACACACTCTCCAGTCGCTGCAGAACTCGCTCTAGATTCTCCTCAGGCTCAAGGTCAGACGGGCCAGTTTCCCAAATCACCAGCACCGTCTTCCTGGCGGCGCTGGTTCTTATTACCTATGCCCCACCCCCATGCGCACCCACAGATGCTCCGAGCATCGCAGCGGGGGCGGGGGAAGCCCCATGTCCAGCCCAGACACCGGGGGCGTGTCCGTGCGCCGTAATTCCGTCGTGGGAGTTGGGGGCACCGGCGGGGGCGGAGCAAGCGCCGGTGATCCCTGCAGCAGTTCATCCTGGGCATGAGCTTCCTCGGGGCGGTGCTAAGGCGCCCCCCCAAGGAGAGAGAACACCCCGCCACCTCCTCCCACTGACAGGTAGTGACTCGGCAGCTGCAGAGGCATCTTGATCGCATCGGTTTTCTTGATCCCTCTCATCCCAGCTTTCATCTGGGTTATGGCACCAAGACTGTGCTTGTGGCTTTGGTAGATGACCTACATGGAGATATGGATCGGGGTCATTCGACCCTGCTGATCCTGTTAGATCTATAGGCTGCGTTTTATACCGTTGATCATGAGATGTTGGTGACGCACCTGCGGGACTGTGCAGGAGTGGACGGGACTGTTCTTGAATGGTTCTGCTCATTCCTGACTGGAAGAACCCAGCGGGTGGTTCTCAGGGACTGCTTTTCATCATACCGAGACCTCTCGTGTGGAGTTCCGCAGGGTTCTCTTCTGTCCCCTCTCCTGTTCAACATGTATATGCAGCCGCTTGGTGAGGTGATTAGGGGGTTCAGTGTACGGTGTCATCAATATGCTGATGACACCCAACTGTACCTCTCTTTTTCAACAGACCCAGGCCCGGCAGTCTCGGTGCTTATTCGGTGCCTACCAATTCTGGCTCGATATTTCTCCGTAAGATGGAGGAGAATCAGACAGTGCTCCACAGTGGAGCGTCCCCATTGAAACCCAGCTTGTTTGGGAAACAAGATTTCATTTTGGGTGATCCAAGCAAGAAGCTTGGAAAGCAACCACTTACCATAGACCTTAGAAATTGTACATAAGAGGCTAATGAGCCTGTAATTTGCTGGAGCAGCACGATCCCCCTTTTTAAAGATTGGTACGACTACAGCTCTACTCCAGATAGATGGAAACCTGCCTGTATTGTTAATGGTCGTGAAGAGGGCATCCAACCTAGGGGCCCACCAATCAATAGTATGTTTTATCAAATCTATGGAAATAGAGCCTTTCCCTTCTTAAATGAACTAACAATCTCCACTACTTCGGAAGCCAAAACCGGAGGCCAAAAAGGAGCTATACTTGATTCCTGGGAAAATATAGGGGATTCAGGACTAACCTGAACTCCAGCATAAAGTCCTCGAAAGTGCACAACCCAAAGCTCATCCGGGACTGTAACAAGTAATTGGCCCACCCTAGGCTTGCAATGTCTATTAATTAAGTTCCAAAAAGTCCTACCATCTTTTACAGAAACTGCAGCCAATATTTTGCCCCAGTAGCCATCCCAATAAGCAACCTTCTTGGAACTAAGCATTTTCTTATACTGCTTCCTGATCTGAAAATATTGGTCAGGTAAAGCTCCTGCCCCCATCTCCCTGTATTCCTTATAAAGTGATACTAGCTGCATCCTAAGAGCCCGGCACTCCCGGTCATACCAGACTTTTGAATGAAAAGAAGTACAAGTTGATTTGATAGGCCGCTTTTGTGAGGAAGGTTGGCCTCCATGGGCATGGAGCCACGATTACTTAGATTACTTCGCTCTCTACATGACAATTCCTCACTTGCAGTGAAGACGGATCCGGACGGACATCTCACTGAAGATGTTCCCACCTATACTGGCGTTAGGCAGGGCTGTGTCCTGGCCCCCATCCTTTTTATTTTATTTATTAACAAAATAGTGCCTTTGCTGGCTGCGTCATCATTTCATCCCCCCAAATTGGCAGGGCACCCAGTTGGTTCCCTGCTTTACGCAGATGACATAGCAATCCTGTCACAAACCAAGGTGGGCTTAAGGCGACAGCTCCAGTGTTTCTCCGATTTCTGTCTTCAGAATAAGTTGGTGATAAATTATAAGTCTCTCTCAGGTTTTGGTTTTTCAAGTTCACGGCAGGTTTTTCATTGGAGGGTGGGCAGAGATAATATCAAGCAAGTTAATGCATATCGCTACTTGGGTCTGCTTTTTCAGGCAGCAGGGACTTGGAAAAGGCATGTGGAAAATGCGCTGGTGGCGGGAAGGGGCTCTGCGTTTTCTCTTGCCAGGCTTTTTGCCCATTCTGGGAAACACGCGATAGTTCCCACGACTAAGGTCCTAAATGCCAAGGTCCGTGCTCAGGTCTTATATGGGGCCGAGGTTTGGATGCCCCTTGTACCTTTATGGGCGGGGAAACTTAATAGTCTTCAGACGCGCTTTCTTCAAAGGCTTCTCAAGGTCCCAAGGGGTACTCCTTTTGCAGCAATTAGGGCAGAGTTAGGCCAATGCCGATGGTCAGTAGAAGCTTGGGCCCTTGTCCTTTTGGGCCAAGCTTTATACATCACAGGAAAGGGGGCTGATTAAGTATTGGAAGGAGGACTCCTATAGGAGTTATTGGCAACGGGCAGTGGAGCTGTTTCTGCATAAACTAAGATTCTCTTCCGCTTTGAGCCCGCTCAAGGATCCCATAACTTATGGCCCTTATATGACATGACCCCTCAAATATGATCATCCAAATAAACTGACCTTAACTGAATAAAAATTTGGCATAATCTTGCGGCAGCTCTTGACATCGCTGAGTCAGTACAGCTGAGCAACCTCCTTAACAGAGGTCCTGAATCCGATAGACCAGAGGTACCACTGCCCAAAAGGGCTTGTCTCGGGGCCGAAAGGGCTGGACAATGAAGCAACACATGTCGACACAAGTCCATTTCCGGGAGGTCACATAACTGGCAGCACCTCTCTGATCTTGGGATACCCTTCCAGTGCCCCTCTGACATCGCTGATGGGTAGACACTACACCTAAGGCATGTGAAAACCCTACGCAGTCTAAAGTCCTGCCATGAATACAAGTAGCTGGTCTCCCACCTTACAGGGTCGGGTAAAAGATACTCCGGGGTGACCCTCTGTCTTGCTAACAGTGATGTTTCATTCTGGAGCTCCTGGTCCAGTACTCTCCTTTCAATAAGCAACAGCGCACCCTCAGGGCCCAGGTAGCCTAGGGCTTCCCTTGAAAACCCCAACAACTTCACCAACTCCTCCACCTGCTGCACCCAGGGGACAAGAAGACCAACACCCATCGCCCTGGTGAGCAGGGAGTTATCCTGGGGGGGGGGGAACAGAACTGCCTTAACCCAGTATCTCAAAAGAGATTGTAAGGCCCGATTTCTAATGGTAGGGCTCGAGGTTTCTTGACGAAGAATTACTAGGGGAGTACCCCTAGGGACCCCCAAGATAGCGTGCAGGAACTGATTCTGGATCAGCTCTAGCTTATCCAAAAAGGAAAGGCCCCCAGACTGGAAGATCATATAAGTACTGGGCTATGGTTTTGGCCCTAAAGAGCCGTAAAGCAGGTAACACAAATTTCCCCCCCCTAAGTATAATAGAATTTCAAAATAGCCAATGAGGAGCTCTTACATTGAGCCACCACTGCCCTAAAATGGGGCTTCCAACTCAAGGCAGAGGACACAATCAAGCCCAAATACCTAAACTCCCTTACTTGCTCAATGGTGTTACCACCAATAGACCAATGGTGGGTTTTCCCTAACCCCCTCCTCCCCATCACCATGGTCTTTGTCTTGCAGAAATTAATTTTAAGACCCTCCCTGACACAGTACTTCCTGAAGCCCTGCATTGCTCTCCTGAGCCCCACAAGGGTTTGAGAGAGCAGTACCGTGTCGTCGGCGTATAGGAGAGCTGGAATACTCCTCACGCTGACGCGAGGGGCATGGGTATCTATGTTCTTAAGAAAGGGGATTACATCGTTCAAAAAAAAGTTGAACAACACAGGGGCCAAAAGACACCCTTGTCTAACCAGGGCCAGCCCCAGGGTTTGTGAGGCCATGTGCGAAGTCTTGGTGCAGGGCCTAATTTGCATAATTAGGCACCACTTAATTATGCAAATGTATACATTTACTTACGCCCTCTGGACAGGAAGGAGTCCCATTCTCCACCTCTCCAAGCAACCATGGAGAAGCATGACCTCCTAATGTTTCCCCCCTCCCCAGCCGAGTGTCTACCACCACTCCCCAGGAGTGGTTCCACTGCAGGGGCAGCCAAGCGGGCAGTGACACAGGCACAGAGAGACTGACTGCGTCCACTGCCTTACTGGAGGAGGGGCCAGGGGGTGAGCTTAGCCAGTCTGGCCTCCAGGGCCTGTTGCTTCTTGCTGCCAGTGCCGCCTGTGCCTTGTGCACGCATGCGGTGTGACCAGTCCAGAGGTGCTGCTATCACACACACAAGACACCCAAAATGCAGCTAGCTTATTAAGCGCATTATGCCATGAAAAGAGACATATAACCAGTTCAGTTGTGCCCCCATAATCAGTTCATGCTGCCCCCACCCCATAACCAGTTCATTTCTGCCCCCGCCCCCATATAATCTATTCACGCTGCCCCCACCCATAACCATTTAATTTGTGCCCACGGGGCAGCGTGAATTGATTATATGGGGGTGCAAATGAACTGGTTATGGGGTGCGGGTTTAAAGACAGTATTCCTGTTAGCAATAACTTCATTAAGAAGAGTTAGTGAAATAGCAGCCATAATAATCTCAGAACCATATTTGCAGATTTATTTTCCAAGACAGAATAGATATTGCTTTACATCCTAAATTCCTACCTAAGATAGTATAAGTAAGACAGTTGTGAGAATGTGGCCCTTTTTACACGGGTCTCTCCTCCCAGCCGTAAACACGCAGATTTCTGTGTGTTCATGGGTGGGGGAACCCCATGTGAATGACGTGGTGCACGCGCCCATGGTGAGTGGGGGTGCGTGCGCGCTCGCCTAACACGCATCCCCACTCACCCCCCCACTCATCCCCACGCACGGAGCAACCGGGGGAAATGGTGGTTACTATGTGGGTGTGGATGAGTGGTGGGTGAGTGGGGATGTGTGTGCAGCTGTGTGCATGCCCCATCCATGCACTGGCGCGCCCACGGACTCCCCACCCGGCGGAGCCATGTAAAAATATCATGTGAGGAGCCACTCGAAGAAGAACAGAAGGTTGCTACCTTGCAAACAAGGTTCTTTGAGATGGCTCCGAACATTCTCACAACACCCACCCTTCCAGCCCCGCATGGAATTCTTTTCTTATATTTCTAGAAAGGGTTGAAAGGAACTGTCATTCAGAGGGGGAGGGTTCTTTTTATACCAGAGGAGCTCAAGACCATCATGTGGTCTATTATTTGAACAGGGTGAGCGCGCACAACCCAGTTGTGAGAATGTTGGGAGCCATCTCGAAGAACCTTCTTTACAAGGTAGCAACCTTCTGATCAGCACGTGGGGAGGAGCTGTTTGTAAACAGCCTTATCTCCCAGCCCGATCCAGTGTCCCCGCTGCTGCTGCCGCTGCTGCAGCACTACTAGAAGGCAGAGGCAGGTGAGGGATGGGGTCTGGAGCCAGGGAGGGGAGGAAGAATCACTTTCTGGGGGAGAAGCTGGCTGCAGCCTGCTGCCCAGCCAGGCAAGTGCGGGGCCCCAGCTGGCGGCGGGGCCATGTGCGGCCGCACATGTGGCACATGCCTGGGGCCGGCCATGTGTCTAACACCCCTATGTACCTGCACCTCCCTCGAGAGCGGACGAGCTAGATCTGACTGAATTCGGATGTAATTGTTACTATAGATCTTAATTAGTAGGAACAATAATCAACGATCAATAGAGGTGACACTCAGTTTAGACCAAAGCCTTTATTAATAGAGTCAAAGGCCATGGATAGATCTATAAAACACAAGTAGAATTTCCCCTGGCAATTTACATATTTGTTGGCAAGAAGGGAGAGAACAAGAACCTGATCCAGCATGGATTTCCCACGCTGGAACCCTGCTTGTTCTGGCTCCCACAGATTACTTTCAGTCAACCAAGATAGTATCTTCTCCAATAAAAAATGTGTATAGATCTTCCCAATAATGTTTAAAAGACAAATAGGTCGATAATTCCCAGAATGGGAGGGGTCACCCTTCTTAAAAAGAGGGACAACTATTCCCCTTTGCCAAGACCTGGGAATCATACCTGATGAGTTAATTGAGGAAAACAGGGGGGCCAGAAAACTGGCCCACCATTCTGGGTCAAACTTCAATAATTCAGGCGGGACAAAGTCCTCTCCGGGAGCCTTCCCTAGTTTCAGCTTATCAATAAGGAGTAACACCTCCTTAGAAACAGGTGGCCACTCAGGAAGGCAATTCCTTGAGGGTACAAAAGTAATACTCTCCGGTATAATAGAGAAAGTTTCAGCATAGAACTTCACTCACGTGTCCAGCTGAATTGTTATGCCCTTGTAATTGGGCCTACTAGGGCGAATATGATCCCAGAACCGTTTGGGGTTATTTTGCAGTGCTGCTTCCAGCAACTGGGTCCACCCATGCTTTTGGAAAGCTAGTCTCTTAGATGCCACCAGGAGACAGTAGCTCCTTCGAATAGTTTGTAATTCCTGTCTAAGAGTTGGCACGGGATTACCCCTTAGCCTATTTGCCAGCCGACGCAGCCGGCACCGTAAGCGCCTGCAATCCCCATCAAACCAGGAGAGGACCCCCTCCTTCTGGCAACCCCCAGACTTCCCAACTGCTAACACGGGGACAAGGAGAGCCAATAGTTTATCAAAATTCCCCAATATATTCCCCTCCACGATTACCATCCTGTCCACTAACTCCTTGACCACCGTAAGTTGGGAAAAGCCTACAAAGACTGTTTTCAAGTCTTCACTCCATTTTACCTGCACTAAACCCATCCCAACACCCTCATCTGCCTCCTCAAGCTCGTCACCCACACTCCTCTGCCTATAAGGATCTACTAACTGTAAGGAGAGTGGGAGATGGTTAGTTTCAAACCGGGGGATTACCTGAAACTCGAACACATTGGGGAGAAAACACTCTAATAAAGAGAAATAATCTATAACACTAGATCCACATGTTGAGTGATATGTAAAGGCCCCATCAATATCACCCAGGAAGCGTCCATTCAATACAACAAGCCCAAAATCAGAAAGAAATTCCCTCATCCGGCCAGCCCCTGAACTGACTGCAAAGACCTTAGAAACACAGGGTTGGGGAAGATAATCCGAATCATCAAGCTGGGGCGACCGAATCAACAAGGCTGGGTTACCCAGTCTGATGTTAAAATCACCCCCTAACAGCAAAACAGCCCCGGGGAAGAGACTGCACCACCCATGTAATTCCTCACTAATACTAGACAAAAAATCAGCTGAAAAAAAGGAGGACGAAGAAGGAGGGAGATAAAGGTTCCCTATCAATAACTCCAAATCAGACATAAACATACAATGATACAGGGCAAAATTAGAGCCCAGCGAAACACAGAACTTTATTTTAACCTGTTGATCCAATGCAACTAATAACGCAAGACCCCCACTCAGCCTGCCAGGGCTGATAGCAGGGGTAGCTGGTGTACTATATATTAGAAACCCTGCACACGTCAAATCCGATAGAGCCCAGGTCTCCTGAAGCAAGATAAAATTATATTCCGACAAAAAGGAAAAAAAATCAATATCCAGCAAACAGGATTTCCACCCAGCAATGTTCCAACTAAGAAATTTCAAAACCGGGGGACTCTTAGACAAATGTCATTTAGCCGGAGGGAGTTGTAATACAGACGATTGGAGTGAGCAAGCTTCCACACCAGCCTTACTACAGAAAGCAGGGCCTATGCTGGATGGCAGGTGAGATACCAACCCAAGAGATGAGCCAGAGTCTAGAAGGCCCAAAAACGGTAGCCCGGCCAAGTTTGCAGCGCTTATCCCCTCCCCAATCACCAGGTCCATATCCGGGGCAATTACAGAGGGGGACAACACCAGCAAAGGGGGGGCATGAATCATCAAGGCTGGCTCTCAAGACCTGGCTAGGGTCTGAGGTTCCTGATTTCTCCCTAACCCAATACCCCCTGCCAACTCAACTAGGGGAAAAGAAGTGGGTGGGCGGGAGGAAGGGCCAATTCCCTTAAACCCCCTTCCCGGACCTCGCCCCTCATCCAGTCTAGAAGAGGAGCATAATAACGTTCTACGTGATTTAAAATCCCCCAATTTTCTTGACAGAGACCCAAATTTGTCCAAGAAACTCCTCTGACCCCCTTGAAGAGCAGCTTGTACAAAACCAGTACAAGGGGCCACTGGTCTAATTTCCGCTGTAGTAATTGGTTCTGCTAGCAGATAATCTACTTCCATACTCCACCCCCCCTGCACTACCCTCCCTCCCAGAGGGGGGTAGGGTACCTGGAAGAGGAGCTGGCCCTCTAGGCCTAGCAAGGATGGGGGCCGACCCACCCAGCTCAGAGCTCAGGATCCTCCCTTCCGCTCCTCTGCCTTCCACCAAAGGGGCACTCCTCCCAGTAGTGGTACTCCCATCCACAGGGCCAGAGAGCAAAAGCTCTCCCGGCCCTATCTTTATTTGAGCACTGCCTCTCCCCTGAACTTGGGGGTCCATATTAACCACCTGGAAACAGTCTGTAGCACTTAAAGCCACTTTAAATATATAAATTGCTTTGACCCTTAATAGCCTTGCATTTTCCAAAATACAAGGGACCCAAGTATGGGGTTTAAACTGCACCTTTAACATATGGCAGTTTCTTTGGCTGGCAATAATAACAGTAGCCAGGATATCCTGGCTAGAAATGGGTTCACGCAACAGCAGTCGCAAGTGTTCTGCAACATTGAGAGGCGTACTCCACATAGGGAGATAACCATTAACCAACGGACAGATAGTAAAAACTAATTCATTAGGGGATACCCTATAAAAGGAGCTTTCCTTATGATGAGCTTGGCTGCTGACTTCCGACAGCGGGGGATCGGGACCAACAGAATGGGTGGCCATGGATCCCAGCCCTGGATGTCTCAGGCTGCGGCAGGGCTTTCCCCCCACCCACCCCGCTTTTACACCTGTACTAGCAGGAGAGCATACTGCTTCCAACTGAAAAGCATCCCGATCCCCTTGACTTCTTCCCTGCCCGTTACCCTGACAGAGGAATAAATTCATCATTTCCAATTTCTCGTTCAGCTGGTTCATCTGAGTAAACATAAATCTCAAAGTCTCCGTGGTAAGGGTCACGTGGTTTGAGAGGAAGTCCACTAAACCACCTTCCTCCTCAGCCCCCAAACAGTGTCCAACCATAGTGGTCCACAAACCCATATCTAAGAAACTCTTCCGAGAAACAGGAGTCATCAAATCCTGAGAGCAACCACTCTCCAGCAGGGCAGATGAAGATAAAGCGGCAAAGCGGTTACCTACTGGAAGATCTGGTAAGTCTAACAGGGTGCAAAGGCCGCCCTGATAATGGTCAGAGCAGGTATTGACCAAAAAACTCTCCATTCGTCTCTGCTTCAGCATTTTATCCGGCGGAGGGGAGTAGCCAACTACCTCCACCCTGGGGCGCTTATGCTTCTTCCTGCCGGCTCGACCCAACACACACCCCACCTCCGATACCGGCAAGTCCAGGCCCTCCTGGCCCACGCCTAAGGGCCGCGCACACAAGGGCGCGCCCTTGTGTGCGCATCCCTTAGGTGTGTGGTCAATGGCACATGCCAGTGGCGCTGCTGCAGGCTGGCTGCCTGGCTTTAAAGTCTGTACACACTGCGCCCAGGTGTCTTCCGTAGTGTAGATTGCCCCGCAAGCTCCAATAGGCAATGGCTCCCAGTCGGCACAAGTTCGCTCTCCCCTACACCTCAGCTGCTGCAGGCAGGCTGCCTGGCTTTAAAGTCTGTACACGCTGCACCCAGGTGTCTTCTGTAGTGTAGATTGCCCTGCAAGCTCAAACAGGCAACAGCTTCCAGTCGGCACAAGCCTGCTCTCCCCTACACCTCCCCCTCGCTGGTACCTCTGTCTCTGTGCTGGTCCCTCCGACTCCTATGCCACCGCCTCCGGTGCCTCCCTGCTGGTGTCCTCTGGGGGATCCGGGCCTCAGGCATGTTTTGTGATCTGTTGGGTGGACATGGGGGGTTGGGTGCTGTGGTTGTGCCATCCTGCCCTCCCTCCATGGCTGTCCCCTACCCTTGCACCCCCCGCCCTCCCATTGTGGTCTCTTTACCCATTTGCGGGGGGCCTCCATCCCCTGTTCGATATCCCCGTTGGGTGGGTTGCTCTGGATGCTGCTGCTGCTGCTCCATGCACTCCATCGCTCTCCTGTCTTGCCACCTCATTCCCCTGGTGCACTGTGCCCTTTAAATATCCTGCCCTGTTTCATTTGTTACCCGTTGCCTGGCAGCGACGCTGCGTGCCATCATCACAGTATGGGATTGTTCTGTGTGATTGCGCCTGGCAGTTGCCGTTCAGACGTTACTTTTGGCCGTTTCCCGGTGGGGATTGCATTGACCATGGTTCTGGACCTGCTCCCATCCCAAGGTTGAGAACCATGGTTGGCCTTGGCCCCTACCGGTGATTGACTGTGGTGAACATCTGGATGCCGCCGTACAGACATTCACAACTCATTGGCCGCGCTGGGGGATTGAGTGTGTGGGGGATTGAGTGTGTGGTTGACTGTGATCTCGTAATGTCTGAAATTACCCATAGATTGAACCACAGAGCATGATTTGAGAGTGGGCACAAACCTACAATAGGAGGGCACACTCACACAACAGTCCTGAGTGGGGAAAGCTAACATGGCGTAGCAGAGCCTGTGATGGCATCCTCTGTGGGAGAGATGCTGTATGAAAAATGAATTGCAGGGTTGCTCAAATGCAACCATGTTGCTTGCCATGCAAATCCACACAGGAGATGCTGTCATGGGCACCATCTTGGTTTTCCCACAGCTGATATGTGAATGCTCACTGTGCCTTGTGAGAAATCTTCCCCACTTCCTCCTGTGCAGCTTAATAATTCCTTGTTCTTGGCCACCCAATGAAAAGGGTTTGCTTGCTAAGAGCTTACTCTATCAAGTAGTAATGGTGTTGTGTGATTTGATTAACTCGTAGCAAGCTTTAGTCCAGGGGTAGGAAACTTTATCCCTCCTGGGAGCCACTTGAAAATTAGTGCAAATTCCAAGGGCCGCATAGAAGCTGGGGGTGGGCTGTTTAAAGGGGGCACTCAGGAAGGGGAGGGTCCAGATGATGAATCTGTGTTGTGCCATAGATGTGTCCCCTAGCCCTATGTGTACGTCCCCCTCTCTGCTTCCTTACCCTGAGCTCAGTGTTTTCAAGTCTTGGGGGATTGGAACTGGATCTAGGGGCCAGATCCAGGAACTGAAAAGAGGCCAAATAAAAATTACCCATGGGACACATTTGGTCCCCAGGCCTGAGGTTCCCAAACCCTGTTTATTCTCTGCCTCATCATTTCCTGTTTCTCACTTCATACCTTCCACTGACTGTATATAGGGTGGTCAGATGGTGGTGGTCAGATATGCAACTTTTAGAGCCTTATCAGGCCACTGGAGACAATGCAGTCCTGCAGCCTGTATTTCTTATAAGTGTTCTCTAAAATTTGCATATCTGGCCACCCTAGTGTTTTGGCCAGAGATTCCTAGACAGGAACTCCCTCAACAAAGTCCTGCTGCTTGCAGAACATCGTATGCAGTGGTAGCATAGGAGCTTTCCTCCATGCCCTTATCATTGTGGGAAATACTAGTAGAGTAAGGAGGGATCAGGAAAATATAGGGTCAGTTTTATGTGAATGCATCATTGCTACAAGGCAAGACAAACACACACCAAAGACGATGTGGTAAATTTGCAAGGGAAAAGGGTATAGTGTGAATAAGTCTTGTTTCAGTTTTTCATGTGTAAAGAGGCTAACAGCACTTCCATAGACTCACAGGGATTTTGAAGTGTTCAGCAGCTACATTTTAATACCATTTTGCATCCTGCAGTCAATAAAAAGCCCTGTATCTGGACACCTTTTGGAAGACATGCTTTTTTCTGGATTAGAAAGTTATCATGATTGGAGTTCCTATCTATACTGCACAATTGAGTATTGAAGAGCAGACCAGCTCTGGGGTAAAAACAGATGTGTGGGTGGTGCAGCAGCTCTCCGATCCAACCCAGGGCAGGAAACAGCAGTGGCCACTCTCTGGGTTGGTGGACGGAATTGAACATACATGCTGGCTTCCGGGAGAACCGTCCCACTGCCTGCACAACCCGGGTGGTGGTGGAAGGGACCGCAACAGACCTGGCTCTGCCCCCAGCACCCTACCCCCTGCCATGGCAATTAGCTATGGTGCCTGGATGGGGGTGGTGGAGCCAGATGGATGTGTTGGCCCACATGGGCAGCCCTTGGCCGAGAATGGGCACCCAGGATCTTAAGGATAATTCATTCCGGACCAGCCGCCAACCTGCCTTAGGGCTGTCCCGGGCCAACATCTGGTGGCATGGGGCCACACGTGTGGTGAGTCCTGGTCATAGTGGGCCTGCGTCGTGTCTTTTTTTACCCCTGAACATGCCTTATGTGTCCCGTGAAAGTTGCAGAGGGTATAATGTAAGAAAGGATCTGAATTAGATGAGCAAGGATTTACTGTATTTTAACTGGGATATGTTACTGCAATACCAGCCTAGAAGTACTTTTATTTTGGGAGGTTTTGCTAATCTGAAAAGAGAGGAGGTAATGTACTTGCCTATTTATATGTATATCTGCTCTTCCGACGTCCCAGCTGCTACCTTGATCAAGTAAGAGTAATTTAGTAATGAAAACAAATCCAATACTAAGAAATAATTCTTTACATTTCTCTGTTGCTTTCCCATGTAAGCCTGGATTTCAAACCTCTTGACAAATATGAATGAATCAAGTATTGAGACACCCTTTTGAAGTGACTGATAATAATGTGATGAGAAAGTTGAGGCAAATAGAAAGATGATTTAGAAAACAATGACAGTAAGGCTACATGGTGGATGGCTATCCTGGGATAGGGAGGAGCTCCAGGGACAAGCAGTCTAGTGTCCTTTATATCAAGGGTTGTCATGACCAAATTTAATCATGCCCACCCAATCTAGGGATGGGCGAACGCATTTCGGAGTTCGGACCGAACTCGACCAGTTCAGTCGACCAAACTGAACTTCCAAACCAAACTCGATTTTCGAACCGAACCGGATTTCCTAACTCGGCTCTGTTCGCCCATCCCAAAAAGATAATATTCCATTTAGTTCAATGGGGTTTGAATTTCTGAACTTTGTTTGGAAGTTCGGAATTCGGACCAAACTCGAATAGTTCGGTCGACCGAACCGAATTTCCGAACTCGGTTCTGTTCATCCATCCCTAACCCAATCTACATTGCTTATGGGCTTTCCAGCATTTAAACAAAGAATTAATTATTTTGTGAGCGTCTGGGGGGTGGGGAGGAACGCAGAAGCCGGTCGTGAGAGTCGGCTTGTCCCCTCCCCCACCCGGAAATAGCTGGGGCTTTAAAGCCCAGAGGCTTGTGCTGCAGGCTGCGAGCCGAAGGGCCACGAGCTGAAGGGTGTGGCGCTTTGGGGCGCTTCGGGGCCGCAGGGGGTGGCAGGGTTGTTTTTGTGGGATTCTTTTTGGTCAGGGCTACAGAGGTGGGTTGGGGGGTGTAGGAGGGATGGTTGGTGGGAGGGGGTGGGGGGTGTCCCGGTTACTGACCCTGGTGGTAGCAGGGGGATTACTGGG
>QEPC01007559.1:10461710-10514471 GCA_003113815.1 Sphenodon punctatus | reverse complement strand
CTTGGGGGAGGTCGTGAGAGGGTTCGGGGTGCAGTGTCACCAATATGCTGATGATACTCAGCTGTACCTCTCTTTTTCAACTGACCCAGACCCTGCTGTCTCGCTGCTGTTCCAGTGTTTGGAGGCCATGGAGGAATGGATGTGGCAGAGCAGACTGAAGCTCGACCCCGATAAGACGGAGGTGATGCTGGTGGGGAGAGCGAGGGAGGTAGTGGTCCCCCTGATTGGGGGGGTTCACCCTCCTATAGCCCAGCAGGTCCTGAGTCTGAGGGTGGTGCTGGACGCAGATCTCCGCATGGAGTGGCAGGTGGAGGTAGTCGCGAAGGCGACTTTCCGCCAGTTGCACCTGGTGCGGAGGCTGCGTCCATACATCTCCGGTCCGGACCTGGCCGCCCTCATCCATGCCTTCGTCACCTCGAAGCTGGACTACTGCAACGCACTCTACGTGGGGCTTCCCTTGTGCTTGGTTCGGAGGCTGCAGCTAGTGCAGAATGCGGTGACCCGTCTCCTTACGGGGACGGGTCACCGGGAGCACATTACACCCGTGTTCCAGGCTCTGCACTGGTTGCCGATAGCATGCCGAGCCAGGTTCAATGTTTTGGTGTTGATCTATAAAGCCTTTCACGGTCTGGGCCCCTCATACCTCAGGACCGCCTCACCCTCCGCGCCCCAGAGCGGCTCTTTCGGTCTGCTGGGGGTGCCTTCTTGGAGGTCCCCCGCGTTAAGCGGGAGGCCACAATGGAGAGGGCATTCTTGGTGGCCATGCTGTGCCTTTGGAACTCCCTTCCGGAGGAAGCCCGCCTGGCCCCAAGCCTGTTGACATTCCAGCGAAGTTATAAAACCTGGCTGTTAGCCCAGGCCTTTGGGGAGGGGGGTAGGGTGGGGTAGGGTTTTAGCTCCCCTACCTTATTTATTGTTTTAATTGAGGTCCCGGACCTTGTTTTAATATATGATTGTTATTATTGATTGTTTTAAATTGTTTTTTTGTATTATATATTTATTGTTGGAAGCCTCCCCGAGCTGTTTGTAGGAGGGGCGGGGTAGAAATCTATTAAATAATTAAATAAATAAATAAAATAAATTCAAGGCTTTGTCTGAATACACAATTTGCTTCCAAGTTAGATTAAATTAAACAAATCATGCTGCACTGGTGGTGGTAGTGGTCAACTATGCTATACAGTTCCCGATTCCTAGTGGCAAGAGCAATAGCACCTTTTACGAGCAGGACTCCTATTCCCAGAAACAGGTCAGTGAGACCACAAAATGGGTATCTGACAAAGTGAGATAGTGTCTTTTAGTTTTAAAAAGCCCAAAATACTGTAATGTAAAAACAAACCTTTGGAGAGATACAGAAAACTCTAAATGTAACAAACATTGTTTGGGCAAATGGAAATACTGCACTGAATTCAAACCAAGCTTTTAAGGCAATAGGATCCTATGGGGACGAGAGGGATTGTTTTTACTTTGGGTGCTTCTAGATCGACGGAAGCTCCAGTTCTGCCTGCGCCAGCCTGCTTCACCCCTGGGCTGGCCTGTCCATTTTTAAAAGCGCCCCACCAGATGGGCAAGCGGAGCAAGCTGTTCCTGCTGGAGTACAGCCCTGCCAGCAGCGGTCTGGAACATCCCGGAACTCTGCTAGAGGAGTAGACTGGCCAAACGCGGGGCACCAGGCAGACACGGAGCTGCTGTCTGTCTGCTGGTCAGACCCACACTTCAGCTCTGCGTCCGGCTGGCCATTGCCCCTGACAGCAGTATAGAGTTCCAGGCGCCAGCCTAGAGCATCCGGCGATTGCCCGCAACTCTATGGTATGGGGTGGAGGGGCACCACGCAGGCAGACCATGGCCTGGGAAAATGGCCAGGTCTGTCTAAAGCAGGCGGACGCAGGAGTAGCGTCCGGGGGAAGGGAGGCAGGTAGTCTCCACATCTGTCTGTTTATACTCTTTGTCAGACCTTTCACAAGAGAGGAAAACTGGTTTCTTGGATATTTAAAAGTTAGAAACAAAGACAGTTCAAGACACTTTCTACATTTTATTTTGTGGCGGGAAATAGAATGTGGGTAGGGGAGAGGATTACATTCTCTTAGCTATAATTGTTTATACTATATAAGAACTATGGCCCTTTTCACATACTCTAACACTGATAAAACAGGTGTTACATTTTATTATACATGGTGCAGGGCTGCAGGTGTGCTCTATGGGTGCCCTGCACCATGTATAATAAAAGGTAACACCCGTTTTATCAGCGTTAGAGTGTCTGTTTGAAAAGGGCCTATAATATATAGCATAGCATATAATATTATTATTAGGGATGGGCAAATGCAGTTCAGAAGTTTGGAGTTTGGACCGAACTCGAATAGTTCGGTCAACCGAACCGAATGTGCGAACTGAACTCAAATTTGAACGTTCAGTTCGGATGCGTTCGGTGAGTTCGGAATTGAATTTCCATTGGTTTCAATGGATAACACATTATCAGCTGTAACGTTTTTGTTTTGTATGCTATGTGGCTGAAACGTGGTGTGTCTATACCTCCAATAGAAGGCATTATTTGTACCAAATTTCAAAACGATTGGATAAAGGAATCCGATTTTAGAAGCAGTTGAATTATTGTATTTTGCAATATTCTACATATACATTCTTAGCTGTAACGTCTTTGCCTCACATCCAATGTAGGTGAAACTTGTCCAGTTTGTACCCCTTCCCATATTTACTATCTTTGCCAAATTTCAGAAGGATTGGGAAAAGGGTCTTGGTGGTATAAGGAATTAACATATAATTGCATATCTGACTATAGCATCTTTGTAGTCCAACCAGTGTACATGAAATTTGGCAGGGCTATATATTACACTTTTGTGATCATTTCTTCCAAATATCAGAAATATTTTATAAAGGGTCCCAATTTTATATGCCTGTACAACATACGTAGAGAAGGGGCCTATGCCTGGGATTCTCTTATGTTACTGTGGTATAAGATCAGTTTGTGATGCGAATTGGCCAACAGAAATGTCAATCAAATATCCTCATTCTGTGCTGGGACCATCCTAACATATCTCCCCCACTTGTTTCTGGGAAGTCAGAAGCATCTGTTTAGGAAAGAGTCAATAGAGATTCTCTAATGTCCTCTGTCTCAGTGCTGCAGGATGTGATTGTAATAATTGGCCAGCCTGGATGTGTTTAAACTATGTCTCCTGACTTCTGGGATGCTATCTCAGAAGTCCCAGTTATGTTGCTTATGCCCGCCTCAGGGCCGCCCCCTATGCCCACCTCGAAGCCACTACCAATTGGTCCTGTAAAGCTAGAAGCTTGCAGTAATGTGTTTGGCCATTGAATGTGTCTGTCAGTCTTTGGGGTTGCTCCACATCCTTCCTCCTACAGTCTCTCTCCCCCTGCCATGCAGGGTGCCTGCCTCTGACTGGCACTGAATATGCTGATATTCATCTGAATAATGATCTTCACAGGGACAACATCAATTGCTTATATAATTGGGTCCCTTTATCAAAATCTCCTGTACATTTGCTGAAATGGCAGGAAAGGTATTTGATACATTCTTGTCAAATATCCTGTAAACAGAATGGAATATCAAAATGTAACAGCTGGAAATGTATTTTCAGGTTAATGTCTTATACCCTTGGGACCCTTTATCCACTCTTTCCTAAAATTGGCAGAAATATTAAGCATATGGAGGGATGTAATATGCACAAGTTTCATGAACATTGGATGCAAGATAAAGAAGTTGTAGCCATGAATGTGAATGGAGCTTTTCTTAAAATCACAACATTCAATTGCTTCTGAAATCGGTTCCCTTTATCTAATAGTTCCAAAATTTGGTACACATAGTGCCCTCCATCGGGGGTACAATCTCTCCAAATTCCATCAAAAGTGAATAAGAAACAAAAATGTTATAGCCGGAAATATGTGTTTCAGTTTTTTCCCTTTATTTCAAAACCCAAATGCCATTTTCAGTTCCCGATTGCACCAAACTAAAGACCGAACCGAGCCCAACCGAACCGAATACCAAATCCAAACTCAACGTTCGACCTGAACGGCCAAAGATCCGAATCTGGTTCTGTTAGCACATCCCTAATTGTTATGCCTGCGGAATGGCAAGCTTGTGTAGCCCACCCACTTTGCAATGTAACTCTGGATACAGTGTTGGGTAGGTGGCCACACCTGGCTTCAAAGTTTGCTTGAAGCAGCTGAGGCAGGTTTAGGGGTTGGTCGAGAGCCACAAGCAGACTTTGGGGGAAAGCCTGATGTCTGAGAGACAGCGTTCAGGGAACTCTATGCTGCTGGACTTTGGAGGTTGCTCTGTTTGAGGGAGCACTGCAGGTGCTGTCAGCTGCTTTCCATCCACTCCTCCTGAACCTCTAAATCCTGTAAATACAGAGATTTCTAGTTTTACTCCCTCACTGAAAGCCTGATGGAACAGTCAGGTCTTGCTGAGTTGTTGAAAAGAGGAGAGACCCAGAGCCACCCGGGCTTCCGCTGGGAGGCAGTTCCACAACCTAGGTGCGGCCACCAAGAACGCCCTCTCCATAGTAGCCCCGCAGGAAACCTCGAGATGGGTGCCCCTGGCTAACCGCAGGGGCCGATCCAGAGCTTGGGGAGTGAGGCCGTCCTGCAGGTAGGCAGGGCCCAGGCCGTTTAGGGTTTTAAAGGTAAGCACCAACACCTTGAATCGGGCCCAGAAGACAATAGGCAGCCAGTGCAGAGAACAGAGCACCAGTGAAATATGCTCCCAGTGTCCCGGCGCCATCAGGAAGTGGGTCACCGCATTCTGCATCAGCTGCAGCCTCCAGACCATCACCATGGGTAGCCCCACGTTGAGCGCGTTACAATAGTCCAGTCCTGAAGTGATGAAGACAATAATGGGGTAAATGCTGTTGCAATAAGGTTGTGAGGCTTTCCACTCAAACTCATGCCATCATGACGAAAGCACCTGACTTGGGTTTACATCAGGGATTGGTAATCTCAAGCCTGGAGGCCAAATATGGACCATGACACGTTTTTTTTATGTGGCCCCTGGATCCAGTTCCTACCCCCTAGCATTGAAAAAGCTAACTCGGGGTAAGGGAGCAGAGATAAGGGCATGGACACGAGGATAGGGGACAGATCTATGATCTGACCCCTCGGTGCTGCTTGCTACCTTCAATGCTTGCTACCCCCTAGCACTGAAAATGCTGAACTTGAGGTAAGGGAGCAGAGATAAGGGCATGCACACGAGGATAGGGGTCAGATCTATGCCACAGATCTGTGATCTGGCCCATTCTATTCTTGAGCACACCCTTTAAGCACCCTTCACCCCAACTTCCATCTGGTCCTTGGAGCTTGTACTAATTTTCAAAGTGGCCACTGAGAAGGAAAAGTTTCCCTACCCATGGCCTACACTATAGTTTACAAAACGTCTAACCCTGGTTGAGATGTCTGTTCAGTCAGCTAATCTTGGCAGGGTTACCAACCAACATTTTGATTTTATTGATTTATTTAAATGCTTATTCTGCCCTTTAGTGAGTCTCATGATTGATTTATTTTTCTCTAGCACATTGGTTCCCAAACTGTGGTCCGTGGACCCCTGGGGGTCCGCGACACACTCCCAGGGGGTCCGCGAGCATCCTCTTTTGTCCTTCTTGGGTTTTTTGTTGTTTGTTTGTTTGTTTTCTGTTGCTGAGCCAAGCGGCATGGTGACTGGGCTGGCTGGTGGCACGGCACAGACTCTGAGCTCAGCCACTGACACAAGTGGAAGAAGTTTAAGGCACTTCTGCCCTCAGGAATCCCTTCAAAGCAGTGAGTTAAAAAAACTAACAGGTGCAGGCTGCAAGTGGGCAGTGGGCGCGAACTTCGTAGTGTGGCTTGCCTCGCTCCCGGGAGGGGTGTCTGTCTGCAAGCCCAGCCCAACGAGCCTGGGGCTGCAGCGTACAGCCTTGTGGGGGAGAGACTGCTTCCCTCCTGCCCTACTTAATGGGAGGAGCCAGCAGCAATCCACAGAAAGTTATAGCAGTGAGGAGTCACATCCTCCTGGAGCCGGACCTGTTGCGGCTGCTGGACTGGGCTGGGGGACATCAGCATCACCCGCCCACCGCCCACCTTCCCAGCACCATGTGACAGCGGCAGAGCAGAGGAGGGGGCAGCTGGGGGGGGGGGGGTTTCGCTGTGAAACTCCCGTAGTTTTAGTCTGGGCTCGAAACTCCAGTGAGGCTGGAGCGTGGGAGGGAGCCAGGCGGTGGGCAGGTATGAAAGGAGGAAATTAACATGGAGAAGGCGCATGGCTGGGGAGAAATCATACTGGGGTATGAAGGGGTGAAATAAAGGTGGAGAAGGGATGGCTGTTTGGAGGATAGTAAGAGGCTGGCAAACATTGCTGTTGGCTTGATCTTCTCTTCTGCATTGTCCTCTTAGGCTGGTGAATTGATACCATGAACCGGCGGCTAAAGAAAGTGAGGCTCACAGGGCAGGAAGGACAGGCAGCAAGCTTGTCAGATAAGGAAGGGCAGACAGAAATAATTCATGAAGTTCCCAGAACCAGTCAAAAACATCAAAGTAGTGATTGTTTGGAGGCATCTAGCTCGCAGAAAAGTTAGGCGCTATGACCCAAACTACATAAAAATGAGTTTCACATCTAATGGTAAGGCTGAAGAACCACGTCCACAGTGTGTT
The DNA here is from genome assembly GCA_003113815.1 of Sphenodon punctatus. NCBI lineage: Eukaryota > Metazoa > Chordata > Lepidosauria > Sphenodontia > Sphenodontidae > Sphenodon > Sphenodon punctatus. The sequence continues at coordinate 10,507,820 of QEPC01007559.1, read as the reverse complement.
CTATGTTATGAGGTGCTATCAAATGAGAGTATGAAACCAGCTAATCTTCATCAAATTTCATAAATGCTTACGTTCATATTTGTTGTAGTATGCAAATTTTTTTGGGGGGGTGTCTTATGCAAATGCATGTAAACTTGGTGGGGGTCCTTGGCTCATTGGGAAATTTGAAAAGGGGTATTTGGTCACAAAAAGTTTGGGAACCACTGCTCTAGCACAAAGCACGCACTACAAGTGTGAGATTCTGCTGGACAGATTCTAGCTTTCATCGCTATGGGGAAAAGAACTTCCTCCCCCTGAAGGATTGCCAAATCCCAAACCTACTCATTTTCTGGAGGCACTGTACTTTGGAGGGCCTTTTTTAGTTGACCATACTTTTGGCTGGCACAGATAGGGGTTGGGATGGGGTAGAGGGGTAAGGGTCTTTAGGAGAGTATATATGTTTATGCCTTTTTATATTTGTTCTTACCTGCCCTGAGCCTTTTGGGTAGAGTGGTTTGTAAATTCAAATAAATAAAAGCTGAAAGGGGGGCTGCGATTAGGGTTGCCACCTATGCAGATTTTGAAGTGGACTCTTATGAAAAATACATGTTGCAGATCCTGCATTGGCACCTAAGGCGCCAATACAGCCCCCCCCCTGCAACATGTATTTTTCATGATTCCCCTTCAAACTGTGTCTAGGTGGTAAGCCTAGCTAGCTGCGATGTGCCTTAGAGAATGGCAGACCTAGAAAAAGAATCAACCGAGTATTTAAAAACTAAAATAAATCGGGATTTAAAGCCACTGGGGGTGTTGGGGTGGGTGGAAGGAGACTGAATGTTGAGCATTTGGGGCTGGCTGATAGCCCTCCTCACCTGCTCAACCCACTTCTTTTATCAGGCTCAGCTCCCAGGGGAATTTCCCCTTTTCCTTCCACGCACTCCTGGCACCGCCCCTCCTCCACCTGGCTCGCCCCGACCCCTTGGGCCGTAGCGGCGCCCCCTTTTCGCCTCCCTTGGGCAGCCAGGGTCAGAGTCCAGTCCCGCGTTTTCTGTGTTCCGCTTCCAAAGCAGGAAGCTATGGCCGAGGAGCAGGACGTGTTTCTGAGCGCCCGGGGCAGGACTCTAAGCTCCTTCTACCAAGGTAGGCGGCTACCCGCGCAGCAGCCACCCCTCTTAGCTCGGCCAAGGGAAGGCGGTTAGAAGTGCTCGGCGGAACCTTTGTGCGGGGGGTTCGGGTTCCGTTCGGTTCCCTGTTGCTGCTGCGCCGCCAGGCTGTGGGGGGAGGAATAGGCTGAGCACGGTGGGGAGGAAGCCGGGGAAGCAGGTGGGGAGGGTGTATGTGCGCAGCCTGGGGCTGGCGGCTGCCTAGAGCTTGATTTGGGAGGGGGATGCGTTTCCCACCTGTCCCATTAACGGGGGGCGTCCGTCCTCTCCCTCCCCCAAGCGGTGTCTTCCCGAACGGGACTTCCTGCTATTCCGCTCGGCATCGCTCTCGTCCTTGTGCCTGCGTCCGAGGTCTCGGTTCGAAGGGATTTCCCTATTGGGAACTAGCTGAGCCAAAGCTTCTTCCTGAAGAAAGTAGGGAGCTTTTGCCTAGATTCCAATGGCGGTGACCAGAGGAAGTTCTGAGGACTCACCCGTTTCCAGATTTGTTTGGACTAATTGGACGTTTCCATGATTTGTGGGAAAGCGCTTGGGGTGATTGGACATTGCAGGTTGCTTGGGGTGAGATTCTGGCAGGCCTCGGGAAAATAACAGTTCAGTTCAATAAAGGTGACTTTCCTTGATGGGTCTCTGAAAGTTTCATTAAAATTCAGATTTTCAGCATCAGACTTTTAAATTGATTTCTTAGTTGTTTTTTAAAAGAAGCTTACTGATGATGAACAACTTACGATTACAGTATCTTAGTGAAAATATGTATCTTCTCTATCTTGCCAGTTTATTTTGCACATTGATCGGCTGGCTTCACTCCTTTGCGTCTCTGACTGTATAAGGAACAGGAGGGAGGGGAGTTTTTTTTTAAAGAAGATCAACAAGATTGTAAACTTCAAAATGAACCCAAAGGTCACAGAGTAGGCAGAATGACTTCACAAAAAGTTTGCTCTGCTTCCCTTTGCCCAGGGTCCAATAACGAAAACATTTATGCTCTAGTCCTATTTGGTTTTGGTAATACAACATGTTTGTATTACCAAAGCAAGTGGGAGAAAGGGGGTGCGGTATATAAGAAGGACTAGTCCTACAATTGGAACCCAATACGAAGTAGGCCTTTAGCAGTTTGGAATGAGGGAGTCTTTTGCTTTGCTTTAATGACGGGCTACCTAATACAAGTGGGATAATTCGAGATGAGTCCAAATCATGAGTGGAATATATAGTGTAACATTGCCAGAGCAATTAAAAATTTACTAGAACTATCGGACAATTTATTGAAGAACTATACAAATACCCGGATGGGCTATTAGTACTCACCGGTGATTTCAGTGCGAGGCTTGGCCCAAACGAACAGGCCATCAATTTACACTGTGCTATGTCCAATGTCTTGCAGCCGGACCCCCTCAAATCCAGGGAATTGAGGGACCCTAAAATGAATGCGTCAGGTGTCAGTCTGGCTAAGCTGATGGTAACTTGTAACCTCTACTGTCTGAATGGTTAAGGCTTTAGCGATGTGGATGGTGAGTTCACATACGTTGAGCCATTAGGTGCTAGTGTTGTGGGCTACATCAGGGTCCCTGCAGCAGTGCTTCCCTATGTCAGAGATTTTGGTATAAGGACAAGCATCCTGGGAGATCATTTCCCGCTGTCTCTCATGATGGCTGCTGGGGGCCCAGAGGTTGTACCTCCAAATTTACCATCTCAGGAGGAAACCTCATTGGCGATTTGTAGGGCACCCCCTTTAGGAAGTGCCCTGCGCAGTATCTTGGATAATCTGTCCCAGCAGCCAATGGTGATTGAGCTAAGGGATCTGCTACTTCAAACAGCGGATCCGATGGGGACGGTGGATAGATATGAACAGTTTACCCAGGGACTGCGCCAACATATTCAGCCCGTAGAGAGAACCCAAATATCAACTAGGAAAGATAAAATTTGGTTCACGAAGGACTGTCGCCTTCTCCGAGCCAAAATGAAATCTATGCTCAGTCTACAACCAGAGCCCTTCACAAATCTCTCTAATTATATCACCACTTGGACGGAATATAGGCAACTTGTAAAGAAGGAGAAAAGAGACTATATGAAAGATTCCCAGAAGTTCTAGCATCTGGTCAGTCAACCAATTAGTAGTGCTAGGAGGCCCTCAAGCCCGTTAATCACCCAGGATGCTTGGATTGAGCATTTTACTAGATTATACTGCCCAGTAGATAGAACTATGGCCCAGGAGTGCCCAGTCCCAAACATAGGGGAGTTTCTGGTTTGGGCATCGGTGACGGAGCTGGAAGTTGAGGCCCTAATAGAGTCCTTCAGGAGCAATAAGGCTCCTGGTCCAGATTTGTTACACATAAATTTCCTTAAAGCGTTTAAGAATTGGTGGCTTCTGCTTTTAGCGGCACTTTTTACCGCTATCAATTTCAATGGCAGGATCCCACACAATTGGGGCAAGGCTCTGGTGGTTCCCATCTTTAATTGGCCTGTAATTGGCCAGATTAAGTCTAGACCCCTTTTTAGTTTGTTGTCTGTGGTTAGCAAAATCTATGCAAGGTACCTCTTGAACAAGCTGGTTGCATGGATGGAGCAACAGAAGGTGATAGAGCTTGAGCAGGCAGGATTCCAAAAGGGTCACTCAACAATTGAACACTGCTTTATTCTCTCTCATTTGATCTCTAAGTATAAAGCGGTTAATGGGAAACTTTATGCGGCCTTTTTGGATCTGCGAGCTGCGTTTGATTCCGTCGACAGGGGTATTCTTTGGAGGAAGCTCCGGGATGCCTCTGTTGACGGTAGATTGCTCTGCCTTATCCGCTCCTTACATTGTGACTCTTCACTGGTGGTAAGGCTGGATGACATGGGCCATGTCACATTACCAATTAAAACGTCTCTGGGAGTGCGGCAAGGATGTGTTCTTGCTCCGGCACTCTTTAATTTCTATATAAATGATTTCATCTCTATGGTGGCAGCCCCACATTGGTTTCCCCAGAAACTAGCTACCAGATCGATTGGTTGTTTGTGCTATGCCGACGACGTGGTGTTGCTATCACAGACGAGGATTGGGCTAGACCATCAGTTGAAAATATTTTCCACCTTTTGTGACAACCGGTTAACAATTAATTTTGAGAAATCCAAAATTATGATCTTCTCTAAACAGAACAGGATTCAGCAGTAGGCTATAAATGGCCACCCAGTCCAGCAGGTATCATCCTTCAAATACCTAGGTTTGCACTTCCATAGACCTGGATTATGGAAGTAGCATGTCTCTGGTGCCATTGTCATGACCAGAGGCTCAACCCTTGCCATTTACAAACTTTTTAATCGACAGGGCAGGGCTGCTATTGAACCAGCGGTACAGGTCCTTAATGCCAAATCCAGGTCCCAGTTATTGCATGGAGCAGAAGTATGGGTTCCCCTTTCAGATCCCAACCTGCATGCCATTCAATCAAGGGTTTTAGTAGGACTCCTGGGAAATCCTAGGGGCACCCCCCATGTGGCCGTGAGATTTGAAATGGGGCAAAAAAGCTGGCAGCAAGTGGCTTTTGAGGCATCACTTAAATTTTGGTGCAAGCTGCGCATAGGACAGCATTCCGAACTGCTTATGACGCTCCTGAATGATACACACGTGAGTCTCTGGGCGCAAAAGATGGAGGGGCACTTGCAGTCTATGGGGCTCTCCAGGAGCTATCTAGCGCATAAGCCTCTGACTGCACTTAGGAAAGAGGTTCTTTTGAGAGCTGATGATATTTACTGGCAGGGGGAAACAGAGAAATTGGGTGAATCTTCTCATATTATTATTATTATTATTATTATTATTATTAAACATTTATAAAGCGCCAGTTGCAACCTGGCGCTGTACAGAACATACAATCAGATGCGGTCCCTACCTGTGGCTTACAATCTAAAAGACAAGGAGGGGGAGACAAGGAGAGGGGACAGCGGGAGAGACATGGGAGAAGACAAACAAACATTCAGGCGGATGCGAAGTCTCAGGTGCGTGTACTTGGCTTGGTTACAAGGTGGTCGGTAGCAGCAGTCAGCAGAGGAGGGCTGACAGTAAGAGCAAGGGGAAAGACTAGAGGGCATTGGGAAAGGCAGCATGGAAAAGGTGGGTCTTGAGGAGGGATTTGAAGGAGCGGAGGGAGGAGGCGAGGCGGACGTCGGCAGGGAGGGAGTTCCAGGCATGCGGGGCAGCGAGGGAGAAGGGACGAAGGCGGTTGGGCGAGCAGGAGAAGCGAGGGAGAGCGAGGGAGGGGACAGCGGAAGAGCGGAGAGCGCGCGCAGGAGCGCGTAGGGCGATTAGGTCCGAGAGGTAAGGGGGAGCTTGGTCATGGAGCGATTTGAACGTGAAAACCAGGAGTTTGAACAGGATACGTTCAGGAAGGGGGAGCCAGTGAAGGGAGAGGAGGAGAGGCGTCACATGGTCGAAGCGACGGGCAGAGTGAATGACCTTGGCGGCAGAGTTTTGGATCGCCACAAGGGGGGACAGGTGGGAGCGAGGGAGGCCAGCAAGGAGGAGGTTGCAGTAGTCGAGGCGAGAGATAACCATGGCATGAACAAGGATTTTGGCCGAGGAGATAGATAGAAAGGGGCGTATGCGGGCAATGTTGAGGAGAGCGAATCGGCAGGATTTGGCCACAGAGTCAATGTAAGGTTTAAAGGAGAGGTGCGTGTCAAAAATGAGGGCCTACTTAGATTGGGTACCCCCGCGGGGACAAATGGCAGCTTACTTAACCACCCCTATATCCCTGAGAGCAATTCAGCTGATTTTTCAGGCAAGGGTTTATGCATTTCATCTCAGGTGCTGGAAGGTAGGATACGGGGGATTCCCTTCTTGGAAAGAATCTGCCCTTTTGACAACTTGACAGTTGAAACCCCAGGTCATATAATCCTTTATTGCCATATGTATGATGAACCAAGGAAGAAGCTCCTGCTCCCTCTGCTGGTTAACCATCTAGGGCGATCTGAGGAAGCTTTGCTGTCATTATTGAATAGTACTGACACTTTAATCATCAAAACCATGGCATCCTTCTTGTCACAAGTGGTCCTCTGCCGTCATTTTATAACGTACAGGGCCATTTTGAATACATCTACTGGTACAGGGGTTTTTGGTTCTGGGGCTCCTGTTGAAATATGAAATGCTTCCTTAGAATCTCATATTCTGCCTTTAGAATAAATGGATGGCAGATGGGTTTATAGATATTTCTTATGGACGGTTCTAGGGCTGTGGACGCCACAGTGTAATTCACTGAGTGTGAGTACCCTGACTCCGCCTAATCCTCTGGGGTATGTGTAGACCATGTGCTTGAAATCCCCCAGGAAGTTCTGTGGTATGGCCATTATTTTATTTGCTGGGACTTTAAACTGTAGGAGTTGTTATGCTTACTTCCCACTGCAAGTTTATTACTAACCTTGGTGGTGTACTATACGTATTTTTTGTTTTTGTTTTATTTCTTTTCTCGTTGTATAGAATGTTTTGCGATGGTCTATGGCCACGCTTTAATAAATGACTATGACTACTAGAACTAAAGTGGATGCATGTGTGTTAGCAAAACAAATACAAAAGTGGTATTTGTTTCACACTTCATTGCAGTTTCAAATCATTGCTCAAGGTTCTTTGTCTACTGTGTGTGTTAACGAACAAGACGCTAGCCTGCTGCAGTCCAGGTTCGGTCCATGCAGCTGCTGCTCACATGTTTAGCATGTCCAGCCTCATAAACAAGCAGCCTCTATGTATTTCATGCGCTTGGGGGAAACCTCCACCGGCAGTGCCAGCGTGAATGGAGAGGGGCAGGAAAGAAGTGGTCATTCCTCAGATGCTCTAGGATTTCTGCCCACGACTCTGTGGTGCTGGCAGAGCTGTGCATAAGGAGGCGCTGCATGCGCACGCAACCTAATTGACAGGGTGCGGAGAAGTGGGCACATATTTGCCCACACGGTGGGCTCCACATTCTCTGAGACCCTGCCATGAGTTGGGAGCTGTATGTCCGGTGGGTGGTGACTACGTGGCTGTTGGGGGCAACCGCCAAATAAATGGGCAGATGGAGGCACCTGGTGTGGGCTAACATTTGTTAACACCCTATGTTTTAGTTTTGGGTTCTTCAGCGTTCAGTATCTTGTTAACGTCCGTATTTTGACATTTAAAAAAAAAAAAAAAGTACTCTTGGGTTAAATGTGATCCTTTTGATTGATGTAATGCAGTAGAGTCCAGAAAGTACCAAACAAGAACAATGTATCCAAAATGAACAAAATATCACATATTGAAGAATTAAATAATAAAAGATGCAAATTAAAAAGATGTGAATTTCAAAATGGTAACGAAGACCAAGTCAGATAGTCATCTGTGGGAACAGATACGTACACATCGTTTTCCTGAATGCGGAAAGACATTCATTTCAGGCTAGCTCTAAAATTTACCAGCCCCTGATATTTAATATCTGCCTGTACAGATAATTACCCATCGTTTTAAAAATAAGTCTGCCTTTCAGGGGTTAATGGATGGGTACAAATGTGTTACACCAGGCTAATGCTATGAAGAATTTAAAAATGCAGAGCCAAAATTATCCTTCGGAACCCACTGACCTTTATAAAATCACCATACTTTTCCTTGTTGAATAGTCTTATGTTTCAAGCACAAACATCCCTTTGTAACACCCAATATAGAGTTTGCCATCAGGTATAGCATCTTTCCTTCAACAGCAGTCAATATTCAGTGCTTCTGGTGAGATTAACACTTTCCTTCCCAATAATTTTAGTCGCTTTTCAGTGGGGAGAGGAGGTGACCTGCCCACTGATCAGTTTACGCCATGAAGAATAAGATTCTACTGTTGTGTTAGGTTTCGTAATTGCCCATGTTGCTACTAGTCATTGTTATCTATAAATAAAAATAAAATTTGTCCTGTAGGAAAGAATATTCTTTCCTTGCATTGGCTCTTGAATTAGAAATTCTCTTGTTTAGGTGCAGTGGTCTGGATTGCTAAAGTCAACGATGTCATCTAGTGTCTTGGCTTTTATTGGAAGTATTTGGTCTTGCTTATTGCCAAAGTAAAATCACCAATTCTTGAGCATGTGAAATATATTGATAAAATTCATTCTGGCAACTAATTAATTGCAGATGGTCTTGTCAGTTTGGAACAGAGCTCCTTCCATTTTACAGAAGAGCTGATAAATAAAGCCAGCTAGCTAGCTTATATGAAGTGTGTATAGTGAAGTCTTCCCAAAAGGAATGTTCAGGGTTTAAAGATACTTAATAAAACTGTATACTAATATTTGATGAAATGTAAAATATTAAATAAGACTTGCAGCAAACGAAATAGCTCAATCTTAATTGTAAAGGTTTTTGCTTCAAATGGTTTAATCATTTAGTAGTTTTAAAAAACCTGATGTCTTCATAAACCGGTTATATAACACTATGGATTTTCAAGATTGCTGTTCATCTGTCACCTCTAGCAGTGAACGATGTTTCCTTCCTTTCTCTTTTACAGAAGAGCAGAGTAAATTTATTTAAAGGCTAAAGTTCAACAAGGAAACTTTGAATAAATAAGCTGTTAGAAAGTACACCCCCCTCCCCCGGATATATAGACTCTATACTACTACTTTTAAAAAATGAAATATATTGTTCATATTCTGTATGCCTTTCAAGTTATTTCAGACCTAAGATATTGTTCCTGCCTTCTTCGGGGGTATTTCAACATTATTCTGGCATAATATTTCTTTCCTTCAAACATCACTGGTTTTGCCTTGTTTCTTTTCCTTTCTCAACCCAGATAATTGTTGCTAATTAACACTTCTGTGTTCTAACCTTGCATCGAGATTTTCTGTGCACCTTCTCTTGGCAGAATGGTTCCCTAGAGACTCTTGACTTGCTTTTTGACATTTCCCCACCATTTTCTAATCTGTTATGAGAATCTGTGCTACAGACTCTTCATTGTCTAGAATAGTTGTACTGGCATTTCAAAGGAGTTGCTTGGTCCTTTGAGGTTTAGGTAAGAGACTTTGCTGTTAAGGATTAATATTTTTTAAACAGTTGCTTCTTTTTTTGATACAATGCAGTGTAGACAATTCAAACTGAACTTTAAGCTGCAATTTAAAAACACGATCCTACTGTGTATAAATTCTTGCCTGATTTCAAAGACACATATCCCAGCCATTTTCTCAGCAGAAGATTTGGAGGGGAGAGGAGGATAGAGCCAGTGTGTTGTAATGGCTAGGTGGCCAGTACTTGGACCAGGTGGTAGGAGGGATATCGGTTGAAGTCTTGCCTTAGCCAGAAACTCACTGGGTCACCTTTGGCCAGTCTCATTACTCTTTCACCCTAGCCTACCTCATAGGCTGTTGTGAGGATTAAGAAATGTTAACTAGTTCTTTGTGAAGCATTCAGAGTGCCATGGCAGGGGGCTGTTATATTAAAAAAAAATAAAGATTATTATTAAAGAAGAGAATAGATTGCTACCTGTGCTTTTCCACTTTCATGATTAGTGAGTACTCTTTTTTGGTCTGACCTGTAGCCGCCTGTTGTAGAGCGCTTACATGCAAAGTTTTACCTGGTGCTCATGTTACACCTATGTAATATCAGCATATTGTAAATACTTGCAAAAAGAATATGTTGCACCATATTTTACTTGTAGACTCAAATATGTAGTATAGTAACTTATTTTATGGACAAACTTTTAATTTCAGCAGCATCAAAACTCTCCCAATAATTTAAGGATGATTTAAGGACGTCCTTCATTTCTTTTTGGCTTCTTCCCAGAGTTGGAGAAGATCACAGCTCTTAGGCCGTTTCGGACCCAATCTTCCCCTTGTTAACATGTTCTTTGATGCTGTGTAGGTGATGGATGCTATATCAGAATAAGTTGTCTCACCTAGGAAAATCCTCACTTCCCAGGGCCATGTTAGATTTTCACATCAATTAGGCAAATTTCTAACGGGTTTTGTGTAACAATGTTATTTCACTTTGCCATAACACAGTTTCTTCTCCCCCTTTCAAGCCTTTTAAAAACTGTTCTGAGATAAAACAAGTTTGAGTTGGATTTGGGAAAGGAGAGAAAAGGGAATAGAGAAAAGTTCTGTTGCTGGAGGTCAATATGCATAGTCCTTAATACATTTTTCATAAGTTTATTCATCATTTCTATACTGCCCCCTCCTGCCCAATGGCAGCTCAGGGCGGTGTAAAAACACCATAAAAGTATAAAACATACTATAACAATCTATAATATATATAATTTTAAAAATACAACAACAGCCAGACAAACACCCCTAATCCCAAAATAAACCCTTCCACCCACTACCTGTCCCCCTCACCAAATGCCTGGCAGAACCAGGTAAGTTTTGCACTATCTACGGAAGGAGGGGAGATCCGGAGATAGGCGAATCTCCACCAGGACAGAGTTCCATGACTATGGCACGGCCACTGAGAATGCCCGCTTAAACGTGATCATCGGGAATGCCTTTGCGTTCAGGCAATAATTACGTTTTCTTGCTAATCAACAATGTAAATATAAATATGTTTCAAAAACTCCATTTTGTTAGTCTACAGATCTTTGCTTCTCATTTGACTCTGTGTTTAAACTGATCTGCTACCCTCCATTTTACAGTGTGTGTGTGTGTGTGTGTGTGTGTGTGTGTGTGTGTGTGTGTGTGTGTGTGTGTGTGTGTGTGTGTGTGTGTGTGTGAATTTTTTAAAAGACTTCTTTAATGTTGTTTCTAAAAAGACGGTTTCACAAAACAAAAGATACGTTGCCTGCTGTAAAAATTACCTTGACCAGACAGCAAATGTTTGTTTAGTCCATTTTGTAGAGGTCAATAAGGGAGAGCTGCAAGGAATGAAGAAGTCCTCAGACTGACAGTCTGCCGTCTTGTAGTCTGCACAGTAGGACATTTCAACATATCTGGTCATGGAAGGAATTTTGGCAGCATTTTAATGCAAATGCGTTAGATATTACCAAAACGTGTAAATAGTTTAGTGGAAACCATTTTATTTTATTAAATCCAGTTTAAGGCAGGTTGATTTTTTTAAAATGAGACAAACACCATACAGAAGGTAAATGGCAAACACTTCTTTCAAGGGACTTAGAAATAAAACCAATCTCCTATTCTGCTTGCTTTATTTCTTTAGGGCCTCACCTCTCTTCCTCCAAGAGTTGGTATCATCTCCTCCCTCCCCTCCCCCCTTTTTAGTTAGAGCAGAAAGAGAACTACAGCTTGGTTTAAAGCCTGATATAACATTACTGTTCAAAGCTTCTTGAGACATTAGGTGCAATCCTCTGATTTTTTTATTTTTTTTTTGGTTAGTGCTGGCGTTAATCCTTGACAGTAGCTTGAGCCCCTATTGAAATGAATGGGGTTTGCACTGGCACAAGGGTCTAGAACAGGGGCAGGCAAATTTCCAAGCCACAAGAGCTTTGTCCCAAAATCTTCATATGGCCAAGAGAGACGCAGCAGGAGACGTTTGTGTGTGCACATGCGTGATTGGTTGGCGGAATCAGTGCTCTACGGTCCTGGCTCCTGAAATTCTGAGGAGCAGCTGCAATTCAGCTGCTGAGACTTGGGTGCAATGAAGTAAAATGCAGGACCATAAAGGCAGCACAAGGCCTAGGAGACCAGCCCTGGTCGAGCGCTCTGTTTGAACTGCCCAAGAGCCGCATGCAGCTCTAAAACCATAGTCTGCTCGCCCCAGTCTAGTACTAATTCTATAGAGCTAGTCCCACTGAAGACAATGGGAGTACTCTCAAACTGCAGTCCACATTTGTAAAAGCAATCAAAAGGGACATTTTGGGACCATCTCAAAAGGGAAAAAACCAAAAGGAAAGGACCATAAATAGCAAAACAATGTCTCTGTTTATATTTGACTGTCAGTAGCATGAGTCAGCTGTTTTAAACATGTTTGGTTTTTCAGCCAGGGAGCTGATTAAAGGGGAGAAGCTGGTCCATGACAAATACTGGACTCTCCACTTTTGTGGCCATCTTGGCTCTGCTCTATTTGGGTTCTTCTGCTGTGCTCATCCTCATGACAAGCAAATGTCTTGGTTCTCTTCAGGTGGGAATAGTGCCCATGCACAAGTTACTGTGAAGAAGAAATGTAGGTTGGTATAGATGGTACTAAATTTGATGAAGTATGGTGTCTCTGAAAATCCCACCAATGCCATGTTGCTCTCTCATGTCAATCATTTTAAGTGCATTCATATTTCCAACGCAGGGAAATTAAGAGGAAAAAATAAGGAATTCCAAAAAGTATGCAAAGACACCTATGGCTTTCCTCCAAATGCCTGTTAATATGACACATCAGTCTTTCTAGTTAGTTTTGCTCTCCTCTGCTCTGCTACTAACTTGTTAGAATAAATTCCTTAAGAGTCCATGGATAAAACTGAAGAAAGGAGATCAGAAATGGAAGGTAGAGTTGTAACTTTCAACTTTTTTTAAGTTCTATTAACATAACTGCTGATGAAGATATATGCACTAATCCTGTGTGTGGGCTATATGCTGAATCAAAGAATACTAATTGCGCAGGGCATAATAATATGGGTGTTTTTTAAACAAGACGGGATGGGAGTGGGGTCCATGATTGGGGCGGGTGCGTGGGAGAGGGTAACGCTTCAAACGAGAGGGTAACGCTGCCCTATGCAGAGCTGCCCTGCCCACACCCCGCTTGCCCTGTTTCCTAACAGGACACTCTGACTCTTTCTGGAGTGCCCCATGCATGGACTGGGTGGGCAGTGTGTGGGTCACGGGAGCATGCACCCATATTCAAACGAGACCTCTCCCACATGGGTGGTGAGTGTCTATGCGTGGGGTGTCTTGTTTAAAAACACCCTATGATGTTACGGAGCTGGCCTCCTACTGTGACAACCATTTGGTATGTATAGCATTAGTGGAGACATGACTATTCTGTTGGGTGACCTTGACCTGTTGTGTCTGTTCAGACTATTTGGCTATGTATTAGGAGTCAGGAGGACACATGGCCAGTTATCTTTAAAAGTTAAGGTGCGCATATGCCATCAGTAAGTATGATCTGAATTTTACGACTGCATATGGTCGCTATAGTCTAGGGAAAGGAACCAAGAATTAAACCTGGCTACCCTGGGCGACAATCCAGAGGCTGCAGCTGGTGTAGAATGCTGCAGCCTGTCTCCTTACAGGAACTGGTCGCCAGGAGCATATAACACAGATACTCCACTCCCTGCATTGACTGCCTATCATCTTCTGGGTCCAATTCAAGGTGTTGGTTATTACCTTTAAAGCCCTATACGGCCAGGACCCCATTTATCGCCTCACCCCTCATGTCCTGAGTTGGCCCCCATGGTCGGCTGGGAGTAACCTCTTGGAGGTTTCCCAGGTGACCACATTCAAGTGGGCATTCTCCGTGGCCACACCGTGGCTCTGGAATTTTCTCCTAGTAGAGATTCGCCTCTCCCTGGATCTCCCTGTCATAAACACTGTAAGACCTGGCTATTTCGCCAGGTGTTTGCTGACGGCTACAGGTAATGGGTGGGGGGAGGGGTTATTATCTTTTGGTTTTTACTGGACCCTTTTAGCAGATTATTGTGTTTTGTTTTTAATTTAGACATTTAATATCCCACTGCTCCTGCCACAGGCAGCTCGGTGTGGCTTACAACATTCATCAGCAATAAAATATAACACATATCATTCCCCCCCCCCCCCCCCCGTTAGATTTTATTTTATTGTCCTTTTATTTGATGTGTACCACCCTGGGCTGACATTGGGCAGGTGGGAGCGGTCTAGAATTTTTTTAAAAATAAAATGAATTAATGAATTATATAGTTCGTTGGTTGCTCCGAGCTGCTTTGAGCAGGATGGAGCGAGATATAAGTTGATTGATCAGTAAATAAACTGAATTGGCTATGAAGCCCATTGACTAGAGTACTCTTTTCTGGGATTGTTGTGAGGTGGTAGTGGGTTCATGGGGGTCAACATATTGGAGTGAAGGTGATGAAAAAACCCACACGTACTAGAATTTTAAAGGAAAGGAACATATGTTGAAAACCCATAGCATGAATGTTGAAAAGTAAAAATAATAGGAAGGCTGTTGTTGGGGTATTGCATCATTTAAAAACATGAGGATCACTCAAAGCTAAGGGGAAAGCATAACTCATTTTACCACTTAGGGCACTGTTGATAGTTGGCACCTGAAGAAATCCTTCAGAGTTGATTTTCTTCCCTCCCCCCTACAGCTCCTACCTTTGTTCCATGTGCTTCACATACAAATAGGTGTGTGGGGAAAATTCTTGATTAATGTATCTCGAAATAGAGTTGTGGTAACTGGCAGTTATTGATGCTTGAATGTTACATAAGTAGTGCCATACTGGATCCGGCCGACGGTCCACCAAGTTCAGTGTCCTGTCTCCGACAGCGGCCAATCTCTCTTGGGAGAAGTACCTAACGGGTCACAATGGGCAATCCATTCCCTGTTGTTCCAGCCCCCAACAGTAAGAGGTTACGTTTCCAAAACCTCCTTGGCCAGTAGCCATTAATGGACTTATCCTCCAAGAACTTATCCAATCCCTTTTTAAAGCTAGCTACACTACTAGCCGTGACCATTTCCTCTGGCAGTAAATTCCACAAGTTAATTGTATGCTGAGTGCAAAAACACTCTCTCATTTGTGTTAAATCTGCTGCCAGTTAATTTCATGGAGTGTCCTTGTTCTAGTACCGTTACGGAGGGTAAATAACTGCTCCCTACCTCCCTAAATGTCACAACGGGTAATCCCTTCCCTGTTGTTCCAGCCCCTAACAGTAAGACATTGTGTCTCCAAAACCTACTTGGCTAGTAGCCATTAATAGACCTATCCTCCAAGAATTTAGTCTATCTCTTTTTAAGACTAGCTACGCTACCAGCATTGACCCCTTCAGCTGGCAATACCACAAGTTAATTGTGCACTGAATTAAAAAACAATCTCTCCTGTCAAGTCTCTCTTTATACAGGAGTCGTTCCATACTCTTGATTATTTTGTTGCCCTTCTCTGTACCTTTCCTAGCTCTACTATGTGTTTTTTGAGATGGGGCAACCAGAACAGCACACTGGTGCGGTTGCACTATAGATCTATATAGCAGCATTACAATATTTTCAGTTGTGTTCTTTATCCCTTTCTGAATGATTCCTAACATTCTGCTTGCTTTTTTAACTGCTGCAGCACACTGAGCTGAGGATTTAAATTTATTGTCCCCAATGACTCCAAGAGCCTTTTCCTGAGTGGTAACTCCTAATGTAGAGTCCAGCATATAGTTTGGGCTATTTTTTCCTATATGCATCACTTTGTACTGGTCCACATTAAATTTCATCTGCCATTTGGATGCCCAGTCACCCAGTCTCACACGATCCTTCTGCAATTCTTCCCAGTCTGCTCAGATTTTAACTACCTTGAATAACTGTGTCATCAGCAGATTTGATCACCCCCCTCCCTTCTCCAGATAATTAATGAATATATTAAACCACACTGGTCCCAGTACAGATCCCTGGGGCACTCCACTAGTTACTTCTCCCCACTGTGGAAACTGACCATTTAGTCCTACTCTTTGTTCTACCTTTTTAACCAGTTGTCGATCCATGATAGGACGCTGCCTCTTATCCCATGACTTTTTCATTTCCTCAAGAGTCTCTCATGAGGCACCTTGTCAAACACCTTCTGAAAGTCCAGATACGCTATATTGACCAGCTCACCCGTATCCACATGCTTACTTACACCCTCAAAAAATAGTGAGGCATGACTTCCTCTCCTGAATCGTTGACTCTTCCCCAGTATGCCATGTTTATAAATATGCTCAATAATTCTGTTCTTAACCACTTCCGCCAATTTGCCCGGCACTGACATCAGGCTCACCAGTCTGCAGTTTCCAGCATCACCTCTGGAGCCCTTTTTAAATACTGGTGTTACATTTGCTACCCTCCAGTCCTCTGGTACAGTGGCAGATTTTAGCGATAGGTTGCAAATTACCAATAGTAGATCTGTAACTTCCTATTTAAGTTCCTTCAGAACTGTCCAAACACCTGATGGAATGACCAGGTTTTACATTGCCGGCATAAAGCAAGGAGATCCAGGCTAAGGCAGATCTCCGCCGGGAGCACATGTCACAGCAACAGTGCAGCCACTGAGAACACCCACCTGTCCATCTGAACCCGTTGATAATGCGGGACTTCCAGGAGAGCGCTCCCCGATGACCACAGAGAACGAGGCAATCCCTCAGATAGGCGTGGCCCAGGCCATGTAGGGTTTTAAAGGTGAAAACCAGCACTTTGAATTGGGCCCGGAAGTCAATAGGCAGCCGGTGCAATGCCCAGAGCACTGTTTAAATATGCTCCCTGTGACCCATCCCAGTCAGAAGGTGGGCTGCCACATTGTGCACCAGCTAGAGTCTCCGGACCATCACCATGGACAGCCCCATGTAGAGCACGTTACAGTCATCCAGTATAAAATTGAAGGGAATGGATGGACCTAAGTGGTGGTTAGCTGTTTTGAACTCCTTGTCCATGCTACCTGCTGACCAAGTCACAGAGCACTTCTGCAGAGTATGATGCTTAGAGGTGTGGGCTTCCTTAATTCATTTCTTAATCGTTTTCCACTTTAAAAATATGTTCACTTTTTTGCCAAGCATCTTTCATATGAAGCACAAGCTGGTTTCTTGGAAGTCCTATATCTTATTATCCATGCAAGGCATGTGAAATAAAACCTAAATTACTTTGTGTGTCGCAGTCTGTCAGGTCCCAAAGGCTTGTGTGGAAGATGCATAGGTTGGTTGAACATCTTGCTACTTTTTTAATACACCTGTCTGAATAAGTTTTCTAATTGGCAAGTGTTAAGATTACATTCCTAGTTTTAAAACAAATAGTAATTTCTTTGGTGTTTTTCAGTTAATATTTTTTAACCCTTAAGCATTCTCATGAAAAGAATGAGATTAATTGACTTGTGGGGTACAACCCCAATGCAGATTCAGTAAACAATGACAATTTATTTTAAAACTAGTAATTTTATTTTTAAAAGTAACACAAAAAGGTTCAGACAACATTAACTATGTCTTTGAAATCAATGTATGTGGAAACTGCCGGCAATTTTGAAAAATGCACCCCAGGAACGTAGACATTTGTATTTCAAAAGAGTCTATTTTGGCCCATTGGAAGGAATCTCAGTCATGATGACCCAAAGGCATATGGAGTACAAATATAACCCTCAAGACACCTACAGCCAGTGGAATGACAGTGTGGAAGACTGTGTGTCTGCAGGGGGATGGGTTTGTGTGTGTGTGTGTGTGTGTGTGTGTGTGTGTGTGGCTTCTGTTGTAAAATACATATAATTCCTACTAGCAAGGCGGTGATATTAAAACTTACACGGAAATTAGCAACTTATATGTCTTTATTTAAATGGACCTGAAACTTAGTTTTTAAATAGGTAGAAAGCTAAATTTGACAAAAGAATATTGCCTGAAGCAGGGCTGGCCCTAAATGCGGTGGGGTGGGGATGGAATGAGGGGGCAGGTGCCAGAGTGGGACCTGCATAATGAGCAGCTGGAGAATGTCACCCTTGAGCCCTGCTGAGGTAGCCCTATGACTCCGGCTGGAGATTCCGGGTGGGGGTTGAGGGCTGCCAAGCTACTACAGCTGCTCATTATGCAGGTCCCACTCTGGCAATGATGGGGATGTAGAATTGTATGAATTTAATTTGACATTTCCTTTTGCTAATCTCATTCTGTCCCCACCCCACCACAACTGGCAGCTGCAATGCCACTCCCCCACCCCCGGCATCCTGGTATGGCATTCCTATGGCTCCGGCCAGTGCTTCTGAGACGAGGGAGGGACACGTCTTGGAGAAAGGAGGGAATGAGGTGCCATTGCAGCTGCCAGTTGTGAGAGTCTTGCTCTGGCCCCCCACCTATCTCAGGACCTGCTCCCCGGCCTGGGATATTTTGCGGGGGTCTTTCTCTCCCTCCCCCCCCCCCCCCGTAAGTTTGGTGCAGTTGGTGGGCCTGACCTAAAGTGCCACAGCCAGGGATTTTGGGGTAGTTTCTGACAGCATCATCTATTATGTCTTCCGTTGTGGGAGATGGGGATGTAGAATTGTGTGAATTTAAATTGACATTTCCTTTTGCTAATCTCTTACAGCCTGCATGTTAAAATAATTTAAACAGGCCTCTTTATCTTAAAGTATCTTGAATAGATTTGTCACATATTTCCTTAATGCTACTGAGAGACAGCTGCATAGGGTTCAAACCTGCTGTTACTTGGAGGGCAGGATACTGCTGTGCGTATGGAGTCCTCTTGGAGCTGACCAATGTCCAGATGGAGTAGAACTGATTGAACACAGAGCCAAGCTGCCAAGCATAGGGAACGTTAGGAGGATTGGGGGTATCTTCCACATACATCTGCTAAACCCAGCATTGCACGGCTACAGGGAGCATGATGATGTGTCCTCTGACCATCATTATGCCCTCTGTCTCCTTGGAACTAGGGTAATGTGGACTAGTTCTGCTACATTATTATTTATTATTATTATTATAATCATATAGCGCCAGTCGTGTGACCTGGTGCTGTACAGAACATAGAAATAAATGACCACCTGAGTGAAAGCCGCCTTGCTGGGTGTGATTTTGGGCTTACCATGCTGCGTGTGGATCCTCTTTGCCTCATCGTGCTATCATTTGTGCCATCAGAAGAGTCCAGTACCTGTAGAGGCAACCGCTGGGGAAATAGAAATTTTGGTCAGGGACCCTAAAGCAAGCTTCTGCTCTTACAAAGAAAAAATCCATGCAGAACAGACTGGAACATAGGTCAAGGTGTCAAAATACAGAGGCTGAAAGTTATGCTCTTAAATCCATATTTAGCTCCTAAAGAAGTGCATGACTTTCAAAATGCTGACTATACAGCTATGCCCATTGAGGTTTTCTGCACTTTTGAAAGTTGTCAAAGTATAAGAGTTTAAAAACCTAACTTTAGGCTCTGTGTTCTTTTTTTGAAGGGGGGGGTGGCAGGGAAATTGGTTTTAAGCTTTTATTTGAATGATCAGTTTTCAAAAGATTGTTTTGACCACAGTTTACCTAACCCGAAAGGATGAAGGCCTCTGTCTCTAATCAAGCTCAAATCTGAAGTTCTGGAGACTCTCTGAAACAGTGTTTATGCTAGCCTTGATTTTTTTTTTTTCCTCAGAAATTTCCTCACTATTGCAACTGTTAAAAGTATATAGTCCTGGGGGCGCTAGTGCGCATGTCCCCAGAGTAGAAGGACTTCGTTCAGACTCTGCCCAAGCCATTTGCAAAAGCAGCCTTAAAACAGATAAATGAGGAACAGAAACCTGAAAATAAAGAACCGCGAAAACCTAGGAAGCGAAATGAATCGGATAAACAAGAGAACAGAAAGGCAATCAATAAAAAGATTCTGCAAGCTTCAGCCATCTGAGTGAGAATCTGAGGGAGAGCAGGGGCCCAATACGACGGCCGCCTCCACGGATGAATCTGAAGGGGAGACGGATCAGCTTGCTAATATAACAGCGCTATTAAAAGCGATCAAGAAAGATCTGGATGCTGCAAGAAAAGAACGGGTCAGTCTCAAAGAGGACACTGGCTTCTTGAAAAGATCACAGAAGAGTATGAATAAGCGCATGGATGGGATTGCTGCGAGAGTTGAGCAGGCGGAAGGGAGAATAAGCGCCTCGAAGGATCTAGGTTTAAAAACTGCAGACCAGATCCAGACAATGCAAAACACGGTAAAGTGTTTAACTGCTAAGTGTGAGGACCTGGAAAACAGGAGCTGGAGGTCTAACCTCCGGATCATAGGAGTCAAAGAGGGCGCTGAAAACCCTGATACGAGAGCCTTTATAAGTGAATTGCTGGGCGAGTTGTTCCCCGCTGAAGCTCAGATCCTGGCAACCAGCATAA
Organism: Sphenodon punctatus; assembly: GCA_003113815.1. Classification (NCBI taxonomy): domain Eukaryota; kingdom Metazoa; phylum Chordata; class Lepidosauria; order Sphenodontia; family Sphenodontidae; genus Sphenodon; species Sphenodon punctatus. The sequence goes on along the minus strand of QEPC01007559.1, from coordinate 10,487,826 downwards.
AGAGAGCTCATAGGTCATTAAGACCAAAGCCTAATGAGAGTGATCCCCCGAGAGCTTTGATAGTATAGGAATTTGACTATCAGGACAAAGAGAATCTTCAAGCTGGCCACGCAAAGCCCACAGCTGACATACAAGGAAGACAGTATAAAAATCTACTCTGATCTGTCGCCAGAAACTCAGCAGAGACGCTGTGAGTGGCACAAGTATAGGGATCTGCTCACCAAAAAGGGGATAAAACACCAACTCTGGATACCTGCAAAGTTAGCTTTTAACTATGGTGGAAGAAAGAGGATTTTTACTGAAGTGAAGACGTTTAAAAGTTTCTTGCGTGCTAACCCTGGCTTGGGAGAAGTAGGGGCTGCTGCAGGAGAGGGTTAAACAGTGCCCTGATGGAAAACCTCGGGATCTAACACGCTTGGAAGTTATAGAAATACGGTTTTCATAACAATATTGTTTAACAGTTATGCTTAAAACAGAGACTGAAAGGAAGATTTTTTTTGGGGGGGGGAGAATTTGCAAATGGGCTCATAATGCTTGGTGTGATGGCTCTGACGGTAACAGGCTGTTCTCTTCAACCTGTAAGGGAGGGAGATCTTCCATGTGAGGGCTGGCTCGGAGGGGGGCGGGGGTGTAGGACTCTACCCTAACCGACAGCATCACTTGCTCTAAGCAGAAAGGGAATGGAAAATGGAGGGGAGAAAGGGGAAGGTGGGGGAACAATGGTAGGGATAAGGGAAATAGGGGTATGGGGACCAAAGTGAGAAGCCCAAGGGCTATTGTGGCTGCCAAAAATTCCTATGGCTTAAATAAGTCTGATTTACTTGATAATGGAGTTGACACTCGCCCGGAAGTGAGGGGGGAAGATCCTAACTCTGTTCAGCGGGGAGAACTGTGAGGGGAAAACTGCCTTAATGGCTATGGTAAACTTAGATAGACAAAACATTAAGTACCTCTCTCTGAACAGTAGAAGTCTCAACAGCCAAGTTAAGAGGAGTAGGCTGCTTTACTATCTTAAACAAAGTAGAGCTGATATCTTCTACGTACAAGAAACTCATTTAGTTCAGCCGGACACTAAAAGATTAAAGCACGAACATGTTAAAAAAAAAAAAAAAAAAAAAAAAAAAAAAAGTGCTTTGCCTGTGCCAAAAAGAAAAGAGCAGGTGTAGCCATAGGCTTCTCTCATAGATGCTCATTTGATTGTAAGACGCAAACTAGAGACACTGCGGGTAGATACCTAATATTAGTTGGGGATCTTGATAAAGAAAGAGTCACATTGGTAAACATATATGCCCCTAACGGCAACTCCCTTGACTTATTCAAGAAGGTCATAGATAAAATTGAGGTGAATGAGGGTAATTTGCTGATAATGGGCGATTTCAATACTCCGCTCTCTCCCAGAGAGAGATCATCTTCACGGAAGTTAGACAAATGGCAAGTAGTGGTGGTTCAGCTCTTAAACGACCTGGGGGTAGTTGAGGTAGGCAGGTTCCTCGAACCAAGCCACCGTCAGTATACCTTCTTCTCGGCGAGACATGGCACGTATTCCAAAATTGTGTGCTTAGCAGATGTCATAAACATGCTTCTGAGGTTGTAGCGATGTCTGACCACAATGCCATTAGTATGGAAGTTTGGACAGAAGTAAACAGCACCCTGAAAACAAAATCTGGCTGGGCTTTGCCCAAGAGGTTGCTTCAGAACCCAGTAATACGAGAGAGGATACAGGAAATTTGATCTGAATATCTACAAAACAATGACACTCTGGAAATATCTACGCAAACTATCTGGGAAGCTGCTAAAGCAGTCTTAAGAGGGTAATTTATTGCTGCAGATGCTGCTGTGAGACAAGAAAAGGCAGCTGTGTTAAAAGATTTATATGAGCAAGTAACTGCTCTTGTTCTTAAAAGACAAAAAGATCCCCAATAGTAAAAGGCAAAAACAAATTCTTAAGTTAAACGGGGAAATAAATGTACTAGAGACCGAAAAGACTGCTGCGATACTGTGAAAATCCAAGGCAATGTTTTATGACAAAAGTAATAAGTGTGATAGGCTCTTAGCCAACATGGTCAAACAAAAAATTAATAAAGCCAAGATAGGTGGTATAAAGAAACCTAAAGGCAATCTAGCTTCATCGCAAGTGGAAATAGCGGCCACCTTCAGTGAGTTCTACGAAGGGCTGTATATGTCACAGCAGCCAGACGCAAATGATATACAGAACTTCTTGCAAACAATTAAAATACCTAAGATATGTAGGGAACACAAGGATGCTTTAAATGAAGCCATAACAGAGGAGGTGAAAGAAACTATTAAATCTTTTACTAAAGGTAAAGCAGTGGGACCTGATGGTTTCCCGATAGAATTCTATCAGACGTTCAGAGAGCAATTGACACCTTTATTATGTAGGGTCTATAATGATAAATTAGTCTCCAGTAATATGCCACCCTCTTTTTATAGTGCCAGTGTGGCAATCTGTTTAAAAGAAGGACAGCCAGCTGGTGAATGTGCAAGCTACCGCCCGATATCATTGCTGAACTCTGATTTTAAAATATTTTCTAAAATTCTTGTGACTTGCATATCCACAGTAATTGACCCTGACCAAGTGGGCTTTATGCCATTGAGACTGGGCGCAGATAATGTACGGAAGGCAGTTAATCTGATGCACTACATAAATGAGACTGACATGGAAGCGATGGTGATTTCCATGGATGCGGAGAAAGTTTTTGATCGCACTGAATGTGCTTTCTTATTCAAAACCATGGAAGCTATGGGTTTTGAGGGGAACTTCCTTACGTGGGTCAGAGCGATATATAAAAAAACAATGTTGCAATTAATAATAAACGTCTCGCTCTCAACCCCTCTTGCACTGCATAGAGGCACTCAACAAGGATGTCCCCTATCTCCTTTGCTTTTTAATATTGCACTGGAGCCGCTAGCAATTGCAGTTAGACAGGACAATGAAATCCAAGGGGTGCAGATTGACAAGTCCAGCATAAGCTGGCACTTTATGCTGATGATATGCTGGTGTTTTTAACAAATATGGAAAAATCAATTCCCAGGCTTACGAAATTAATCACAAATTTTGGTGCTTTGTCGGGATACAAGATCAATTTACATAAGTCCTCGGCTATGCTATATGCGCAATCAAAGAAAAGATACGACAGTCTATCTAAAATAGCCACATTCAAATTGGAAACCGATTAATCCCCAAGTATTTAATTTTATCTAACAAGACAAGTGAGCAATTTATATACTGGTTATTATCCAGAGATCCTGGACAAAGTCAGTGGCATGATGGATTCTTGGGTATCGCTCACGTGCTCTTGGTTGGGGAGTATCAATTTATTTAAAATGGTAGTCATGCCCAAAGTTTTATACAAATTCTTGGTACTCCCGATAAAGATCCCACAGATATTCTTTAAAAATATAGAAAAGATGATGATAAAAATTGATATGGCATAATAAAAGACCCCGAACAAACCAATATAATCTCAAAGTAGGAAAAGATAAAGGGGGTATCAACATGCCTGATCATGCTGTCCTATTATAAGGCAGCTGTAGTCCGAACGACCAGGTACTGGTTTCAGAATTCGTCAAATAACAAGTGGGTTGTCATAGAAAAATATTTATTGAGGGTGGAGAATTTCCAGGAAAATTTGGTTACCCTTGCTGTCCCGGAGCAGGGTTCTTTGGAAAAGCACCCTTTTGCTGGGATCGCCTGGAAGACATGGTCCCAAATCTGTGATAAAATCGAAACTGGTAGGGTACTCTCTCCCTTATTACCAATACTCAATGAGGACTTGATACGCTCCCTAGGAACTAAGAAAATCTTAATAGCCCTGAACGAAAAAAACATAAGTCAGGCTAAGGACCTGTTTGTTGGGGTTAAATTTAGAACCAGAGAGGACTTGGAGAGAGTGCTTGGTACTCCTATTAACTTTCTTCAGTACCAACAGCTCCGGAGCTTTTTTACAAGCTCCCAAAAAAGAGCTCATGCTATACAAGACCAATAAAAGCAATAGAAGCTATAACTTTGACGAAGGCTAAAACTAGAGGTTTACTTTCGCGAATTTACACTGAAATTAAAAGGATTATGTTTAAGCCTAGAAATAAATACATAGACAAGTGGTGCAAGGACTGTGAGTTTAGTGAGCAGGATAAAGTGCAGATTTGGTTATGTATGAATAGAAGCTCCAGGTCATTGGCAGTCACTGAAATACAAATAAAAACCACAATGAGACCCTTCTTTTACACCAAATAGAATAGCTAAATGTTCTGGAACAACGTCAAATTTGTGTTGGAAAAAATGCGGGGAAGTGGGAGATATCATCCATCATCTATGGAAGTGCCCGAAGCTGAAACCCTTTTGGTCAAATATATGGGAGATGGTCAGAAACATTACGGGGCTGGGTTTACCTTTTGAATCGAAAATTGCTCTGCTGGGTGTGTATCCTAAACTACCCTTATTGGGCAATCATAAGTCTGCTGGTAAGCACATATTTTCTGCTGCGATTAATGTTATTGTTAGAAAATGGAAAAACCCACAGACCCCTACAATGAAGGAATGGATTCAGATGATTTGGTATATAATGTCGATGGAGAAGGTTATCGCAGATGCCAAGGGAGAACTGGAGACCTTCTACAAAGACTGCTTCGGAATGCTTCAAGAGACTCAAAGCTGATTCAGATATGGATACAAAAATTGACCCTGTTTGGATTACACGTATATATTAAAATATCTGGAGGCTAAAATAAGCCGCATGATGATGCCAACTGGAAGGGTTTGGTAGCTCACTCTGGAGGGTGGGGGGGTCGGGGTGGGAACATGGGATTTCTGGTAATGGAGGGAAGCAGGGAAATAGGGTGGTTCTCATTGGGCTAAGAGCTGTATTGGTGATCTTATGCAGTGTATTGTTAAATGCAACAAATGTGATTGTTTTACCAAAACTGTATGGAAGCTTTTGAAAAAAGGAAAATAAAGATTTTTATTTTTTCCCCCCAAGTGTATAGTCCTTACGTTTTTGTAAAACTACTCCGATGAGGTCTTGGTGAAAATGTGGTTTCTTTTGTTTTCGTTTTGGTAGCACTACACTGGTGGAATATGGATTCCTACAATAACAAAACCACTTACTTAGGCAGTGAAGCACATTGCAAAATCCCATACTGAATGAATGACTATCCCAAGCACAGAGGCACCAACTGCATCAGGCTCTTTTCGATAGACCTGGAGAGGGACTGGGAATGTTTTGAGACTTAAATATGGTTCCATGGCCCCAAAAAGCAACAAAGACAAGCAGAGTATAGCAGACAGCAATTTATTTACATTTTTATTCTGCCCTATCCCAAGAGTTGGTTACAATACCTAAATATATAATACACAAATAAAAGCCAATTAAAATCTCCTGTCCCATGAATCCCCAAACACTATCCCCTCCTGCCAAATGCCTGGCCAAACAGAAAAATCTTACTTTGCCTCCATATAATTAGCAGGCTTGGGCTTAAACAAACGTCTGCGGAAGGAAGTTCTATAATTGTGGAGCAGCCACTGAGAAGGCTTCTCTGAAGGCCCCTGTTGTATGAACTTGGTAGACAGTGGATCGTAGGTAGATTGTACATGCAAGAGGGTTCTCCCAGCTGACCTCTGAGACCGTGACTAGAGATAAGAGAGGAGATGATCTTTCAGATATTTTATTTAAATGTATTGTTCCAGTCTATTCTGAGGGTTCAGCACAGGTTACATCACACAAAATGAAATTAAAAATAGACAAAACTGAAACAAGTTAAAAACTCTTCTCCCAGACCCCACTTGCCTTGGAGACTGTAATGGGATATGAAGAAGGAGGTGGTCTTTCAGTTATGTAGGGTAGACCATTTAGGACTTCATAGGTCAAAACCAGCATCTTCAATTGTGTCTGGAAAGTTATTGGGAGCCAGTGCAGTGTACTGCATTAAAGTGCAGTAATGTGGAGCTAGCCACACTACACCACTGGAACACTGGTGAAATTTTGACAAGAGCGGATATCTGTAATAAACTGAATTGAATTGGAACACGTGTAATGTGCTTCTGGTGACCCACCCCTTACAGAAGGCAGGCTGCTGTGTTCTGCATCAGCTGCAGCTTCCAAACAGTCATCGCACAGAATGCATTGCAGTAGTCTATCCTTGAGGTTACATAGGCATGGGTGATGGTGGCCAAGCCTGATAGAAAGGGACACTGCCTTCTCACCAGATGAAGTTGGTGGAAAGCACTCCTGGCCACTGCAGCAAGCTGATAGTCTGGCACAGCAGTGGGCCCAGGAGGATCCGGAGGTTGCCAAACTCCGTGATCAAGGGGGGTGGCCCCTGTCAATGGCAGGCATCCATATGCCCCAAGTCATAAAGCCAACCCACCATCCTCTCTTCACTCTTGTCTGAATTCAGTTTCAGTTAGCAGGCACACCTCCAATCCCCAACAGCAGCCAGGCACTGCCTTTGAAATCATGGACTTATCTGAAGATTGCATGGCCCCACTTGAATTTATTCCTGACACAGTTTGGCAATCTCCAGACCAGAGATTTTTATATTGAGAGCCAGTGTGGTGTAATGTCTAAGTGCACATTACTTGGATCAGGAGGTAGGGGGGACCCCACTTCAAGTATGTCCTTCGCCAGAAACTCACTGGGTGACCTTAGACCAGTCACGATATTCTCTCAGCCCTAACCCACAGGGTTGTTGTGAGGATTAAATGTTGTGTTTATTAGTTATATGTGAAGTGCTCAGAGTGCCATGGCAGGGGGGCGCTGTGTAAAAATAAAGCTTATTATTGTGGACCCAGACTCGGTGAGCGCTCAGTAGCAATAGCAGGCAGCCTAAGAAGTGCCATTTATTGGGTCAGACCAATGTTCCATCTAGCCCAGAATTCTCTGACAGTGAGCGTCTTTAGACATAACAGAGATCAGGTGTCAAAACTCCTAAACATGTGTTTGACTGTTGTGTATAAGCACCATAACAATCTCAACACCAATTTGGCCACCCATTGAACACCATTGCATCACAAGGACAATTTATATGTTTTGGCTGAATACATGGCCAACGCTGTGTCTAATGATATAGCGTGGCATATTAACAGGTACAATACGGGGAACGAGGCGACAGCACTTGCGTGCTGAAATCGGGTGGCAAGCAAAACACCTATTTGCCCCAAGATGGGCTGTGTGTCTAAGCAGCGCCACATGGTGAACATAGGGTCAAACCTGTGTTCATATCAAGGGCAGAACACCCATTCAGACACCCATTGACGTTATGTCTAAAGACACCCGGTGGCCAGTCTCGCTTGCCTCAGGGGAGTACGCAAGTGGTTGCAATGGAATAATCAATTTCCTGCCATCCCCCCCAGCTCCTGACAGTCAAGGATCTTGACCAACCTATCTAGTAGCCCTTAATAGACCTGGTTTTCAAAATGCAGCCAGTCTTTTTAAAGCCAGCTACGCTACGGGCCTGCACAACATCCTCCAGCAGTGATTTCCACAAATTTATTGTACACTCAGTGACAAAGTACTTCCTTTTTATTTGTTTTAAATCTGTTCTCAGTCAACTTCATGGAGCGAGCCCTGGTTCTGTTCTTTTTAGAAAGGGCAAATAGTAGCTCCTTACCTACTTGTTACACACCTTTCATGATCTTGTAGCACTAGCAGAGGACAGAGCAAATGATATTTTCAGTTCTCAGATTTAGATTTTGAATTAAATCGGCATTATTTTCAATTGTACATAGTAGAATTTTTTCCTTGAATTTGTAATAGTTCGTTGAAGAAGTCTCCCTTTTAGCTCTCTGGGTTAGACAGGTGATGGTAGCGAAATTTTTAAATAACTTTAAAACAAGAGCAAAATTAAACATGTAAGAAGACATGCTAACAAGCAGGAAAAACAGCCTAGGTGCCCTGAACAAGCAAAATGCAAAGCAGTGCCTCAGAAGACCCAACACTATTTCAGGGAACTTGGAGAAGATGAGATACCTACTCAAAAATGGAGCAAATGTGGTTTGGTTTTTAGCCAACAAACGTCTTCATTGCTCATGGACAAGTGGGCAAAACCATTTTTTCCCCTTGGCTTGCTCCCCTGTCTATTTTTCAGTTGAGAAAGGAAGGAAATAGTATTTTTTCAGTTATATTATTATTATTCCCAATCTCAACAAAAAATAAATTCTGTCATTATTAATTGACTCCTAAACTTGGGCCTTTTTGAGCAGTGATTCAGCCAACAGCTATTATGACCATTGTAAATTAAGGTTTTCATTGAACTCTACTAATTCCCACTAATGGCTTGACGTGCCAGTGTGAATTACTGACTTCAGAAAAAGAACAAACCGAATAAAATAAGATCGGTTACTGCATTTCATAATTCTGTTTGTTTTACAAGTGTAATTAAATTTAATGACATATATTCAGAGTATACTAGTAAAATGCTCTGTGTTGTGTCTGGGTGGGGAGGGGGGAAGCAAATGCAATCATAGAAGTATGAGGCATTGCTGTGGTGTGAAATGGGGAGAGTGCACTACTTATCTGCATGCTTTCCATGTGTCCAAACACTAACAGTGTACACGAACAGGACTTATTAGCTGGAGTGTCAAATCTACCAAGCAGATGGGCTGGGGGTGGTTTGGCTGCGAGAGCCGGTCGCAGTGCTCTGGTGGAAAACACCAGAAATGCTGGAAAAGAGTCCCTAGTGCTGCTCAGGAACTTCACATTTATCTGGCAAGAGCTCTTAAGTGCTCTCTCATAGGATAAGAGTGAAAAACATATAACGTAGGAATCATTTGTCAGTATAGTTCTCCCGAATATACCAGAAAATTTATTGTGCCTTTTATGTTGATTAACCAACAAAACTCACAGTAGTCACAAACTAATCTCCACCTTCCACCTCAGGGGTTGTAGTGAAACACTGAAGGATAGGTATTTACGATATGTGAGGCCCAAGCCGTGTAGTGCTTTAAAAGTCAATACTAGGGCTGAAATGAGATCTTGCAAAAGCAGGAAATCTTGACAAAATTCGAGTGCAGAGTTCATCCTGGGAGAAACAGAGTTCCAGAGGGGTTCTGGAATGCTCTTGGGAATATACCCGTTGACCTCGTTGGCCACTCCATGGATGACGTCGCAGGCTTGTGGAATGCCTGGCTGAGGCCATCGATCGGGTGACTCCTAGGCGTCCACTTCCAGCGAGTCAGGTCCGCAGGTTCCCGTGGTTTACGGAGGACTTGGGATTTCTGAAGTGTGAAGTGAGGCAGAGTGCCAGCGGCACCACGCTTGCATCGGTTGCAGCACAGAGCATTTTTAAGTCCAATGCTGTGGTGGTGAGGGCAGCAAAGAAGTGGCTCATCAGCTCCAGGTGCATTTGGACGGCATCAGTTTTCTTGATCCCACACAGTCGGGCTTTTGCCCAGGTTATGGCGTGGAGACAGCGCTTGTGGCCTTGGTTGACAACCTCCTCATAGAGTTGGACAAGAGTTGTATGACCCTGTTAGTCGTACTAGATCTATTGGCGGCCTTCGACACTGTTAACCGTAAGTTGTTGGTGACTCGTCTGAGGGACCTGGCGGGAGTGGACAGAACCATTTTACATTGGTTCCGTTCCTATCTCGCAGATAGATCCGAGCAGGTGGTGCTAGAAAACTATACTTCGTCCCCTGCTGGCCTCCTGTGTGGAGTCCCACAGGGTTCCATTTTGTCCCCTCTCTTGTTTAACGTGTATATGAAGCCGCTTGGGGAGGTCATGCGCAGCTGGGGCTTCTGCTGTCATCACTATGCGGATGACGTTCAGCTGTATCACATTTTCATCTGACTGGGACCCTGCTGTCTCCTTGCTGCCACAGTGCCTGACCGCTGTGGGGGATTGGATGAGGTTGAGCCGATTTGACGCTCCGTCCCAATAAGACAGAGGTGATGCTAGTTGGCGGGACTGGTGATCTTGGTGAGGAGGTCTCCCCAGTTATTGGAGACGTCCATCCTCCTTTGGTTCTATCTCTGCAAAGCCTAGAGGTGCTCCTGGTTTCCGAGACAAGACTGTTGCAATGCGCGCTATGTGGGGCTGCCCACGATGACGGTTCAGAAGCTGCAGCTAGTGCAGAATGTGGCGGCCCGTCTCCTTACTGGGACGGGCCACAGGGAACATATAACACCTCTGCTCCGAGCAGTGCACTGGCTGCCTATTGTCTTCCGAGCCCAATTCAAGGTGCTGGTATTGACCTTTAAACCCCTTCACGGTCTAAGCTCTACTTATCTGAGTGATTGCTTCACCCCCCTGGGCCCCTGGTTGGCCCCTGCGGTCGTCCAGGTGTGCTCTCCTAGAAGTTCCGTGTTACCGGCGGTTTCGGATTAACAGGAGGGCATTCTCAGAAGCTGCGCCATTGCTTTGAAACTCCCTTCCAGTAGCGGTTCGCCTCAGCCCAAATCTTCTCTCCTTCCAACAAAATTGTAAGACCTGGCTTTTCCGCCAGGCGTTTGGCAGGGGAGGAGAAGAGGGTGGGATAATTATGTCGGGGTAAAAATTTTTGTGGGGGGGTTGCACTGTGGGTTTTATTTTGCACATGATTATAGAGTTTTAATGAAAAATACATTTTATATTTTACACTGTTTTTATTATGAATTTTGTGAGCCGCCCCAAGTCGCTTGTGGTGAGAGGGGCAAGGTAAAAATGTACAAATAAATAAATATAAATAAACCAAGCACTGAGATATCTTCGCCAAGCTCTAGAAGAGGGAACAAAAAATAAATCACTTCACATGTACAAAATGTCCACTACTCCCAACCAAAATGGTGGCGATAGTGTCACTACCATTTTGGTTAAGGGAAGCAGCCATTTCATGCTGGTGCAATGATATTTCCCTTTGAGAACTTGGACCAGAATGGTCCTAGTGCTCAACATAATGAGAAATACTCATGAGCAGAAATTGAGCTGCTTGTTTCACTCCTAGTCAAAACCAGCACCTTGAATTGTGCCCAGAAAGCTATAGGAAGCCAGCACAGGCCCTGAAAGGAGCTGGTCTGCCGCATTCTGCACCAGTTGCAGCTTCCAAACAGTCATCGAGGGCTGCCCCGCATAGAGCACATTTGAAGTAATCTAGTCTTGAGGTGATGAAAGCATGGATGATGGTGTCCAGGTCTGAATTGGAAAGACAGGGCCACAGCCTCCTCTCAAGATGGAGTTGGTGAAAAGTGCTCCTGGCCACTACTGCAACCTGACAATCCAGGTGTAGCAAGGGGTCCAGAAGCACTCATGACTGTGAACCTGAGTAACTAGAGGGGGCCGGACTGCCTCAACGACAGGGGTTCCAATCCCCTCCAAGTCACAGGGTCAGCCAATTATCATAACTTCAGTCTTGTCTGGATTCAGTTTCAGTCATTCACCCTCATCCAGTCCCCAGCAGCATTGGGTAAGCCTGAGGCGCTTTTCAAATGAGAACTTGTGTGGGGGTGTGTTCCCATGGACTTCCACCCATCTCCATGCATGGAAAATCCGCCATTGGCACCTGTTGCTCCGTGCGTAGGTGATGGGTGGAGGTCGGTGGAGAATGGGAGAGTGCACGCATCCCCGCCCACCGCCCGTGATATTCCCACGGGTGCCCACCCGTCCCCACCGCAGTGTTTGCATGGGCTCCCCACCCCCCCAACCCGCACGTGTGCAGGCGGGGGGGAGGGAGCGGTGCCCATGTGAAAAGGGCCTGAGATTGCAGGACCTGTTTTGGATGAAAAGGAGAGGTAGAGCTGGATGTCATCAGAATGTTGATGGCACTTTACGCCATGGATGGAGCCATGTGGGACACCTCTGTGGAAGTCCCAAGGCGATAACCAGCAGTCTCCCATCACCACCTGCTGGGACCTCCCCAATGGGAATGAACAGAACCATTCAAGAGCAGTCCTGCGCACTCCTGCAAAGTCCTACAGTCATACACCTCATGATCAATTGTGTCAAAGGCCACTGAAAGATCTAACGAGATCAGCAGGGTGCAGTTCCCTTTGTCAATCTCCAGGCGTAGATCATCAACCAAGGCCACAAGCACGGTTTCTGTGCTATACTCCAGACAAAAACCTTACTGGAATGGGTTCAGGAATCCAATAGCATCAAGATGAACCCGAAGCTGCTGGGCAAATACCCATTCAGTAACCTTCCCTAAAAAGGGAAGGTTAGAGACAGGGTGATATCTGGCTGGGGAGTCGGTGTCCAAAGATGGTTTCTCAAGCAGGGACCGGACCATCTTAGGGTTTTTTAAGGGTGTCCAACAACCTACTATCCTGAAGGGAGGCGTTGACAACCCCAGCCAGCAACGGCCCTAATGTCTCCTAGCTGGCTTTTACCAGCCAGGCTGGGCAAAGATCCAATTCACAACTGGTTACTCGCATTGTTCCAAGCACATCCTCAGCATCAGTGTGTGACATGAATTGAAACCAATCAAAACAAACAAAACAAGGCTGAGCTTCCACAGCCCCAACTTTGACTCTGCAGGTAAAATAGCACTACCCAAGTTGTGGTGTATACCAGCTATTTTTATCTGCAAAGTATTTAATAAAAATGTCTTAAAGGGAAATAATAAGATAATTGACACTGAAGTTTATTTGAAGGCTAGAAGAGATTATAAGTCCCTCCTGAAGAGGAAGAAACAGGCTCATATTGAAGAGGCCTGGTTGGCCCTTGAGTATGGCAGCACGAGATAATAATTTAGCCCTGTTTTGGAAAATTATTAATCGATCAAGAGCTCTGACCTCCTCAGCAGATGGAGCATATGTTGCAGCCAACAAGTAGGAGTCTCACTTCCAAGCCCTTTTTTCTATGCAGCCACCTTCAGTATCGGACCGAGTCCTCTTGCCTATTGATCACTTTCCAGGTTGGCCCCCGGTAACAGCAGAGGAAGTTGAACCTCGAATCCTGCAGTTAAAATCAAATAAAGCTCCAGGTACGGACTTTATTCCAGCGGAGGTATTAAAGAGTAATGTCTCTTGAGCCCCTGTATTAGCGGCTTTATTTACGGCCATTAATGACTCCAGGCGATTTCCTAGGGCAGGGGTGGGGAAAATCAGGCCCGGGGGCCAAATGCGGCTTGCAGCAAGTTTTTATGTGGCCCCTTTCCACTTCCTGGATCTAGCCCTTGGATCCAGTTCTTGCCTCCGATCACTGAAAAACTGAGCTCAAGGGAAGGGGGCAGAAATCCTTGTTTTAATTTAATAAACAATGCAAACAAGAATAGGGGACAGATTCCATGGCACAAATCCATGATTTGGGCCCCCTTTTTCCTTGAGTGCATCTCTTAAGCACACCTGCCCCAACGTCTGTGCGGCCCTCGGAGTTTGTGCAAGCTTTCCCCACCCCTGTCCTAGGGATTGGCTTAAAGGCATAGTAGTGCCAATTTTTAAGAAAGGTGAGGCTAGTGATCCAGCTAACTATAGACCTAGAAGTCTTCTCTGTGTAACTGGGAAACTTTATACTAAATTTCTCCTTCAGAGACTGATTGCCTGGGTGGAGCAGGAAGGGATTCTTGGTCAAGAGCAGAGAGGGTTTCGTAAAGGGAGGTCTACCTTAGATCATATATTCATTCTAAACCAGTTAATAACCAAATACGCTTGAGCTAAGGCCAGTTCTGTTTTATACCTTTGCTTTGTTGACCACTTTTGATACGATCAATAGGGAACGGTACAAACCACCATTGATCATAGATTGCTTTTTTATTGTGTCCCTACATCAAGGGACCACTCTACAGGTTTCCATAGGCTGTCCAGGTTTGCTGTCTAACCCAGTGCCTACTGTTAGAGGAGTATGCCAGGGGTGTTTTCTGGCCCCTCTGCTCTTTAATATTTATATTAATGGGGTTACCGATGAGTTGAGAGATCCATCTTTTCATCCTGTGTCTTTGGGTTCTGTTTCCCTTTCAGTCATGCTTTATGCAGATGATACGATTTTAGTTTCTTTCACTCAAATTGGGCTGAGATACTTAATGAAAATTTTCTCTACTTTTTGCTCCCAGGAGCATCTGGCTATCAGACTAAAATCATGTTAGTGGGCAAATCGTGAGCTCCTTATAGATGGTATATGAATGATCAACCAATAGAACAGGTTTCCTTCTATAAGTACTTGGGGGGTTGCTTTCTCGCAATCGGCTTTGTGGTCCCTACATATTAAGACTATGAAAATCCAGGCTAATTGTACTTGCAGGGGGATATATACGTTTCTATTTTTCTAAGGGTGGGGGGGAAATGGTCCTGGACAGACACCAAGGTTGGAAAAACTCAAACAAACAGAGGCTTAAAATAAACATCCTTTACTACTCAGGCAGTTGAAAACTACTCTGGGGCAATACTGGGTACCTACATATGCCTCCAATACAGCCATGTATTAGTCCCAAAATGTCTCAAACGTACAATAGCTGCAAAGAAATACATACATCAATAACAACAGATAACTGAATCTTATATTGGGATATGCACATAAGCTAAACAAAATAAATTAGTGCTTTATTAATAATTTTTAATAAAGAACTAATTTATTAATAAATTAATATGGGGGCCATCTCTTATTAGTGACTTGGATATATTTATTTTACAAATTTTTACCCTGCCCCTCCTGCCAAAGCAGCTTGAGGCAGCTAACAAATACAAAAGTTAAAAATACAATATAAATATAATAAATACAAAAATACATATAAAAACATAAAACAGTACAATCCAATTATTAAAAAATAAACAAAACACCACCACCACCCCCTCCATCTCCCTCACTGAAAGCCTGGCGGAACAGCCATTTCTTACATTGTTGGTGAAAGGAGGGGAGATCTGGGGCCACCCGGAGGTCCACTGAAAGGGAGTTCCACAGCCTAGGTGCAGCCACCAAGAACACCCTCTCCATAGTCGCCTCTCGAACCACTCAGAGGTCTTCGAGAAAGGCGCTTGGCAGATAGCAGGGGTCAATTCAGAAACCAGGGGGTGGTCCCGCAGATAGGTGGGGCCCAGGCCATATAGGACTTATAGGTAAGCACCAACACCTTGAATCAGGCCTGGAAGACTATTGGCAGCCAGCGCAGAGCTCAGAGCACTGGTGTAATGTGATCACGGTCAGGGCCGGCCCCAGGCATGTGCCACATGTGTGACCGCACATGGCCCTGGGGTCCCGCACTAGCCTGGCTGGGCAGCAGGCTGCAGACAGCTTCTCCCCCAATAAGTGATTCTTCCTCCTCTCCCTGGCTCCAGACCCCATCCCTCACCTGCCTCTCCCTCCTAGGAGCACTGCAGCAGCAGCAGCAGCAGCGGGGACTGGGAGATAGCTCCTCCCCTCCCCGTATGCTGATCAGAAGGTTGTAGCCTTGTAAAGAAGGTTCTTCAAGATGGCTCCCAACATTCTCACAACTGGGTTCTCCATGCTTACCCTATTCGAATAATAGACCACATGATGGTCTCAAGCTCCTCTAGTATAAAAAGCACTGACTCGCCCCCTCAGAATGACAGTGCATGGATGGGGCATGCACACGGCTGCACACGCATCCCCGCTCACCCACCACTCATCCACACCCACATAGTAACCACTGTTTCCCCCGGTTGCTCCTTGCGTGGGGACGAGTGGGGAGGGGGTGTGAGTGGGGATGCGTGTTAGGCGGGCACACACGTACCGTCACTCACCATGGGCGCATGCACCGCGTCGTTCACGGAGTTCACGCACCCATGAACACACAGAAATCTGCGTGTTCATGGCTGGGAGAGGCCCGTGTAAAAAGAGCCACATTCTCTGTCTTATGCTATCTTACGTAGGAATATTTGATGTAAAGCAATATCTATTCTGTCTTGGAAAATAAATCTGCAAATATGGTTCTGAGATTATTATGGCTGCTATTTCATTAACTCTTCTTAATTAAGTTATTGCCAACAGGAATACTGTCTTTAAACCCGCACCCCATAACCAGTTAATTTGCGTCCCCTTATAATCAATTCACGCCGCCCCGTGGGCACAAATTAGATGGTTATGGGTGGGGACAGCGTGAATTGATTATATGGGGGCGGGGGCGCAAATGAACTGGTTTTGGGGTGGGTGCAGCATGAACTGATTATGGGGGTACAACTGAACTGGTCATATGTCTCTTTTTATGGCATAATGTGCTTAATAAGCTAGCTGCATTTTGGGTGTCTTGTGTGTGTGATAGCAGCACCTCTGGACTGGTCGCACCGCATACGTGCACAAAGCACAGGCGGCACTGGCAGCAAGAAGCAACAGGCCCTGGAGGCCAGACTGGCTAAGCTCATCCCCTCCCCCAGTAAGGCAGTGGACGCAGTCAGTCTCTCTGTGCCTGCCTCGCTGCCCGCTTGGCTGCCCCTGCAATGGAACCACTCCTGGGGAGCGGTGGTAGACGCTTGGCTGGGGAAGCGGGGGAAGCATTGGGAGGCCATGCTTCTCCATGGTTGCTCAGAGGGGTGGAGAATGGGAATCCTTCCTGTCCAGAGGGAGTAAGTTTCATGTAAATTTATACATTTGCATAATTAGGTGGGGGCTAATTATGCAAATTAGGCCCCACACCAAGACTTCGCACATGGCCTCACAAACCCTGGGGCCGGCCCTGATCATGGTGACCCATCCCCGTTAGGAGGTGGGCTGCTGCATTCCGCACCAGCTGCAGTCTCCGAACCATCGCCAGCCCCACATAGAGCATGTTACAATAGTCTAGTCTTGAGGTGATAAAAGCATGGATGATAGTGGCCAGGTTGGAGTCCAAGACAAACAGCCAAAGCCACTGCACCAGATGTAATTAGCAAAATGCACTCATCACCACAGTCCCCACCTGAAGATCCAGGCGGAGCTGGGAATCGAGGAGCACTCCCAGACTATGAACCTGGGAGACCAGAGGGCAGCAAACCCCATCAATGACAGTTTGGGGAGGGGGCGACAATGATGTAGCTCAGGGATGCTCAACTTGATTTGTGCCAAGGGCCAGAAAATTTGGTTTGGACCCAACCAGGTCCCTCCCCCAGTTTGCATACCCCACCCCCTAGCAGTGAGGAGCTGGGGCTGGAGACCGGGTGGCAGAAGCAACAGAGAGGGGCATCGCTCGCCAAATTGGCTATTCTAAAATACTGGCTCCGTTTATATTTTGGTGATCCTGTGGGCCTTTTACATGAAGCTTTTACTTTACCAATTGTTAGGGGTGCCTGGGAGAACAGTATAACCCAGTTATTAGCTCATCTAGGCTTTTCTATGGAATCTTTTGCTCTCATGACGTACCCTAAAGCGCTCAGTATAATTAAATCCTGCCTTTTTGATCAGGAGAATCAAATACTTAAAAGAAGCTACTGCTGCCCAGAAGGTGGCTGTGGTTTATAAGGCTTTTGAAGTCCAATCTGCTGGTGCCTCCTATTTATTGCTAGTACCCAGCTGGTCCCAGAAGGTGGCTTTCACAATAGCAAGTTTTAGCTTGTTACGGTCTTCAATAGTCGAGGGTAGCAGCGGCAGAGTTCCCTACAAAATGAGATTTTGCACGTTTTGCCAACACCAGATTGTGGAATCTATAGCGCATATTATTCTTGATTTGCTGTTTATATGTTGAAATTCGTGTCGCTATTTTAGAGCCTATAGTCATGAGATTTGGGCCCTGTACACAGCTTGAGGCTCTCGTGGTACTAATAGGTGACTTGGATGCCACCTCCATAACTAGGCAAGTTGCAAAATTTTGTGCTTCAGAATAAGCTGCTTTTGTGCTTCTTAATCAAAATAAAAAGGCCTGTTCTCCATGGGACAGATTAAAACTGGCTGGATTGCATGTTTCATTTCTGAATTATGTTTATCTTTCCTTTATCTGTTTTGTGGAGTTTTGTTACATTTTGTGTTGGCATGTTGCTATCATAATAAAGGTTATTTGGATTTGGATACAATTGGTGATAAATGATTCTAGTTCATGGGGGAGAGAGACTGGATTAATTGGGCCATTCACCACCCAGAACAGCTCCGGAGAACGGGACTTTGCAGATGCTATGATAGCGGAGAAGAAAGTTTCTTCACCGCCATCATAGCTACGGCATAGCCCTTCAAAAATGTCCAGATGCTGTTGAGATGGCCTGAATTTTAAAGAAAGTTGCTCTTTACCATCAGTGCTGAATAGGCTGAATGTCCTTTTCCTTCAAGATTTTTCTAATACGTAATAATTGATTTTTAGATAATGAACTTCAATGGAAAGCTCCTTTCTACTTCATTCAAGGAGCAGATCCTCAATTTGGGCTGATGAAAGCCTGGTCAATCGGAAACTGTGATCACGGAGGTGATGATTGGAAACCAGAGATCAAGTTAACCGAGCAGGCTGTGGAAGCCATTAACCAGCTAAACCCCAAGCCTAAGTTCTTTGTGCTGTGTGGTGATCTCATACACGGCATGCCAGGTAAGCGTGTTAAAAATATAGTCCGGTGTCTGGCTTTACCAATGTTGAAACGTGAGTTGATATGTTTAGCTTTATTTTACTAGTCAGAGTGTAGGGTGCTTTTATTGGTATGGTATTGCTAAAGATATATTTGACCTCTGTCTTTTGCCCCCAGCTGTAATCCCTTTCTATAGCACAGGAAAAGCCTGTTTGCATGAAATAAAATGTTTAAGAGGACACTTAAAAGTTCTTTCGCTACAAGAATTACTTTCATAAACTATGTAGAGACTCTAGCTGGGGGCAGAAAAAGGTTGGAAAAAGAATAGCCCTTGGCTCTGAGTAACTATAGGAAATTGAGCTTGGGTCCTAATGATGTGTCTTCAACAAGTTTCTAATGTGTAATAAGCTATATTACTTTTAGCAAGATGGGTCTATCATTTGAAGCTCCTCAGGTCTGACAATTTGGAATAAAATTCTCCTTCAACAAGTCTCTTGAAATGGTGTTGCTATAATTAGATCTGACATAACCAGGTAGAAGACAGCATATTGAAAGATGACTTACAAGACTCTTGTTTCCTTTTTCTTTATCTGTCCTGTTTACTTTAACATAACTCTTCTGTATTAATAATAATATAATATTTTTAACTGACTAGCAATAATTTTATGGCCCATGAATCCAGTCCTTACAATCAAGCACTGAAAAAGTGATCTCGGAGAAATGGAGTGGAGATGAGGGCATGCACTCAAGGATAGCAGATGGATCCATGACATCCATCCATGATAGAGGGTGTTAACAAATGTGGTTGCTCTTTGGGTGCCCCCTTCTCTCTTCAACACCCACCCCCCAGGCTCTGCATGGGACCAAAAGAGACGGGCATTCTCCCTGCTGCGGTCTGCCCATGCGTTTCCCCCCCCCCCCCCTCTACCATTAGAGTTGCAGTCACCCAACATGCTAGGCTGGCACCCGCAACTCCATGGTACAGAACACACACGCGTGCCCCAACAGACAGAGGACACAAGGCAGATGCATGGGTTCCCCATGGCCTCTTCACCACACAGGAGGTGGCCCGTGGCAGTTGCTTCAGATCTGCCTGCACAGCGGGCTTCACATTTCCTGGGTTGATGCCATGTGTAGAGGCCCCAGAGCAAACACCAGGTGGCCCCAAACCAAACAAACAGGTGAATCTGAGCTAATGGGGGCAAAATGGAGCAGCATCTCATTTGTTAACACCCAGAGAACCCCCTGTTCCTGCCCCAACTCCTGTCCGCCCATGGAGCTTGTATTAATTTTTAAATGGTCCAAAATAGGTTAACGTGAATATTGTTTGGCGAACAGAACAGAAAACATTTAAAACTAGAATGTTTAGACTGACTTAAAGTAACATTAAGATGCTGGCTAGCATAGTAAATTGGCCAGAGAAAACAATTGTTTACCTGTAGGTCACTTTTTGGTTTACTTTTTGAACAGCAGTACAGATATAGGTGTTTTAGCTATCCTCTCATGTATCTCCTTTCAGTCCTTATATTTTATTATTTTTCCTTCTTTTCTTTTTTTCTTTTTGTTTTCGCTAGGGATCAGCAGTTGGTTTGATTTTTGTTTTTGTTTTGTTTTGTTTTTACAAACGGATTCTTTTGTTGCTATTTCATTATCTACCCTCAATCTTTTGAGTTAATCTAGAGTGCCCGAATTGCCCCGGCCCTGTTCAAGCACCATCAGTGCCTGAACAGTATCCACTGGGAGACTCAATCGCACTCAACTAAGAGGTGCTCTGGGGGGTGGGGAGGCACAAATGGCCTTTGAAAGTGACAGGATGCAGCCTGGGGTTCTGCAGTCCCGCTAGGGACCTGTTGGTTTCAAAGGCCGGCCAGCACCTCAACCCACCCACCCCCTAGTGCCCCTTGCAGCGGCCCAAGCCGAATTCTATCACTTTAAAAGCTGAGTGGTGCTCTTGGGGGGGGGGAGGGGACTCTTGCTGGCCTTGGAAACTGACAGGTCCCTGGTATGACTGCAGCAGCCCAGTCTGGAGCTTGTCACTTCCAAAGGCTGCTTCTGCCCTCAGCTGGGACTGCTGGGCTTGTCAGTTTCTCTGGGCTTGTCAGTTTCTCTGGGTAATGCTTGTGTTTTCGGACATCAAGTATCTAACTGGTCTTCTGGTAGCCTGATGTGGTGCCAGAAAATGCAATCTTTACCCACCGTTACTAATTTTAGTACCTGTTGCAGCTCTGTTAAAGGCTACATAATCCTAACGTTTGTATACAGTTGTGTAGCATGTTTGGTTCCCAAGAAAAATGCATATATTAACCTTCAGTTGGACCACTACTTATACAGTCTACTCTCTTTACCTGGAAGGAAAAGAAGTAGGAGTTTGATATGGTTTTAGTGAAACCCTCTTGACTCATGTAATGTAGTGTTCAGGCCTAGATCACAGTTTCCCCAGATTTCTTGTTTAGAGAGTAGAGCTGAAATAAATATTAGTGCAAATGAATAAATTCATCCACATTGCGCAGTTAAAACCAAAGCAGATGTAGTTATTTGCTTGTTTCATCAAATATCCGTTTCGTTTACTTCATTTTGGTGCTATCCACATGTGCAGTAGCCCAAACAAAAAAATTCACTAACCAAAAAGAAGTTAATGAAATAAGTGAAGTAATTGAAATGAAATACCAAAATAAACAGATATGCACAAACGTGTTTTGTTTGCAGAATTTTTTTCAGATATTTGGATAGCTATCTGAAAAGGTGAATAATATCCGTGAATTAAAAATCCACTTTTCATTTCACCTCTCATTTGTAGCAATGTTCCTCAAGTACCAGTGTCTAGGAAAAGCTTTAAAGTGCCGAAGCCCATCTGCTACACTGCATCTCCAAGATTATTCAAAAATTAATTAATTTTTTGGAAATATCTGACTACATGCTCAGCAGTGTAATATAAATACATGGTATGTTTGATTTCACCTTGGGTGGGCATTTCTGGAAAGCTCCAAACATATCAAGATTCATCTTAAATAGCACTCTTGTAAAATCTCAGTAGAGAGACTAAGGAATGAATGGCTGTAGAGCAGTGGTTCCTAGTCGATGGGGCTGATTACATGCTCCAAGAATCGCACGCGCAACCCACTCGCGCGCACATGCGTGCAACCCACGTGCATGTCCATTGGGAATGCATTGTGCTACATGAATTCCACGCAGAGGGAATTGTGGCCAGTGTCCTGGGGCACACTGATATAACTCAACAGCTTGTCAGGTGTGTTCTGAAAATGCTGCTCATTGGGGTCAAGTATCGCACAAGTATGATTATAGTTATTGATGGTTTTATAGCCCAATTAATATCCAGTTCACTTTGGTTATATGCAAGAAAAGATTTCAGTTTTACACTGGACATGAGTATATGGTTACGTGGTATATACTGAAAATAAGCCTAGGTGTTTTATCAAGAAATTGCTGAAACGTAGATGTGCCCATTTAACCGCAAAAAAACACAATGATGTGAATCTCTGGTAGTACAAGTTGACCACCTCTTTCATTTCTAAATGGTGTCTGTCAGGCCAGACTAAACATGAATGGATGTATGCAGTAACTCGGTGTGTATTTTTGGGTAGCACACTTCTCTAGATGGTATTATCAGTCTAGCACATTTCACAAGGATAGGCTGCAGTTTTTCATCTAACTCAAACACAGATTTGTCAGAGTTTGGCAAACTATTATCAAATATACATTTAGTCAAACGGTATATAATCTAAAACTGAACAGACTGCACAGCCCAAATCACTTATGTTCAATGTAGCATATTGACTATGCAGTGTATAAATACTAGCCGCAGCCTATTTCAGTTTCCAAGTAATAGGGAGATTACCTGGAAGATGCAGAGATGCGGGTTTGTACTCAAACGGCCTTTTCCCCTGTCTCATAACTATTATATGTTGCAATGAAACCTCGGAACTATCCCCTTTTACTCTTAATAGTACATTATTAAAAATGTGAATGTTTTCCCTTTAATGAGCTAACCAGTATTCCATATATCTGCTTTAGGTTTATATAGTACAGTTTATGTAGAGTTGCTAGGGTGATTTAAGTGTAGACCCTTATACTGTGCAACAGCTAGCTGGCTTGTTATATTGCTGCTTATATACAACACCAGTATATAAGTAAATTTTTCAGCCAATAGCTTATATTGGTCTAAAGTCCCATGGTAAAGGACACAACTGTGAACCATTCTATAGGGGAGACAGAGATTATGACTATGATCCTTAAGGGACTACTCTGGAGTAAATGGCTCAAGGATTGTGGCTTTTGGACAATATCAGTTGTTTGCCTAAAAGGTCATTGAGACTGGCACAAAGCCAGAATGGAAATAAAAGCACAGGGGATGAGAGAACTGGTTAATTGAAGACTGATTATGAGACGGGGATGCATGGCTGCCATTTTAGCCCAATTTTATTTTTAAGTCTGATCTTCTGAAACCTTGAAGAAGCAGAGAAAGAAATGAAATCTTGAGGTTTTTTCCCTTTTCCTAACATTTGCTTCAATCTTAATAAACTATTGAAATGATTGTCTCCTTACTTCAAAGACAAAGCAAATGAAATAAACTTGCATAGGAAAAACCTTTTTAAAAAAACAATCAAATTCTATGAGTATTAATTAAGCATAAGAAAAACTTAACAGGTATAACTTTTTATTAGCACCTGTTGATCAAAGGATGCTTGTAGCTGTCAAAGTTGCAGATTATAAAAAAATATTCAATGGTTCCCCTTTGAGTAGGGTGGGGAAGGGGGTTCTGCATGTTTAATGGTTCCTAACTGTAATACCTGAGGAAACTTTTCAACAAGTTGCTATGCAGTAGTAAAATTCAGCCAACAGAAATAACTCCACGACTGGTGAGGCACCCCCAGGGTTTAATGTATATAGTCCATCATTGTGATATTTGAGAACATCCAAAGAGGATAGTTCATCTTGAGCGCCATGCAGCCTCAGCATGTACATTGAAATCACCCAAGATGCTAAGTCTGGGCGATCTCAACACCACCTCTGAGATCAGCTCGGCTAGAGCAGTTGGGGAATCTGTCAGCAGAATTCCCAGTCTAACCCAGAACTCAAACACAAGGTGGACACACTTTTTGTTGGGCAAGTCAGATGCTGGGATACTTTCAATAGACCAGAATTTCTTTACAGATTACCAGCAGTCCGTCTCCCTCCTTCCAACCGGTCCTAATCCTATACTGATGCTGCATACAGTACCTAGCTGGTATCATCTGGGCCAAGACAGACCCAGAAGCCTCATTCAGCCAGGTCTTGGTAATGCATACAAGATCAGCGGCCTCATCCTAAATAAGATCATGGATGGCAGCCACTTGCAAGGGCCAGAGTTCTTTTGTAACCAGAAGGACATTAGCCCATATTAGCCAACATTCAACCACATAAGTCAAGCAGGCTTAAAATTTTACATGAAGTAAAATGTACTCTGGAATCTCTTTGGATAGAAATTCCATGTGCAACAGGGAAGTGTGCAATAGTTGGACTATACTACTCAACCCCCCCGATCAGGATGGTGAAACTGACTGTGAAATACTAACGGAGATTAGACAGGCTACTAAAGTTGGAAACACAGTAACAATGGGTGATTTCAATTACCGTAATATTGACTGGGTGAACATCTCCTTAGCGTGTGATGCAGAGGTAGAATTTTTAGATGAGCTAGTCCTGGAACCTACGAGTGGAGGAGCTACTTTGGATCTAGTCTTAAGTGGAGTGCAGGACCTGGAGTTCAAGGGGTAAAAATGGTAGAGCCGCTTGCTAATAATAATAATAATATATCCAGTTTGATATAGCTATAGGAGGTAAATCGACAAAAAAAAAAAAAAACCCACCGACCACAGTTACATTTAATGTTAAAAGCAGGAACTATGCAAAAATAAGGAAACTAGTTGGAGGGAAACTAAAAGGCACAGTTGTAAGGGTTAAACGTGTGCAAGAGGTGTGGAGATTATTTTAAAGCACCATCTTGGAAGTGCAGTTTAAATGTATTCCACAAATTAAAAAATGGTAGCAAAGGGATCAAATGTCTGCCAGTATGGGGAGCTGAAGGAGGCTATTAGAGCCAAAAAGGCATCCTTTAAAAAATGGAATGTAGTCCTAATGAAGAGAATAGGCTAAAGCATAAGCATTGCCAAATTAGATGTAAAACATTATTAATAAGACAGGCCAAGAAGGAATTTGAGGAGCAACTCAAATACACAAAAAATAATAACTTTTTTAAGTACATCAGTAGCAAGAATCCTGCTAGAGAGTAGGTTGGGCCATTAGATCACAAGTGAGTGAAAGGAGCACTCAAAAAGGATAATGACATTGCAGAGAAGCTGAATTCATTCTTTGCTTCGGTCTTCACCACTAAGGATGTAAGCGTTGAGGAGATACCTATGCAAAATCCTTGTAGGTGAAGAACTGTCACAAAGAAGTATTACTCTGGAGGAGGTTCTAGAGCAGACTGACAAACTAAATAGTAACCAATCACCAGACCAGGTAGTATTATTATCCCAGAATTCTGAAGGAACTCAAGTATGAAGTTGCAGATCTACTATTGGTAATTTGTAACCCATCACTAAAATCTGCCACTGTACCATAGGATTGGAGGGTAGCAAATGTAACCACAATATTTAAAAAGAGCTCCAGAGGTGATCCTGGAAACTACAGACTGGGGAGCCTGACATTGGTGCCAGGCGAACTGGTGGGAACAGTTGTTAAGAACAGAATTATTGAGCATATTGATAAAATGTGTCTCAGTGGGGAAGAGTCAACATGGATTTAGGAAAGGGAAGTCATGCCTCACTAAACTATTGGAATTTTTTGAGGGTGTAAATAAGCATGTGGATAAGTGTGAGCTGGTTGATCAGAAGGTGTTTAATAAGGTGCCTCATGAGAGACTCTTGAGGAAATTAAAGAGTCATGGGATAAGAGGCAGTGTCCTATCGTGGATCGGCAACTGGTTAAAAGATAGGAAGCAAAGACTTAGACAAAATGGTCAGTTTTCACAGTGGAGAGAAGTAACTAGTGGAGTGGAGAGAAGCCCCAGGGATCTGTACTGGGATCTGTGTTGTTTTAATATATTCATTAATGATCTGGAGAAGGGAGTAAAGAGTGAGGTGAGGTGATCAAATTTGCAGGAGTAAAGAGTAAGGTGATCAAATTTGCAGTGCGGTCTCCCTGGGCTGGGAGTCAGCACTAGCGGCGGGACCCCGGGGCAATTACCGGATACCGGATTTACCGGTTTCCGGTTCCCAAAAAAACGGATTCCTGGATTAAATCCGGTATACCGGTACCAGATTTATTCCATTGATTTCAATGGGGCACTGTGTCCCCATTGAAATCAATGGAATAAAATTCCTCCCCCTCCTAGGCTGTGCGGGTGGAAGGGGGGACGCCCCCCACCCACCCTGCTCAGCCTGGATTTAAAAAAAAAAAATTCTCCTCCGGCGGGCAAGTTCAA
Source organism: Sphenodon punctatus (assembly GCA_003113815.1). NCBI lineage: Eukaryota > Metazoa > Chordata > Lepidosauria > Sphenodontia > Sphenodontidae > Sphenodon > Sphenodon punctatus. Next base: position 10,462,002 of record QEPC01007559.1, on the reverse strand, counting down.
GAGCCCCCCCCAGCACCAGCGGCCGCGGCGTCCCAGCAGCAGCCGGTAAGTATAGACCTGATCCCTGGGGGGGGGTTTTAACACCCACCCCCACCCCCCAGGGATCACCCTTCTACAAGTTCCCAATGGCTCCAGTACCTTTTTAGTTCAGCTCCGGGTGCGGCGGCGGCGGGCGGTCCGGAGGCCTCAGCGCCGGCTGTGGCTGCCGGCGTCAGAGACGCTGTAGGCCTTCCGGGGAAACCCGGAAGTTCCCCGGAAGGCCCAGAGCGTCTCTGACGCCGGCAGCCACAGC
>QEPC01007559.1:10440042-10461621 GCA_003113815.1 Sphenodon punctatus | reverse complement strand
AACCCCCCCCCCCCCCCCGCAGGGATCAGGTCTATACTTACCGGCTGCTGCTGGAACGCCGCAGCTGCTGGGGGGGGCTCTAGGTTGAAAAATCCAGGCTGGGCAGGGTGGGTGGGGGGTGTCCCCCCTTCCACCCGCGCAGCCTGGACTCGGGGACGGTTTTTTACTTTTTGGTGGGTTTTTTACATTGCAGCCATTCATTTAAATGGCTGCAATATAAAAAAAAATCCGGTACCCGGAATCTGGTAACTGGACCGGATTTACCGGGTTGAATCCGATAATGCCGGTACGCCCAGTACCGGCATTATCGGATACCGGAAATGCCGGTGATCCCGCCGCTAGTCAGCACTGTAGGCAGGATGATCTCGCTCCCTTCCAACTAGCTGATTGGCAAGGAGCAGGAATGTCCCCTCTCACCTGCAGCACAATCCCCAGCCAGGAAGATCCAGAGGCTTGTGCTGCAGGTTGGGAACATGTCTGCTCCTGCAAATTACCATGGGAACAGACCGTTTCCCCCACTCCTGCAAGTAGGATCTCCAAGATCACACTCCCACTGCAGCACTATTCTCTTCAAGATCAATCTGTTTCCAGGTCTACAGAAGTAACAATTTGTCACAGGTCAAGCCTCAGCAGGAGCACTGTGTTTAGTTTTTTGAGGCATCCTTTTAATAAGGAGTTGACAAATTGGAGCAGGTTCAGAGGGGGGCAACAAAGGTGATAAAGGGTCTGAAAAGCAAGTTTTATGAGGAGAGATTGAAGGAACTGAATGTGTTTAGCCCAGCAAAGTGAAGATTAAGGGAAAACATTGTCACGAGTTGGAGGTCCGCACCCCCACTTTACCGGGTTTGAGTAACTCAGTTTCCCTTGCGTACAGCCCACTTGAATCAGTTTTCTCTCTCTGGCTGATTCAAGCCTGCAACAGGGACAACCCCTTTGTCACTCAAGGACCTGATCCTTCCCGTTTACAGACTCTTTAATCTCTGGGTTCACAAGAGCTTGAGAACTCTTGTTGCTCATTTCTGTTCCAGTGTTAGACACAGACACTTCTTCATAAAGATAAGATGTAAGTTTATTGATTACATAAGCAAGATAGTTAATACAGAGTGGTTACTAGAAATCAAAGGTAAATATAACGCATTTCTGATCTATACTGGTTGAGTTCCTAAATAAGCATCTTACCCTACAAAGGTCTGTAAGTTCCTCTCAGTCCTTGATGTAAGTGACTGGGTCTTCAGTCTTAGAGTTGCTAGAAAGCAAAATCACGCCTCTCAGTCCATGTCTTCCAGCTTTGCTTGCTGGCAAGATGCAGGATGCAGATGAGAGTGCTCAAGATGGCTCTGGCCAAGAGATAGCGAAGATGGCTTAATGGCCCTTGCTTAAGTACCTTTCATGGTACTTTGTCTCAGCTTTCCCACTCATGAGCCTATGTCTTTCCTCACGTAGCCAATCCAGGCAAACATGAAGATCCATTTGCATCTCCATAGGGTTCCGTCTGGCCAGGGATCTTTTAGCTGCCCCTACTTCCTGGAGTTTGGTCAGTGTCACAGTCTTGATTTGAGTTTTACAGTTTTCAATTATAACATGTTGAACCATTTGCGTTATATATTTACTAGACTTGTAGTCTACCTGTAGACCAGTATCACATGTGTGTGACCCTGTGTTTCTCCGTGACAGCCCCCCGTAAGACAGCATGTGCAGTGGGCACGACAGAGTCCCATAACATGCTTAGACTGGTGTGTCCTACCGGTGTGTGTAGGGATATGCAACCTCCCTACCTCATTTCCATGTGTTTGAATCCTATTTAAGTTAGACCTTTGGTTTTCCAAACCCTCTGTTAGCCCTGTGGGGCTATCATGTTCACGTGTTTTCCACCATGTCGTAGTGGAATGATCCCCAGGATTCAGTGTTTCTGGGTTCACTCTCTTGTAGGGGTATACCCTGAGGTGTCTATGTCCCTCTGCCCTGTGTTGCATGTGGGGTTCCTGTGGCCCATACCCTTCAAGGTACATCAGTAGGTGTTTGCATAAGACTGTGACAAATGGGTGGGAACGCCATGTTAACAACCTTTGTTCCCCAGTTACAAACTTTGGCCAGGTTTCCAGATTATTTGGCAGTCTGTTTTTTATTGGCTGTATATCTGTTCCCCATGTCATAACTTCTTTGTTTGATTTACCTGGGCTATCCAGACTGTAGATCAGAAGTATTATTAAGACACAAAAGAGGGTGTGTGGAGTAAGTGTGGTACCTTTAGCAGTACTGAACACCCCCCTTCTGTTGTCTAAATCTGCATTTGAAAACACTTTTCATCAGGAGCAATGCTGTAATTCCCAGTGGGTAGACTGTTATCCTTTGACATTTGCATTTCCCCCATGACTGTGATGCTGTGTTTGGATGTCTTTGCATTCAAATCAATCACGCAACCAAAAGCTGCTTCTGTGAAGGGGCTATTGTCCGCAGTCTTTCTTGTGCCCTGCCGCCAAGTTCTGTTTGTACCTCCAGGATCCCCTGGGTCCGTATAACCATGTGTTTCTCCTTCTTGGGAGTCTGACTTTGTGACATGGGTGTGAGAACCCCCAAGTGTCCCCTCAGACCTCCCCACACAAAACTCTTGAGGATTCAGTTTACCAAGTGCAGCAGCTTGACCCTGAACACTCTGAACCGTTTCCTCCCCTTCAGTCTCTACTTCAGCAGCGTTTCCCTGCTCCTTTTTAGGTAAGGCAGAGGCGCACAGTTCACTCTTAGACTGATGCTCCTGCCCCTTTAGGACTACAGGGTGGTGTATTTCTATCCCCGGGGAAGAGATACCCCTCATTCCCCCCTCCATCCCGGGAAAGGTTTCCTGTACGTTCCCACCTTCTGTTGAGGTAGAATCCTCCACCTCCCGGCTTGCCTGTAACCCCTTGAGTTCAGTTAGCCGCTTCCCCCCCTTCTCTTAAGGTAGGACAACAAACCTCTAGGCCATCCTAAAAAACCCTGGGTTGAGTAGGGGCATCTGTAGCCTCTTACTCTACCCCGCCCCCAGCCCCCCGCAGTGGTTACTCGGCTTGATTCTGCAGAATTTGGTCCCTCCTGTGTAAGGTGGGGTGCCAAGTCCTGGGCTTCAGAATCAGGTTGAACCATTTGCTTCACTCCTTTCAGTTCCCCATGTCAGACAGGGACATGCAGTTCACTCCCCGAGTCTTGTCCTCCCTTGCCTTCTGGCTGGTTTGGGAACTCCTCTTTGGGGTTTTCCTGCCCCTGAGTGGAGTTCACAGGTTGGGCTGCAGGATCTGTAAGGCTGCTAGAGCCTTCCTGTAACCCTTCCCCTCCACTAGGGTTGCTCTCTGTCTCCCCATGTTCCTGGGGTAGAGGTGCAACTTGTTTAGGGCTCTCTGAGTCTTGTTGCCCCTCACCCTCCCTTCCTGGGTTGCTTTCCGGCTCCCCGTGTTCGTGGGATTGGGCTTTTTCCACCCTCCCATCCAGCATCCATTTGTTTATAGCATTCGCCACCAACATTTCATTTTGTGCCTTTCTGGGGAGTACAGCCACCTGGATGGGTCCTTTTGAGCCCTCCCATTCTAAATCTACAGTCGCTGTGGGCAAAATATCCTTGATTCCCGTTGCCAGGGATACCACAACCATTCTATGAGTGTTTATTTTATGTTTTGGGATCAAGTCCTCCCATACCATAACCATGTGTGCCCCATTGTCTAATCTCCCCACACAGTTTACTCCGTTAACCTTAGCAGGTTTTCGTAGCAACTGATCCCCTGTGGGTGGGTTAGGGATAATATAGCAATCATCAACACCTCTGGGGACGGGTTGAAGTACAGACACAAAATTAGCACTGACAGTCCCAATAATCTCGTCAGACTCCCCTTTAGGGCCATGAAACTCCCTTTTTGGGGGGCAGTCTAGTACCATATGCCCTGTTTGCTTACAGTTATAGCACTGTCTTGAATCATTATTAGAGGATTGGGAGGTGTGTGTTCTTTGGAGTCTGGGTGATCCCTGTCTCCCCCCACCCCTGTTCTCATTTGGTTTGTTCTGGGTCGGGTTTCCCTGTTCAGATTGTGGAGTTTTATACAGTTTCTGCTTATGGTAAGACCCCTGCTTATTCTTTTCCCCATTATTTGGCTTTCTTTCCCCATAAGTTTAGATAGCATTTGCAATATATTCATCTGCCCTCCTCCCAGCCTGTTGGACATTCGTGATCCCCTGATTAAGCAAGTGTGATTTGAGATTAGGGGTACAATTATTTAGGAATTGCTCAAGGATTACAAGGTCCATTACTTGCTCTTTCTTCTCCTTCCCTTGTGCATCTAACCATTTCATCCCATACTGATTTAACATTTTCCCCATATCTGCATAAGACATACCATCTCCCTTCTTAAAGTTGTGTAGTTTCAGGTGAAAAGTTTCTGGAGTGATTCTGTACTCCTTAAGAACTGCTTTTTTGAATTCCTCAAAAGTCAATGCTTGATTTTCCTCTAGCTTTGTGTTGTACATATCTCTTGCTTTCTTGGGTATCTTGGGTATCACCAGATTGATCCACAAATCCTCTGGAATCTTTTTCTCGTTGAAATATGTGCTGGGCAGTTGTGAAAAATGTATCAATGCATTCATTTTCTTTGTATAGGGGCAGAAGTGCTGAACAGTCTCTAATCAGCTGTCTTCTGTCTTTTTCTTGACTGCTTCCAAAGGGTAGCATGGGTTGGATTCCTGCATCTGTCTGCATTTTCAGGAGCTCTAGTTGATGATTTCGTTCTCTCTCTCTTTTTCCTCTCTCTCTTTCTTGTCTTTCTCTCTGTTTTTCTTCCTGTTTCATTTTCTCCAATCTGAGCTCATGTTCCATTCTCAGTCTGACTATCTTGAGTTCAGGGTTTGAATCTTGTCTCCCTGCTTGCCGATCAGTTGGAAGGGGGTTTCAAGGCACTTTTGGCAGCGCATCTCTATCTCTATCTCCTGGTCAGGTGGAGAGGGGTTTGGAGGGGGATTTGCTGCCCCCGCTCCATTCCCATCCGTTCCATTCATGCTCATTTCAAATTTTTGTATCAGCTGCTTCAGTTGCTGTTTAGTTTTCCCTTCTGCTTCGAGACCTCTCTTTCGGGCTTCCCTGCTCAGCTCTGACATCTTCAGGTGGTGAAAGTGCTTTGGGAGCCCTATTTTGTTTACTGTCCCTGACCTGAAATTAAAACTAAAACAACAAACTCAGTGCACTGTGTTCAAGGATCTGCTTATTCCATTCTCTCAGAGCAGAGTTTCAGGCTCCTGGGACTTTCAGTCTCTGCAGGTATGGGATTTACTCCCCTCAGAGGATTCCAGTCACCCGGGTATCCTCCTCTACTTTCTACACATTGGTCCACAAACTGAGCTTGACGGAACTGTTCTTGATTGCTCCAGATAACAGGACTAGAAATAATGGGCTCCTATTACAGGAAGGTAAATTTCAGTTAAATAGCAGGAAAAACGTCCTAATGGTAAGAGCTGTGCAGCACTGGAACAAGCTGCCAAGTGAGGTTGTAGGCTCTCCATCTCTCTCTGTTTTCAGAAAGAGGCTGGCCAGCCATCTGCATCCAAGTAGGGGGTTGAACTAGATCTCCCTTGAGGTATTGTCCAATTCTGATTCTATATCTTTTTCCAATTTCCTTAAAATGACACCATTTTTTCTCAAGGAAAACTTGGGAAGTGCTGCAAATATCCTCTCTCGTTTTTCTGTTGAGTTCTGTTTTTATGCAGAAGGATACAGGTGGCTTCATTACTACATTTTTGTCAGACATTTCATCCTCCCTTTGACACAGAAGAATGTGTGTAAAGCACTATTCTTGATGGGCTTCATCCTGTGCTCCATTTAAATAACGGGCATTACTCCACTTGATTTTAAAAGTACAGTATCGGAGCCTGCTTTAGTCACATAACTTGAGTTATGGTTCAGAGAGGTCCTAGTTCTCTCATATGGTAGAGAGTAGTATGCACTGAACCTAGTAGCTACTATTTGTTTTGAGTATTGTTTTCTTTATTTTTTTTTATTTAATTAAATAATGGTCTTTTTACCAGGCCTCCCACAATTGGAGTGAAGCAAAGATCGGATGCAAAACTAAATTAGACAGAGTACACTGAAGAAAATGACCTGATTTAAGGACCTCATCATAGGAAATCTGTAATGAGTCCGTAAATACTGAGAAATTGAAGTATAGCAAACAACTTCCTTGTAAAGGCCAATTGCTTGAATTTTGGTTATATTTGTTACACAAAACATTAGTAATCCTTAAATATTTCCTCCCCCAAATAACAAATTTCTACACACCTTATCAGCCATAATTGGAAGTTTTCAAATTTAAGGCCTTAATCCTGTAAGCACTTCTGTAATAACCCACCGCAGCCAATGAAAATACTCGTGTGGGTGTGTTCCGATGTGATGGCTCCTACTGCCGCCATGGACTTACCAGGTGTGGTGGGTGCCATCGCTCTGGTTGCGATCTGGCCTGGCTGTCGAACTAATGTGACAAGGGGGTGGGCAGAAGCACAGACATGAGTGCGGGCAAACATGCTGCATGTAGTCTGTTTTTACATGAACCACCCCCCCCATTCGCTTGGTGTTCGGGGGGGGGGCAGCCATGTATACGGCCAGCAGTGGAGGAGGGGGATGGGTGTCTGCTCGGTGTCTGCCCATGGGAACACAGAGCGGGATGGGTGGGGATGCGTGCACACTCCCACACAACACCCACCTCCAGCCACGGAGCCCTCTGGAAAACCAGAGGAGGCTCCATGGGTGGAGGTGGATGTGTGTCCATGTAAAAGGACGCCCACCCACTGTGGCAAGACACCCATCTCCCCACCCACCTCCGTCCACGTAAAAAGGCCCATAGTGTCCCACCTCCCCTGGTTGATGGGCAGCCATGACTGCCAATGATGGGCAGCCATGGCGCCGAGAACCACCGGGACTCCGGACCAGATCCCAGTAAAGTGGGATTTCCTCAAGTCACAGCTCAGGCTAGCCCCCACTGTGGTCGGGATCCAGCCTGGGGAAACCTCTATCAAGTGCCTTTCAACTTGACGGTGGCCCCCAAGCTAAAGCAGATTAAACCGTGCCACTGTCACGTCTGAAAACACCCTGTGAATAATTCATTTTAGGGAAGAAGCCAGAGGTAACATTTTTGGGTTGAATTTTCCTGCCTCTCTCCCTTCCCTTTCTACCTTATTATTATTCAACATGAGGTTTTATGGGCCTATAGTAATCCCATTTGTAGTGAAATGGTGCTGATTTCATTTCATGTTTCTGAGCAAGGGAGTCCTTCCAGTACTAATATATCATCAGTGTGTTTTTTAAAAACATTTTAGTTCAAAAATTGATTGGGGGGAAAGGATAAAAATTGTGCATTTTCATTGTGCAGGACTTGCTGCAGGTACAGTACCTTTTTATTTTCAGTCTTCAATATGAATGAATTTGAGTCATTCATTTTTTATTTATATCTGAAATTGATACAGGCAAAAACTCTGACATTTACATTATTTCATGACATTTACATTTCCCCCCTCTATTTACCTCTATCCCCACTGATAAAAGAAATTACCTCTTTACATAAATTTTAACCCACAGAAACACCAAGTATGTAAAGCTTAGTGAGTGAATTCCAATGCACAGCAGATCCTTAGTTGGAGTGATGTCAAGGCCTTTTAACAGGGCTGCTAAGAAATCTCGGGATTCCAATAGCTAGGGGTGATGAATAGAATCCTGATCAGCTAAGCTAGGAAGCAATCAAGCAGAACACTCGGAATCCATTAGATGCCATTAAAGGAGATAAGTAATCAGTGCCAATGTCTCAGTATGTAGATGCTGATTAAAAGTGGTTTGTACTCAGATTATTATTATGAAAAGTTTTTCTTGATTACGTGATCAGAAATAGTTGTTACCAAGAATAGTTAAACCTACTATTGTGGCACTTAATCAAGCATTTTTATAAAATATAGTTGCAGTATAGCACTACTCCAAATAACTTTTCTACAAACTCTTTGATATTTATTACTCCTCAAAGTACTATGTCATCATGGAAGATTTTTCAAGAGAGGGCCATGTGTGTATTAAAGCAGTATAGTGTAGCACAGCAAAAATGTTAATCTGCAAAGCGCTTATGTCAACGATGGGTTAATTTGTTAGTTTTACTTCTCTGGCCTAACTTTTCAACCATTGCAAAATGAGTCTCTGAAATCTTCCTCTTGTAATTTATCTTTTTCATCTTGCTTAATTCTTAGAAAACTGGCTCTGCTAAATATCATTCCCTATATTGCTTCATAGCCTATGGTTTGGATTTCAAAGACAGTAAGAGATATTGCAGTTGATGACACCCTTATTCTGGCAGTTATCACTCCATTTCTTATGATAAATTGGCTCTACTAGGAACCACTAATAAATGGTTGGTAGTAATTTGGTAGTAATGGCCCTTTCTGGCTTAAAAACGTATGAAATTTTTAATCTGAAATGTTGAACTGTTAAGAAGAAAAACTTGTGCAATCCTATATGGACAAACTGTGGCTTTCCAAGTACTGAAATAATGCCTCCTTCCCACAACTGTTTTATGAAGTCCTTGCTAGTTTTCCCCCATAGGAGTGGGGCAGGGTGGGGTGCTGCAGGAAACCGGTTTGCTGTCAGGGTTGATCACTATGAGTTTGTTTGCCATGCAAACACTTTTCACACCTTTCCCCCCTCTTATATCCCCAAAGGGCAAGCCAATACAAGCTGTATTCCATGTCGCTTCCCCTGCTGGGAGAATATTGTGTGAATAGGCCCTTTAAAGGCAAAGGGCAAAATTTTCACTTGGTATAAATCCAGTTAACGCCACTGAAGTCACTGGAGCTATGCCTGTCTATAAGCAGCTGAGAGTCTGGTTCCGAAAAAGCTGAGACGAGAGCAAGTGTTCCTGTACCAGAGGGAAATGCCGACTTTTGGGGAGTGCTTGCAAGTGTACATTGGTACTTTGTCAGTTTCTGGTGATTCCACACTTCCGCCATTGTCTATTGACACCTGTGACTTTCCGTCACTTTTCCAGCAATTTCCAATACTTCCCAGCACTTTGCATCTCCGCAGCCTCCAGGGAGTGCACATGAGGCACACGTAGCGCCTGGGATCGGCCCTGTAGAAGTTCTGTTCAACTTTGCAAAAAATAACAAATGGTGAAAACAGTGGAAAAGGCAGTTAGTTTTCATGTCACGTGAATGACCTGTTTCCGACAGAAGCAGCGGGCCTAGTCCCGAACCATTTAGATGCTGTTCTATGTCAGTGATATAGAACTTTCTGAAATTCTAGTCACTGTATCACAATGCTGCCTGCTGTTTTAACTGCTATACTATTTCACAACATAAATATCATTTTTCTAAGTCCAGTATATGGTGTGCTATTGGGGCAGGTGCCTAGTGGAATTTCTTGAATGGCACTTCTTATCTGAAGGACAGAGCAAGTATGGCAGGAAGTGCATGCTGTGCACCCCTACAAACTTCATCTAGCTCCTACTGTAATCAGATGTAGCTGTTAGAGGCTAAATGAAATGTATCTTGTCTAATAATGTGTGTAATCAAAAAACCCAGTAGAACCCGATTAAGGTCGATCTGTTTGTAGTAATGTGTTAATGGTTCAGTGAGCAAGTAATGTTTATGCTTGCACAGTTTTAGATGAATGCATTTGCATACATATGCTAATTGGGAAAAAATTAAAATGGCTAGAATTGAAAAGTATTGTGGTACTTCAGATTCATTGTGAACACATCTGCTAATTCAGCTGTAGAAGTCTAATCTTCAGTATATATTCAATTTCTGTTCATAATGTGCTAAGTAATCTGATACTAGTTCCAGTTACTTGAGCCCTTATAGTTGGACTCTTCATTGTCTATATGTTTGTTCTCTTGTTTGTCTTTTCTCCCTAGATTCCTGAACTAAAGCCTTCCAATTAGTCTCCCATTTCTTGACAACTTGGGGAACATGGTTGTGTTTTTCCAATTAAAGACCTCCAGATTATGGAGAGTCGAAGAACACTTACAGAATAACGAAGGCGGTCATAATGCATGTCCAGAATAATATGGGAGGTTCTTATACTGTTACACTTTTATGAAATAAATATTGATCTGGCCATGAATTTTATCATAAGTATAAATCAAAACTTGGAAGAGGAATTCAAAATTCTTTTCTCAACTTTTCCTCCAGCCATAGACAGTACTGGATCCCTCAGCTGAGATGATCAAGAACAGGCATATAGGAAATGAGCCCAATGGTGCCATATCCATTGTAGATCTGCCACTTGTTTTCACTCAGTGCCGCATGCACATTGTTGTTCTTGTTTACCATATTCTCAGGGTTGTTGAGGTGGTACTTCAGTGCCAGTTTAATGTATGCTACCTTAATCTCTTCTGAGGAAGTTCCCTTCTCCAGCCCAGTACATAGTACAGGTTCTCTCCAACTCTGGACATTTTGTGCTGCGGCCGACCAGCATCCACCGTCTTGCTCTGTACTGCGGGTCCGTGGTGCTGCTCTTGACCACTTCCCCAACGTTGACTAGAGTATCGGCATATCGCAACATGCACCCGCCACACCGAATAATCTTCCTACTGTAGGGTATAGAACAATGGTTACCATTTTTAAATGTATTTTTTGCCTGCATGATTCCAGTTTGAGACTTAATAAAATCCTGTGACCTCCCCACCCCGGACAGCAACAAAAACATGAACGATCTATCCATTATCAGTTACAATCATGACCCCATTCACAGATTGCGGGTAATTTCAGCCCGTTCGGCCCGCCACGCTGAACCCTCGGCCGGGATCCATTCCGGATCCCGGTCCGTGATCAGGCCGTCCGTCCTTTAGACGAACCGGCCTGATCGCTACCGGGGTTCGGGGAGGGGGCGGGACTGCACGAGGAGGGGGCAGGGCTACGCAGCACGACATGCAGCCACTCAGCCCCACCCCCTCGTACTCCCTCGGCCGCCCACCCACGGGGAGACGGATGGGTGTAGCAGCCAATCAGGCCAGCCTCACTTCCAGAACTGTGATTAGCTTTGAACCCTGCCAGAGATTCACTGTGGTGAACATCTGGCGGGGCTCAAATAGACGTTACTGCGATCACAGCCACCACCCTGAATCCACTGTGATTCAGGGTGGTTGACTGTGATCACGTAACGTCTGAAATTAACGTGCGTGGCCCCATTTGGGGTCCCGATCCACATTTTGGGAACCTCTGGTATAAGGTACTAGGGCTGGGACAACCTGATCTTCCGGTATCCGATAATGCCGGTACTGGGCGTACCGGCATTATCGGATTCAACCCAGTAATCCGGCCCGGTTACCGGATTCCGGGTACCGGATTTTTTTTTTTACATTGCGACCATTTAAATGAATGGCTGCAATGTAAAAACCCCACCAAAAACCCGCATTTCCCTCCCCGAGTCCAGGCTGCGCGGGTGGAAGGGGGGACACCACCCACCCTGCCCAGCCTGGATTTAAAAAAAAAAAATCTCCTAAGTGACTCTCCGCCAGCAACCCAGAGCCAGCCCAGCACCAGCGGCCATCCCAGCAGCAGCCGGTAAGTATTAGACCTGTACTGTATGATCCCTGGGGGGGGGGGGTTAACACACCCCCCGCCCCCAGGGATCACCCTACTTCCAACAAGTTCCCAAGATCCTACCTTCCAGTTCAGCTCCGGGTGGCGGCGGCAGTCTGCCGGCTTCAGACACTAGTAGGCCTTCCGAGGAAACCCGGAAGTTCCCCGGAAGGCCTACAGCGTCTAAAGCCGGCAGCCACAGCTGGCGCTGAGACTTCCGGACCGCCGCCACCACCCGGAGCTGAACTGGAAGGTAGGATCCCGGTGGGAACTTGTTGGAAGTAGGATGATCCCTGGGGTGGGGGGGTGTTAAAACACACACACCCCCAGGGATCATACAGTAGAGGTCTAATACTTAACGGCTGCTGCTGGGATGGCCGCTGGCTGGGCTGGCTCTGGGTTGCCGGCAGAGAGTCACTTAGGGGAATTTTTTTTTTTAAATCCAGGCTGGGCAGGGTGGGTGGGGGGTGTCCCCCCTTCCACCCGCACAGCCTGGGAGGGGGAGGGGGGAGGAATTTTTTTATTCCATTGATTTCAATGGGGACAGTGCCCCATTGAAATCAGTGGAATAAATCCGGTACCGGTATACTGGATTTAAACCGGGAATCCGGTTTTTTTAAAACCGGTATCCGGTAAATCCGGTAGCCGGTAATTGCCCTGGGGTCCCACCTCTATAAGGTACCTTGGTGGCATTTCTAATATTTTGTGGTTGCGCTAGTATAGCAAGTATTTCATAGGAAAGACCACATCTTTACAGAGTGAATGATGCTACAGTAGAATTTTGGGCATTTAGATCAAATGGAAGATAAGTATATTTAAAACATTTATATTTAAAATGTGTTGAAGCCACATTCTTTCTGTACAGTTTTGGTTATTCAGGCATAAAAGTTAAGAAAATACTGTGTGCACATGCAGTTAACTAGGTTGACTTTATAGTGAAATATACATGCATTGCTTTATTTTGCTATTGTGTGCTCCCTCTGTGTACTCTTCTGTTTAGGTACCTGCCAAGATACCTTTCAAGTCCTTAATTTGCTAAGTATAATGAGTATGATACAGCTCAGTAAAAATGACACAAATTGATATTTTTTCAGACATAAAAACTACTTATAGTTTAGAGAACAGAAGGCAGCTGGGAAGAATTAAGCTGGAGCTGTCAAGTTTAAACAAAGCTGCCCAGTTCTGGACAGTATAGTAATAGAAATCATAAGGGATTGTTATCGAGCATGACATCTTATTAAAAAAAACCTGGGCAGAGCTTTCAGTGGTGGGATGTTATGTTCTAATCCGATATTAGCGCACTATCTTAGCAGCAAAGGATTTTTTTATTTTTTTTTGACAAAGCAAAACAAAGTCAGCAGTATCTAAAAATTATTTTTCGTGTGTTAATATCAGTTTTGTCACTTGTAAACTATTAATCTCCATCTGCTTGTCCTGTCAATCTTTTTTCTAACTTTATATTTTCTTTGGAATAGCTCTGAACAACTCGGCAGAAGGCTGAGAGTCTCTTACCCGTGAGATTACTTGGTTGGTGCTTGACATTCTGCACTGCATAAGCACAATACTGAAATGGGAGCGCCTCTTACAGGTTAGCGCTCCTGAGCTGCAAGCAGTGTCTTGCTAACAACAGTTTTGTAAATAACTGCAAAATAATGGGAGGAAAAGAGGAGAGACCGAGTGCGTGCGTGCCTCAGTCAGCAAGGAAAAGTTAAAAATTCATCCAGTGAGATCCCAAGGCTTCTGGGAGAAGCGCTGATCTGCTGCTCCAGGAAAAAAATGCCATGTTTTAACCATTTTGACTAGATTTTCTTAAAGCAGGCAAGTTAAATAAAAATGATGAATTTTTAAAATGTTTTTTAGTTTCTGTGATAAATTTTTCTCCTGCTTCCTTACAACTTTGGAGCATAACCTATTTTTATGACTTGACTTTCAAATTAAAGTTGTGGCTCACCACGCCAACTTTGACCTTCAAAATTGACTCGAGGCTTTGAAACAGTTGCAACCCCTATGCTAGAGAAATACATGCAATTTTCCTTTAGCTTTCCCCTTCCCATGTGTATACAGCCTGAGACACTTAAGGCTGCGCAATTCTTTCTAATGTAGAGCTGCATTAATGTACAATATTGTTATGCGGATGGTACAAGCAGTACGAGTATGCTGATTGATTCAGTTTACTTAGCTTTGACTTCTTAAATTCTTCAAATTGTACTTAATTGTTTTTATATCTTTCCCTCATACAGAGTGGAGCCATTTTAATCAGAGAGAAATATCGATAATGATTTATAAACCTTTTTAAAAACTTTTAAAAACACTTTCCTTTTTATTTTTTTTAAAAACACCAAAATGATTTAAATCTGTTCAGTGAAGCTGCTTGGTAACTTTGTTGCATCACAGTTGTAGATCTGTATTGATGATTAATGCTACAATCCTAAAACTACAGATAGGCCTACCAGTTCCACTGTTTCCAATGACAAGCAGCTGGATGTTGTGTTCCATGGAGCCCCAAAGCACCTCCAAAACTGATGACTTCGTTTCCCCACTTGTAGTCTAAATGGGCTATTGCTCTTACTGTGTGGGGGGTGGGGTCTTTCCATCTACTCTTGTAGTTAAGTTAGGTTAGTTAAGTTTATTATTGAGGCACCAGCTTTCGCCATGGCCAGAACCAATTTAAACAGGGGAAAAAAACATATATATAAATTAACATGCAAAGCACAGGATAAAATCGCCTTCTCATTGTTAACAAGGAAATGAACTCCAATATTCACAATCATAAATTATATAAAACATTATACATTGTCAAAGCTACTCCTGACAGTTGCTGTGAAACACTGATGCAACAGAAAAAAGAAAATAGGACAAAACACCAGTTATTGTATACAGGATACACATCTATGTTTGGGAGAGCGGGACTCTGAGTGGAAACGGGTCAGCGCCCTGGGCTACATTGTACGGCAGAGGGTGGACGTGGAGTGACTAAGGGGGTAGCTGCTTCCCCGGAGTGCAGCTGAAGGTCCTGGGGCGAGGTGATTTGGCCGGACAGGGCCTCAATGGACTTCCGGCTCTCCCTCTATTTCCATCCCCGCAGCCTATGGCAGCGCCGTAGGCGGGCACCATGGGCAGAGCGCCTAAGGGCTGCGCATGCAAGGGCACGCCCTTGTGCATGCTGCCTTAGGCGCAGGCCGAGGTAGGGGTGGTGGGGTCTCTTTGGAGTTCCTCCTGTGTCAATTTCCTCGTCCTTGTGGGTGGAAGCATGACTCATAAAAGGCAATGCATGAGACCGATTATGACAGCTGGTACAGCGCCACAAGCGTCCCAGTCTAAACAACTTAAGATGGACGCTTTCCTGTCCTCGTCTGCAAAGATCCAACCCGAGGTTTCCCTTCATTCCCTACGATCCCCAGTTTCTAACCAGGACTCTTCTCAGCGCAGCTCTTTCCTGGCTTCTTCGGCTAGAGGAGTACATTCATCTTCTGTGGGTGGGGACTACGAACCAGATAATCTGGGAGCTCCTTTTCGGGATGATGCATCTATGATGCATTTATTGGGCAATCAGTGCTTTATGGTGGCAGGTTTGATCAAGAAACTGCTCTCCCAAGTAGATAGGATTATAGTATTACTTGGATCCCAGAAGGGTGCCGTAGATCAGATAGTGGCGAGTCTGGCAGAGCTTAAGATCCAAAAAGTGAGAGAGGAAGTTCAAAAGCTCATGAAAGCACAGCTGATAGCACAGAATTCATCCCAACCAGCGACTGTAAACCCTCCTGGGTTAAATACCCAGTCAGCAAGGGGGGGAGGGGGGGAGTACCTCCCCCCCCCCCTTGCTGCAGCAGACTTACCCTCCAAAATATACTCTAAACGATTGTGCCCTAGCTTTCCGAATTCATGTACTCCCAAATGGCTCCTTTCCAAAATGGTATACTAAACAAGATATTCGTTTCCATTTAGCTTCAATTTTAAATAGGGAAGTGCCGTGGGGGCATATCCGTACATACCAAATTTTGCCAGCTCCTAGGAATGTACAGAGATTAGTTATTACATTTAAGTCTCGAGAATTGGCAGAGAACATCTGTTCCCAGGCATATTTATTTTCTACATGGGGTGTTGTGCTTGGGGATGTGTGTTCAACCATAGGAAATCATCCACTGCTGGGAAGACACGTAGGAGAGAGGATGGTGCCTCAGCCCACTTCTTCTCAGGCTGAGCTAGTCTCACACAAGGATAGTCTGGTGGATCATAAGATAGGGGCAATTAGTGAACCCGTGGTAGAACTTGACATGATGGATATAGCACCTCCTACTTTGTAGATTCTTGTCACAGTGGGTGGTAAGGAAGGAAAGGAGCATGATTCTGTCGCGCTAGTTTCCCTCTCCGCGGGGAAACACCTGAGGGGCATGAGTCACCCTGTTACTGATCCACACGTGGACAACCTACAATGAGAAGTTGTGTGCCATGATGAATCTTTCACTATCTGCTCTTGGAATTCAGAAGGTTGGAATCGCCATTTACAATCTAGTGATTTCATACCCTTCCTGACCCAATATCCGGTCATATGTTTACAAGAAACATGGGAAGTGGTCCCCCTAGATCTGCCAAATTACAGGTCATTTAATTTGGAGGCTTGTCCATCCCTTTGTGGGGGCCACCGAAGTGGTGGCCTGGCTTGCTTAGTAGCATCTGAGTGGGCAGAGGGTGCATGTTGTATCCTAACGCTCCCTCCAATAGCCTTGGGAATCTCCGTTGGGATTGGCCAGGATGTGGTGTTTATTATTAATATCTATTTTCCGCCTAGTAACTCTTCCTTCTACAAGGAGGAAGCCTGGATAAAATTACAGAGAGCTTTGGAAGAGCTGCAAGAGACTCACCCTAAAGCCAACTTTATTCTCGTGGGAGATTACAATGCCCGAATAGGCCCAAATAATGGTTCCCTGAGGGAGCATGGGATTTGTCTGGCGCCATTAAACAGTATTTGCCTGCAAGAGCGTTTGTCAAAAGATCAAAGGATAAACGCTGCAGGCCTTAAATATGCTGCAATGATTAGGGATCTTTTGCTTATTATATTAAATGGGTCAGGGTTCTCAGATCTAGAGGGCGAGTTCACACATATAGGGCCCCATGGGGCCTCAGTTATTGATCTAGTAGCAGTATCCACAAATATCCTGCCGATAGTTGCAGATTTTAGGGTGGTCTTTAATGATCTGAGTGACCATTTTCCACTCGCCCTTAGATTGGATCGTTCACTTGTCACGCGGCCCCAAGTTGAGCCATGCGATCGCGTCTCCCTGGAACTTCTCCCAGTAGGGAAATGGGATCAACTGCAGGTTTCTCGGCTCCAGGAGCCAACGGGGAATCAGGAAATAGTAGACCTGAGGGGCCAGATTCTAGGGGATTCACAAATCGAAGGGAAATTAGAGGCTTATGAGAAGGTTGTGTCCCATTTGAATGATTGCTTATACAGTCCACGGACTGGAGGGCAAATGGGGATGAGACAATCTACTGACAAACCCTGGTTTGATATGGAATGCAGGCGTGCAAAACATACCATGGCTAAACTCTATTCGACTTATCGTACGACGCAACTGAGAGATTCTCTCCAAGCTTTCTATGAGTACAAAAAGATCTATTTAAATCTGATTAAAGGAAAGTGATTAAAGCATTGGGAGGAAGGTTGGAATAAGATGCTGGCAGCAGCGGTTGCAGGAGATTCTAGGCAATTTTGGAAGTGCGTAAATGGGTCTGTTTTTCCAATTTCTTGGAATCCGGTTTATCCTGTTCCACCACACACCTGGGAACAGTACTTTCAAAATAACTTTTATGACCCTAGTAGCCAGGAGAGCGCTCCTGGCAGAGTTCTAGCTGACACTCTAGAGTGGCCTCCGTTAACTGCCGAGGAACTGGTTCATCATATTAGAACCTTTAAACCTAACAAAGCGCCTGGGCCCGATAGGGTGCAGATAGAATGCATATGGGCCCACCTTGACTGGTGGGTTCCCATGCTCACAGCCTTGTTCACAGCTACAAATCTCAAGGGAGTTTTCCCAGTGGAGTGGGGGACTGCTATTGTCATCCCTATTTATAAAAAGGGGTTCCAAGCCGATCCAACTAATTATAGGCCCATAAGCCTGCTGAGTGTAGTCAGCAAGTTTTACAGCAAAGTGCTCCTGTTTAGATTGACTGCTTGGATTAACCAGGCTGCCATTATCCACCCTGAGCAGGCAGGCTTTCAGCGCTCCCGCTCAACCCTGGAGCATTGTCCCATGTTGCTCCACCTGATCGAGAAATATAGGACCAAAAATCATTATTTTTATGTTGCATTTCTCGACCTGCGTGCAGCTTTTGATAGGGTAAATCGCCAGTTGTCATGGGAAAAATTGTATGCCACCTCCATGGACCATAGGCTACTTTTTCTTATTCGAGGTCTCCATCAAAACATCTCTTTAAAAAATTCGAGTTGACAGGGCTGGCCATGTGTCTAGGCGGGTTTCAACAAATGTGGGGGTCAGGCAGGGGTGTGTCCTGGCCCCCATTTTGTTTAATCTGTTCATTAATGACCTAGTCCCTATGATGGCGAACTCCAGGTTCCA
This sequence comes from Sphenodon punctatus, assembly GCA_003113815.1. Classification (NCBI taxonomy): domain Eukaryota; kingdom Metazoa; phylum Chordata; class Lepidosauria; order Sphenodontia; family Sphenodontidae; genus Sphenodon; species Sphenodon punctatus. The sequence continues at coordinate 10,443,475 of QEPC01007559.1, read as the reverse complement.
TCCTCCCAAATTGGCGGATAGAGCACTGGGCTGCCTGCTGTTTGCGGATGACCTCGCCCTGGTCTCTCAAACAAAGGTGGGGTTAAGAAGGCAATTAGATAAACTTGCCTCTTATTGTATTTCCAATAATTTGGAAATAAATTACCAGAAGTCAAAGGTGGTGAGGTTTTCAAACTCTAAAAAGACTTTGCACTGGCGGGCAAGAAATCCAGCTGGTTTTTACCGTTAAGTACTTGGGGCTTTGTTTCCAGGCTTCGGGCTCCTGGAAGATGCATGTCCAAAGGGTCATGGGTGTCGCCAAACCTGTGGTGAGAGCAGTCATCAAATACTTCCATAATACAGGCAGGAGGGCAGTTGTTCCTGCGGTCCAGGTTTGTGATGCTAAAGTGCGCTCTAAACTCTTGTATGGGGCTGAGTTGTGGAAGCCACTTTCAAAAGCTAGCCTGGGGTCTTTGCAATTTCAATTTCTCCGCCAGCTGCTCCGCATCCCCCTGGGTACACCCGCTGCATCAGCCAGATTGGAAGTGGGAAAACAGAGTTGGGATAATTTGGGATGGGAAGCAGCATGCAAACTATGGATTAAGATTTTTCGTGGTTCCCCAGTTGGGCCTTACGACCTTTTATGTCGAAGATGAGTTTAAGGACTCATGGGCCAAGTCTTTGGCTAGCTTTTTGAACAAGCAGGGTTTCTCCGAGCGGGTCTTGCTAGTGCAGCCCTTAGGTCAGCTAAAAAATACAGTACTATGCAGGCTCAGAGATATAGCCAGGCAGACTGACATAGCAACTGTGAGGGCTTCACCACACTTAAGAGAATTTATTAATTATTTGCCTGACCCGTGGGAGATAGCCTCCTACTTAAGAACAGAGGCCTCAGCACATGGGAAGTACTTGTTGATGTGCGCTCGTCTAAACGCCTTGCCTTCAACTATCTTTCAGGGTCATCTAAGAGGAACTGCTTATGAGGACAGGCTTTGCCCTTTTGATGCTCTTGAAGTGGAGACTGTCCAACATATTTTCTTTAATTGCCAGATGTACAACTCTATTAGAATGCAATATTTGTCCCCGCTTTTATTCCGTTATCTGGGAAGAACAGATCTAAATCCATTATGGTATGCCCTAAATGTCCCTGAGTTTATGCAGGCTTCTCTACATTTTCTGATCCAGGCTTTTGGAATTAGAAATAGATTAATGAACTCCAAAACCTTGGAGGAGGAGAGGATGGAAGATCCACATGGCACATAACGCATAGTTTGGGTATAGTGAATTCCAATAGAGTAGGGGGGAGGAGCTTTGAATCTCAAGCTGGACCTGAGAAATGGCTCTAGATAAATATAACTTCCTTTTAACTTTGAAGCAGGGGAATTTTCTTTTTAAAATAAATTTGTCTACGGCAATATGGTTTTTTCCTTTGTCCTATGTAAAAGGATCAAGGTTACTGTATAGATACCTTTAACCCATGGTCTTGTTTTTATATTTTTTATATCTATTTATATACATATTTATATTGTTTGCATTACATTGTGTTTGTAAGACTGCTATGGCCTTCAGCCACGTAAATAAATAGTCATTCATTCATTCAAGCTACTCCTATAAGGGACAGTTCAAATGAAAAGAGGAGAAATCCACTTTACTTTATAGCATTCTCGCATTGTGTGGCGACCAGGAGTGCAAATGCTGCAACAAATTTTAATATCTTTTTCAGTGGTTGCAACCATTATTAACCGAATTTTTGGGCTAGAGGGAGAAATTCCTTCCTCTCCCATAGAGGTTTTATCAAAGACTACCTTATATCAAGGTACAGTGGGCAAATAAATAAAACATGGTGCAGCTCTTCAATCTCCTTGATATGGCAGGGGCAGATGCGTTTATCGTACACCTTGCACAAATAACGGCTAGCAACCACTGCAGAGCTATATAGTTGAAAGCACAAAAGGACCATACTTCTGCGCAGGTTTAGGTCACTCAGTATATCTAAGTAACCCTCAACTCCATAGACCTCCGTGAAGTAATGGTACCATGGTGCCACTTTCCAAACTTTAACCTCAGCCATATCCATTTGCTTTGCTATATTGGCCGCTCTGATAGAAATCAGGTTTTTTTGTTGGGTAACAGTCTTTTCCCATAGATAAGAAAAGGAAAAACCCATATTTCTCATAAGTGCCAGCAGTTGGGACAGCCAAGGGTGTAACAATGCACCCCTATATTCTAATTCCTTGATCAAGCATTGGATGGTCAGTGCAGAGCAATTCTGGTTACATAGTTTAGACCAGTAGTTGATACAACTTTGTTTTCTAGTGCATGCAATAGACAATATACCTGTCTCTGCCCTCACCGATGCCCCAGGAACTCCTTGGGGGACCCTCAAGAGGGCTCTTAAAAATTTGTTTTGAACCACCTCGAGAACCTTGGAGCAGTCTACCAGGATTACTGCAGAACCAAAAGAGAGTATAGACTGCATCTCAGCCCTAAAAGCCTTGAGCATATAAGAGATTTTAGAGGAATTAAGTCTCGCTGCCAGCCTTAATAGTCCCTTATATGCCCTCGTGGCTCTGTGAGCAATCTGTCTCATATAGGGTTCCCATGACCCATTGCTGCTGAAGGTAATCCCAAGGTATACATAGGAGGAAACCTGAGTAAGTTTTACCCCTCTGATCTTCCAAACACAGGGTTGAAATTTCCCCCCCATGACCATAATTTGAGACTTAAGGGAATTTATATCAAGCTCATTCGTCTCACAGTAGGTCAGTAATTTCTCTAACTATTTACACAGGCGGTTTCTAGTCTGAGACATCAAGACAAAATCATCCGCATAGAGCAGAGCCATCACCTCCCGGTTCTTGATCTTTGGAGGATATCCACTCTTGTAAGTGTGTTGGGCCAAACTTACAAATACAAACCTTTCGCCATCTGTAATTTGGGGCTGTTCCTGATCATAGAAAACTTGAGATAGGTTCACCTGTGTATCTAACAGGCAACCATTTCAGAATTCTGTGCCCAGGTTAGCAAATGTGTGCATGTGAACACTACCTTTAAGATAAAAGAAAATCTTTATAAAAGAAATTAAGTTCCCAAGTTAAAAAGAAAAAAAAAGTTCAGAGTTGCTAATGAAAACAAAAAGTTAAAAACACAGGCTGAATGCACTTGACTAGCTCCCTACTTAACACCTCACCTTACAATTCCAGTTTCTCATCAAAGTTCTTTGTAGCACTTCCACACAGGTGAGCAGATTCTTTTCCAAGTTCAAATTATGATGGGGAATGAACTCCATCTTTAGCTCTTGGCCAAAAATTTCTCAAGTTCTTGTATCTATTCTGCTAACAAACCAATTTGTTGCTTGCCTCCTATTGGCTGACTAAAAAATTGTTTGCTAGTTCGCTGGGAAAATCTCTTATAGCTCTCTCCCCCTCCCCCCGAATTTCAGGTATATACTTCA